>CM053591.1:165495574-165528626 GCA_028646515.1 Pseudochirops corinnae
CCATGGTGGCGTGCAATCATGTATAGGATCTGCAAATACTTTCGCATTGTACAATAGTTTGGTTATATAGAAGGATTGTAACCAGTGAGTGATCACTGGGGAAAAAAAAGCAAAACCAGACATGAAAGAGAACGATGGCATGTTTTGCTTCAGTCTCCATTAAAACTATAGTCTTTCTATATCTTTCTCTGAGTTTAGGTATCTCCTTCCATCCTGAGGCTTGTAGAGTTGTCTTTAGCTGTGCGTTGTTGAGGATAGTCCATTTTATCAAGGTTAGTCATCATACGTACAATGTGTCTGTGATTGTGTACAAGTTTTTCCCGGTTCTACTCTTCTCACTTAGCATCAATTTGTATAAGCCTCTCCAGGTAATTATGAAGTCCATCTCCTTCCCATTTCTTATAGCACAATAGTATTCCATTACATTCATATACCATAGCTTGTTTAGCCATTCCCCAATTGATGGGCATCCCCTATATTTCCAGTTTTTTGCAACCACAAAGAGCTGCAATAAATCAAATCAGTCTCAGTTTCAGCTTCCTCATTGGCAAAATGGGGCTTATAAGAAGTTCAACTTCTCAGGGTTGTCAAATCAAATGAGATAATAGATATAAAGCTCTTTCCAGACCTTAGAGCACCACATAAATATTAGTCATTGTTGTGACGTTGATGATGCCACTGTCAGAACTGGAATGTGGAATGTATTTTCAGCCTCAAGTATTTGTTTCATTTGTTATTCTACCTTTCAAGGACTAGACAATTTGATTTTGTCCATAGACAAAGATGCTAATTTAAGTGTTCACAAGCATATTTTTTTTTAAGATTGTCTCATTTTCTTCAAGGGGAAAAAATTGTTTTTGTGTCTTCCTTCTCCTTTACTTCAGAGAGCTTCCTTCTTAGAGGGGTTGTTGTGATTATGTGATGTGTTGGTCATCAACCTCACTTTATATTCAGAATTTTCCCTCTTGGGGAAGGTTTCAAAATAAAACCTGAGAAGACTTATATGAACTGATGCAGAGTGACGTGAGCAGAACCAGAACGTTGTAAGTAGTAAAAGCTACATTGTAACAGTGACCAACTGTGAAAGACTTAGCTACTCTGATCAAGACAGTGATCCATGACAATTTCAAACGACCCAAGACCCAAAATGCTTTCAGCCTACAGAGAAAGGACTGATGAACTCTTGAGTGCAGATGGAAGCAGACTTTTTCCACTTAATTTATTTTTCTTGCTTTTTGTTTTTTTGGCAACATGGCTAATATGGAAAGGTTTTGTGTGACTTTATGTGTATAATTGATAACATGTTGCTTGCCTTTGCAGTGGGTTGGGGAGGGGCTGGAGGCAGAGAATTTGCAACTCAAAATTTTGAAAAAAGAATATTAAAATATAGTCATAATTGTTATTTTTAGAAGAACCCTTTCTGTCCTCTCTCCTCTTTCTTAGTAACAACTTGCAGTGTTTCACGGTCCGATGCAGTGCAGCAGCTGCAAGGGATGCAGACCCCTACATGGATACCACCCTCAAGGTTAGAAAAATTTCACAATCAGTAGAAAATATCTATTTCATATATATATATATATATATATATATATATATATATATATATGCAGGTATATATGTGTATATATATATGCACATACGTACATATATGTATATATATTTTTTTAAATTTTTATTTATTTATTTATATAGCTAGCATTTATATAGCCCTCTAAGGTTGGCTGACTAACTCATTTGAACAAGTCTGTCAGTTGGGTGCTTTTATTACCATCCCCATTTTAAAGATAAAGAAACTGAGGCTAAAAGATCTTAAGTGACTTGCCCATGGTCACACAAGTAGCAAGTGTTTGAGGTAAGATTTGAATTCAGGACTTCCTAACGCCTTGCCCAGCCTTTTGTCCACTTCTTTACCTTCATGATTTTAAAAGAAAGTTTTAATGTTTTGATTGAGGTCAATCATGGTCATTTCCCCATTTATCATTAATTCCTTTCTTCTTCAAACCTTTCTGTTTGACAAGGAAAAACAGTTAAGCAAAGTGGGCCAGTAGAGCCACCCTCCCTTGTGGCATTTGCACTCAGTATTCCAAATCCACAGAGGAAGGAAGGAGGTGAGATTTTAAAATCCAGAATCAGTTTGAACGTATGTGAATGCAGCTGCCGTGGCAGTGTTAGTGTCATTGCTAGGCTCAGCTCCATAGAATGTTATTTGTTACAGGATAGTGTGTGTGGTTTGTACAGTGTGCCCCTCCTGCAGGACGTGGTCCCCAAAGACTCAAGACTTTGGGTAGGGATTGGGTAGGGGATTTCATTGCTGCAGGGCGCTCCAAGCTTCCAGGCAGCCGGGGCAGGCTGGCACCTTTTGTGCAGCCGATAGTCTCCGTAGAGCTGCCTGGAATCTCGAGAGGTCGCCTAGTCCAGGCCAGGTTTGAAGCTTGGCCCTCTTGGCCCCAAGGCCGCCAGTTCATCTGCCAAGCCAGGCTTTCCTCTGGGCCAGTGTCACTTTAGCTTCTACTTCATTTTGCTTTTCTAGTAAGTTGTGAAACATTTGATATCGCGACTAATGTGGCAAGTGTTAGGCTGCTAAGGAATCTTGAATTCTATAAACTAGAACTTTCAAGATACACAATTTTAGGAATTTTTTGCTTGTGTCGGGTAATAATTTTGTTTTCCTACATTTCTTTGGCAAACCCAAGTTGGCCTTTTTGCTTACTCTGTAGTGTCTGGGGCTTTTTACTTTTTTTTTTTAGGTCTATTATGGGAATTGGTTAATTAGCCTAATGCAAAAACTAAATCAATATTTCCAAGAGCAGAAAAATAAGAAAAGCCCATTAGTAGTGGTTTAATTCACCCACCATGTAGTGAAAATACCTGAAAGATTAATTCTCTTGTCATCTGAGAAGCCTCAGAAATCTCTTAGCACTTCCACAGTTCTACCCAGAGAGCCTAATGGCTATGCTGCTATGCTAAATGGATACACTGTGTCTACTGAGACAAGTACAAATTTAAAAGGTTTTTGACCTCAAAAATTATGGTATTCTGGGACAAGCAGCACTATGTTTTTTGCTCTTGCATCCCTGGCCTCCAAACTGCAGAAAATCATTCAAATCCCGTGATAAAAATGCTAGGTCTTTAAAATGATGCAAGCTGTTCATGTGAGTCTTGGTCATGGACTTTTGATTCATGTAGCAGTGAGTTTTTGAGATGCTCATGAATTCTTTCTCTTCTCCTCACTCACAGAGGAATCCTTTTATGGTGTCATGGCTGCTATTTGATGCCCAGTCTTAAGTTGAATTTTATAGTATTGACATTCTAGATAGAAAATGTGTCAAAGTGTGACCCTAGAGGCCGGTTTTCCTGGAATGTCAGCTGTTGGCGCCTCTCAGAAATCAACTGAGATCACTTCCAGCTCCTAGACTGTGGATACTCCCCTTGGCCATGGTGGGCTTCTCATGGGCTAGCCTTTCCCCCTTTTCCTTCCCCTAATAATTCAGCAAACTAGGGAGATCACAAGTCATTTATACCAGGTTCAATCTATTGGGATTAGCTTATAGACCATCCTATGTTGGTACTTAGTTACATGGTCACTGTTTCCAGTTGCTAATCTTTTTTTTTCTTTTCTAGGCTTGTCCACCTGTTAGTTTGGATATCTGTGCCTTAAGAATGCAGCTCTTCATAGGACTGAAAGCAATATGTCACTTTAAGAATCATATTATCCTTTTGACTAAAGCAGGTGCCAAAGATATCCCAGAGAGAAGAAAAAGTCTACTGTGAGTATATTTCCCAAACAGCCCAAGGAGCCTGTGATCTCACTGACTTCTTCCAGCTGTTCATATCTGCTCATTCTGGATAGTTCTTCTTTGTACTGTATCTGGAGGAAGAAGGACTGAGTTTGAATCCCAGCCATAACACTCTAGCTCTGTGATCTTGGGTAGGTCATTTGACTTCTGGACCTAAGTTTCTTCATGTACAAAATGAGGGCTTTGCAGTATGAGCTCAGAAGTTTCTTGCAGCTTTAAGGCTATGGTATTGTGAGGTCCATCCACCCTGTCGTATTCTCTGGCATCTTGATAGATTGGATAGCAGTGGAATATGACAGTGTTTCTCTCAGTTAAACCTTTTTTTTTTTGCCATTGACCAGCCTGTCTCCCTTGTCATGCCTACATTTCTTTGTTACTTCATTTTTCTTTCACGATTCCTGGTAAACTCAAATAAATAGAAATAGATCCTATAGGGTTTTGGTTTTTTTTTTTGTTAACTTAATTTTTTTTAGTGAACAAAAATATATTTTTTTTCTTCTTTTAACCTCACTCTGCCATGGGAAAAAAAAAAACAACTTTGTAACAAATATGTATAATTAAGCAAAACAGATTCCCAGGGGTGGCTAGGTAGCACAGTGAGTAGAGCACTGGCCTTGGAGTCAGGAGGACCCTAATTCAAATCTGGCCTCAGACACTTGGCACACTTACTAGCCGTGTGACTTTGGGCAAGTCACTTAACCCCAATTGCCCTCCAAAAAAAGCAAAAAAAAAAAAAAGATTTTCATAGTAGCCATGTCTCCAAATTGTATATCTCGGGCCTGTACCTTGAGACCATCACCTCTTTGTCAGGGTAGCATACTTCATCCTAGGTCCTCTGGAATCATCCCATAATTCTTTCAAAGAAACCGTCGTTTTCTAAATGAAAACAGGTGGCTTCATGGTTGAAATTTTCCTCTTTTGTTTATTTGAAAGAATGCTGTTTGTATTCCTTAAGAGCTTTTTTTTCTTTTGCTTCAAGTTTAAATGATACGATACATATTTTTTACAGAATTTAGGCTTAACTGGACACTCTTGAAGCGTTCTTTTTATTTAGAGGGGAGAAAAAGCAGAAGGAAGGGGTTCAAATTCAATGGAGGCTTCCTCTCAGAGCGAAGTGAATCCTGCATAAGAATGCCTTGGTACAAAAATGTGCTTTTACAGTTAAACACTTGGGAGACATCGATGTCTTTGGAAAAACAAGGAAGAAGACAAAAACTTTGTCATATCAAAACTGAAAGTCTAGTGATCATCATTTTCTTATCTGGTCCTTTAGTTCAGTGCAAGTAAGGCCTGTTTTATGCTCTTTCTTGCATGCTCAATGCCTAGCACACAGTGCTTGGCACAAAGTTGGTGCTTAATCAGTACTTTTTGATTGATTGAGCTATTTTTCTGTGAATCTGAGGATTTTTTTCTGTGTATTCAAAAAAAGGCATCATGACAATGTATTCCCATTTCTGAACCCATTTATGGACCTTAGATTAATATATGCAGATCTCCTTCAAAGCTTAATGACCTAGGTAAACTGTGTATTCAAATCAAATCAGCAAGAATTTATTAAGCACTTAGTAGGTGGGGTTAGGACTGTAGTCAGGAAGACCTGAGTTCAAATGTGGCCTCTGTATGACCCTGGGCAAGTCATTTAATTCTCCCTAAATTTCCTCATCTGTAAAATGAGCTGGAGAAGGAAATGGCAAACCACTTCAGTACCTTAGCCAAGAGAATCCCAAATTGGGGAGTGCCTGTGGGACTATTGCTGAAAAGGTACAGAACCTAGAGATGGAACATTTTGTGTGATGATCAGCAATCACCATGCTTCATAGAGCGCATAGAAGGGAGTAAGGAAGATCAGAAGGGTGAGTGGACCAAGTGGTGAAAGGCTTTGAAAGCCAGGCAGAAGATTTGGGGTTTGATCCTAGAGGTAAGAGGGAGTCACTAGAGTTGCTTGACTGGGAGGGTGACATGGTCAGACCTGTACTTTATGAGTTTGAAAGTGTAGTGGACAATCGACCAGAGAGGGGAGAAGCTGGAGGCAAGGAGACCAACCAGAAGGCCATCCTCTATGGGGGAGGTGACCAGAAGGATGGTGGTACTCTCAATCATAATAAGGCAGTTGGGTTGAAGGGAGGATTTGGGGGAAAGATAATGAGTTTCATTCTGGACATGTTAAAATTTAAGATATCTACAAGACATGCACTTTGAGATATCCAGCAGACACTTGCCTGCCTTGTTGATCTCCAGGTAGGCTCTGATGTTCTGCTGCTCTGGACATTCTGTCCGTGGATTATCTCATTTCCAAAAGTCCAGCTAGCCTCGCCACCCCCAAACACTCCCTTACCTTGCCAAAACTAACTGGAATATTACTCCCAGGAAGACATATTTAGGAAGATAGACCTGTAGGGGGAAATTACTTAGTTCATGGGCAACAAAGTGCAGGATTTTGGAGGACTTTTCACTTTTGCCTCCTTCATACGAATTCTCTTCTGTACCAACATGGAAAATCAAAAGCTGCCTCTTATCAGTGAGAGTTTATCTCACTCCAGGTGAAAAGCTGTCAAGATCAGTTAGCCTTAGCTATCTTATAGCTTGTTTATGCTATATCCTGTATGAAGTTTTTAAACTGTAATTGTCTTGTACAGTTTGTAAGATTAAGTATATTTGACATTGAAACCACAGAGGAGAATTTTTAAAAGTGTCTTTAAAAGTGACCAAAACTAGGATTTACATGAAAGCATTCATAGGCAAATTCTTGAATTTAGGAATATCGCTTTTTAGACTAAAGAGAAGACAATACTTAGCATCTTGTTTTCAAAAAGTTTTCAGATACTTAGGAGCTGAAAAAAAAATACGCCCAAATGTGTCCTGCCTCTGCAGCTGACCAACTGTCCAGTTGCTTGTCTTCACGTTTCTGGCGTAGGAAACTTCTTCCTGTCTCAGAGACTTAGTAGCAAGAGAGGAACTGAGTCCTATGCATGTCTTCAGTTTCAAAATGTCATGTGAAGAGCCAGAGTTTTTTTTTAAACGCTTTGCAGAAGTCAGAAATAATTGGTTAAACAGTGGACACTGGAGTTGCAGAAGTCTAGAATCAATCACTAAGCATTTATCGAATGCCTCCTGTGTACCAGGCACTGAAATAAATCCCTGCTTTCAAGGAGTTTACTTTCTCTCAGTACTTAGCACAGTGTACATAGTAGGCACTTAATAAATGTTTATGGAGTAAATGGATTTATTGATTCTATCAGATGAGAAAAAATGTAGGCATGTGAATATATGCCAAATAAATATAAAGAGAAAAGTATAAAAAGAAAAAATAAGGATTATAGGAGTTAGAAATGTAAGGGGGGAGTTAAAAATACAAGCCAGCAGTGGTTGGGGTCAGGAAAATCTTGGTGCTAAAGGTCATGCTTGAGCTGTCTTGAAGGGAGAGAGGAATGCCAAAAGGCAGAAGTGAGCAGGGAGTATATTCCAGTCATGGTGGACAGATAGGGGACAGGTTTAGAGGGCTATGAATGAAGAGCGGAGAGAAGGCCAGTCTGGTTGGATTGTCAAGGGCAAGTAGGGAACTGAAGTAAGCATTTTATATGTGTTATCTCTTTTGTTCCTTAGCACAATTCTGTGAAAGAGTGCAGTTGTCATTTTTTCATTAAAAAAAAATTATAACAGATAAACAGAAGTTTTACGTTGCTTCGGAGCCCAGCAGTTATCCTTCCCGTGTTAAAGATGAGGCCAAGTGACTTGCCCATGGTCATACAGCTTGGTAATGGGCATTTCAGGTATTCTTGACTCCAGGCAAATCCATCATTTAGATCTACTACAGTATAGCCCAACTTAGAATAGAAAATTCACTTATTTACAAAAAGGATTGTGATGATCTGTAAATTATTGTTAGACTTATTGGAAGGAATTGATTTTTAAGCCATTTACAGTAGCCATTTGTAAGGATAAAATATTTGGTATCCATGTAAATCTGATTATTTTGCTTTCAGCTCCAGAAAAGATGGCAGTGTTAAACTCAAGACACCTTCTGCAACAGAAGCCGGGTGGAATTTATATATTGTGAATACAATTTCAACTGTACAGCTCTACAAGGAAATGGTATATTTGGGGCTACTTGTTCTTCTTGATAGTATTAGTAATCATCGTCTATTTGCATATTAACATGGCACAGCAGCCTCTAGGTTTTTTTGAGAGACCCTTCTCTGCCACATGGGCCTTGCCTTCCCAGTAAATTCCTTAAAGGTAGGCTAGCTTTCTTCTCTCTACCTTCTGTTACTGTTTTTAGTTTTTTTCCTGGGGCCTTCAAAAATATTATCCCATTTATTGGCCAATCCCTGTTGTCACCTTTATACTTCTAAAAGGAAAAGTGACGATTCTAGCCTTGGTCCTTATACAGCTGGATGTGAGCTTAGCGTTTTCCTTCAGAAGAAAGGACCATGGAATGTAAGAGCTGGAAGAGAACCTAGACATCCTAGTTTAATGCCTTATTTTCTTTGAAGAATTGAAGGATTTTCCTGGGGAGTTGGTCCTATATTCATGTACTTATAAAGTACATGAAAATTTCAGTACTTAATCTTTACTCTTCTCAAGGAGGCAGAATGGTATAATGGAGGAAGCACTGAGCTCAGATCATAAGACTTTGAGGTCAGATGCTGACCCAATCAACTTACTGTTGCTGTGAACACAGGCAGTGCACTGACTTAAATTCCCTGGAGGGTCTTTATCTGAAAAATGAGAGGGTTGGAGGCTCGAACCAGAGCAGGGCTTCTTCACCATTCTTCATGGGGTGGTCCCCTTTGGTAGTCTGGTGAAGTCAGTGGACCCCTTTTCAGAATAATTCAGAATCAAATTCAGAGGACTAAAAAAAAGAAACCAATTATAATGAAATGTAGGTTAACAAAATATTTTTAAAAACAAACTCGTGGAACCCCCAGGTTCAGAACCCCAAGATTCAGTGAACTCTTAACATTCCTCACAGTTGCAGCATCTCCTCCAGGTAAATGAATGAAAAAGCATTTAAGTGATTATTATGTACCAAGTGCATATGTCTGTGATTCTATGGCCTCTGCTGTGGGTACGAATAAGAAATGAAAATTTCCAGGAGAATTAAAGAGGAGAAATGATTATATCATGCATTATACTGTATTCTACTTGAAATATAATACCAATATCATTTGTAATTACAATTGCTAGCATTATATAGTGCTTTAAGATTTACAAAATACAAATACCTTGTTTTATCCCTACAACAACCCTGGGAGAAATCTCCATTTTGTAGATGAGGAAACTAAGGCAGACAGAATTTAAATGACTTTCCCAAGGTCACACAGCTGAATGTGTGTCTGAGATCCGATTTGAATTAAAGTCTTCTGAGTCCAGGACCAGTGATCTGTCTGCTTCACCATCACTTCACCACAGCCACCCAATTGTGATCCACCCTTCTCTTACAGGCTCACAATCTACCAAGGGCCATAGTACTTCTATGTCAGTTTTACCTTTTGTGTTTCATTAGTTTTCTTTTGTTCCTAAGTAGAAATATGGAGATTCCATCTAAGATGGTAGCCTGAAAGGGCAGGATGGTCTTTTGGTTTAACTTTTAGAAAGTAGTAAAAAAAAAAAAAAAAACCTTCCTGTTTTCTCAGCTCTTTCTATGAAGCTTGTACTTAGCTTTGTGGAGACTTTTATAAATTCAGATGGTGGAACTTAAGCAGTTTGGTACTAAGGTGTGGACATTCTGGATTAAAAAATACTGGATTATAGAATAATGTTAAGGGAGTTGAAATGTTACTGCTTTCAAGTGAATGACTGTCAGTATTTTTCTACTAAATAGGTTCATTTTAATAAATAGATATGGGTGGTACTTATAAAGTACATGAAAATTTCAGTAGACTTAATCTTTACTCTTCTCAATCTCATTTGACGCTGAAAATTGAAATCTTATTTGACTATTGAAAACTTGAACAATGTTCATGGCTAGTGCAGAGGTAACCTTTAGTTTCAGACTGTCAGAATGATTGTGTTTTTCTCCCATTTTTTCCTTTTAAAAATCAGTTAATGATTTCTTTTGTTTTTACATCACCTTAATTTCTTGGAAAGTCTCTCCCCCTCTTTTTTATTCTTTGTTATAATTCCTTCTAACAAGGATTACATTTTAAATCCTTCTTAATCTCTCTGCATTTTAGTTTTTGTTATAATCCATTATAACACACAGAATAAAGATTTTAAAAGCAGTTCAGCAAAAACTATCAGATGCATCAACTAAGTCTGACAGTCTATGTAGTGTTCTATACTTAGTCCCCCACCTCTGCCCTACCTCACCTCCCAAAAAAAAGAAAAGAAGGGAGGTGTAGTCTCGTTATTTCATCAGGGCTCAGTTTGGTTATTAGAAGTACAAAGCATCCATTTTCACTTTTTTATTGGTTATTTTCATAAACATTGTCAGACTTGTATGTATTTTTCCTCTGGTTCTGTTTACTTCTCTTTGCATCAATTCATATAAGTCTTCCCATACTTCTCCGAAGAATGATTGAAAATTTCACAGTATAAGAATATATGGTATTAACAGTAATTGTTACTCAATTAAGAGAGAATATCACTATCTCACCATGCATAAAACTAACTTTGTTAAGCATATAGGAGAATCTTATTAATACAGTGACCTCTTCACAAATTCCTACGGAGAAGAATCTGAATTAGTGACATTTTCCTTTTAAAACTGAGTTTTAATTTACTGGGAAATTTAGATTTTCTTTCTCTTACCTTGGGCAGTTTGAAGAGTGGCCGAGGCTCACAGGGTCGGTATTTTCCAGTAGCTATCATGCCCTACCTGTCCCCCTGTTCTAGGTAGACTACAGTAAGACCTACAAGAATGTGAGGACTCAGAGCTGCATCCATCTCCTCAGTGAGGCCCACCTGTTAGTGAGAGCTGCTCTGATGGACCCGTCTCTCACTGAACCTGGAGAGAAAGAGGAACTTTTAGAAGTTTTCAGAGAAAGCTGTGGGCATCTTGGAGACTGTTACAGCAGGTTGGCGACTTGCGGCAGGAGCATGCTTTCTTGGAACCAAGGGAGTGGGCAAGGGGCTCTCTTACTGCCATGAAGACTGTTTAGGTGTGGGAGCTGGTGGGGAGTTGTCTGGGCAGAGGATGGCATACACAATCACATGAACTTTTCGGGTCATACCTTTGAGCTTTGAGGTTTGTCTACAAGAGGTAGGTTCCCAATACAAGACAAAAGTAACAATAGGAGAAAGCCCCTGGGATGGTTTGGTGGCCTGAGTATGTATTCAGCTCCTAGTAATTGGAAGGTGATAGGCACAGGGAGGGGTGGGATATATGTTAATATGTACAGGACAAATATGAAAAAGTGTCAAGTAAGGCAGGAGGAAAGCTATGTGTAAAAGATGACCCTTGAGAGACATCCTGAAGGAGGAGAGATTCTATGAAGTGGGGATGAGATGGAAGGAGTGTCTTCCAGGCACAGGGGACGACCTGGAAAAAAGTACAGAAATGGGAGATGGAGAGTCATGTGTGGGGGGAGCAGAGAAGACTGGCTTGGATCATATAGTGGGGTAGGGGGAGTACCATAACAAGACTGGAAAAATAGGTTGGAACCAGGTTATGAAGGGCATTAGATGCCAAGCAGAGGAATTTGTATTTGATGCTAGAGACCCAGTTGAGTTTATTGAGTAGAGGAGTGACATGGTGAGATATGCGCTTAAGGAAAGTCATTATAGCAGCAGTGTGGAGGATGGACCGATAGCTGTAAACCACACTCAGAAACTGGTCTCATTAGTGTCTCATGGACCTGTGTTCTCATCAGTGTGGTATTCCCTCAAGCACTGCAGTCCTCAGCCCATCCATGCCTGCCATCTTGTGTGCCCATATCCTCCCATGAGTTTTTCTGCCTTTGAAATTCACTGAATTAACATTTTCTACCCAATTCAGATGATGGTGGCTGTTGTATAGTGGCTCTCTCTTTTCCAAAGAGCTCAGCACCTGCTCACTTCCTCTCTGATTCCTGCTCTTGTACTAGAGGACTCCACACCATCCATTTTAATGGTCCTTCAAGCTCCCCCCCTTCATAATTCCTCAGTTTTCTTAAATATGATGCCCTGTTGCTTCCTTCCACCTCAGCCAAATGCACAGATTGTCACACCTAGGATCTCACACATCATCTGCTCCATAAATCAGAAGTGGACATTCTTCTGTCTTCTCTTGTACCTCTTAAACCTGTTTTCTAGCCTCATTGTGACCTTTGATCCTTCTGCCTCATCATGAAGTCTCAGGCCAGTCTCTGACTTCATTTTCTGCCCTTTCCAATCTTTGACCATTTAACTCCACACTCTGCTGTCCTCCTGAATCCCTCACCTTGTCCCCTCATCCGTTGCCGGATCTCAGCCCTCCATTACTTTCACATCGAGTTTCCCCCACTTACTGTCTGATAAAAAAGCTGGAGGAGTTATCTAAGTACATTCTATAAATTCACGTTAATATTCTACAACTTCAGCTGCGCCCTAACTGTACTAAGGCAGTTTTTTTCATTTCATCCTAATTGATTTCCCATTTTAATCCCCATAAAAGCTATTCCAGATCCTGTCTTCTCTTCCTTAAGCCTCCCACATTTCCTGCTCCCTCTCCTTCCTCAGCCAAGGACCCCACCTCTTAATATACTGAGCAGATCAAGGTCATTTATCTCTTCATTTCAAAACCCTTTGACATCATCTCTTTCCCCCTGGTCTTTGACAGTGAGGTGGCCCTTCTCACCAAGATCGGCTCTTCTCAGGAGCCCTTTACCTCATCCATTCTCATCTTCTCCAGCAGATTGTACCCTCCATCATCTCCTTTCTCTTTTTAAATCCTAATCTCTTTCTCACTACTGGTTTTAAACATGCCAAAACCTCTCTCATTCAATGAAAACTTTCACTAGACTCTACCATGCCCTCAAATTATTTTCTTCTGTTTCTTTCTTTCTCAGCCAGATTCCTAGAAAAATCTGTCTCTCCTGGTTTCTGATTCTCCTCTCACTCCTCACCTCTTTATAATCTGGCTTTGAGCCTCACCACTCAACGGAAACTGCTCTCTCTAGTTAACCATTTTTCTCAGAATTGCCATATCTAATGGTCTTTCGTAGTCTTCATCTTTCTCAGTATATCTTCTCTTTCTGACCACTTTCCCATGACAAAACTCTCTCCTGGTTCTCCTATCTGACTATTGCTTCTCAGTCTCCTTTGTGGATTCATCATCTGTATAATGACAGGTGGATAGTATAATGCAGTGGATAGAGGTCTGGCCCTAGAGTCAGGAAGACCTGAGTGTAAATCTGGCCTTGGTCACTTACTAGCTCTGTGACCCTGGGCAAGTCCTTTAACCCTGTTTGCCTCACTTTTGTCATCTGTAAAATGAGCTGGAGAAGCACAGATCTGACTGTAGGTCTCCTCAATGAACTCCTTTAGCATCCTATTTCCTTTAGGGTCCAATATAAACTCCTCTGTTGAACTTTTGAGTCCTTCACAACCTTTCCCCCACCTGCCTTTTTATCCTTATGGTCTATTACTCCTCATTACTGGACTTTATGATCCAGTCTGGTTTTCTCACTATTCCTCACATACCACAATCTGTCTTTTCCATCCATGTCTTAGCATTGGCCATTCTTCTGTGCCTAGAAAGCAATCCCTTCTCTTAATTCCTCCACTTTCCTTCTCGAAGCTCAAGCACCACTCTCTAAATAAAGCCTTCCCTCATTCCCACCATTTAGGAGTGCCCTCCCTCCCAGACAGCATTGTAATTAATGGCTTAGTATCTGTGTGTGTACTTGTCTGCCATGTTACAATGGAAGGTCCTTGTCAGTAGGGTGGCTTCCTTCCTTGCATTGCTAGCACCTAGCGCAGCTCCTAGAAATATCGTAGGTGCTTAATAAATGCTTGTTGATAAATTGATTGATAAATTCTCCACACATAGTCCACCCAGCTTACCAGGAGTCTTTCTTATTTTCTGTTGACATCACTAGACTACCAATGGCGTGCACGGTTCATCCCTTGCTTGAGTCATACAGCCAGCGCAGCTGCATGTTTGTTCATGTATTTCATGCTATGTTAGCATCTGTACAATCAGGAACCATCCTATAATTTTAACATTTCCATTATAAGCAAACCCAAAAGCAAAATAAGATGTTTGACTTACACATTACAAAAATACATTGGAAAGTTCCTTTATACCAACTAATAGGTGTATAAAGTGAAAGCAGATTTGAGGGTCTTCTAGAAAAAGCCACCTGTCCTGTTACTGTTTGTGCTTAAGACCTCCAAGATGTTGGGAATTTGGTGTCTGTTCATTCATTCACTCACTCATTCATTCACTCATTCTTTCATGGTGTGTTTTTTCATTTAGGCTTGATACCCAGTATTCTCATCTGGCCCTGCCTTACTATAAGATGTCTGGTTTATCTTTGACTGATGTCTTAACCAGGATAGACTCAGTGGTAGAAGATGGATCACAGAACCACGAGAGAGGTTTACTTTTCTACCTAAACCATTCCCTTTATGAGAGTGTGGATGAAGAATTAAGTGAAGTAAATATGCTTTTCTGTTTGTTTATTTATGTTTTGTTTATTTCCCCATTTCTGTCTGGGCATACAATACATAGAGTGCTGGCCTTGGGGTCAGGAAGACCTGATTTTAAATCCTATGTTAATGATTAAAGTACTTGGCAGACATGGAAATACTAAGTATTAGTTATTATTATTTAGTTTTATTACTTAACCTCTTAGCCTCCCAGTTACCTATCAGCACATTATTGCTGATCTGCATTGTTTTGGAGGAAGGTTCGGCACTAGAATTTCCTTCTTTATGTCAAGGAAATCATAGTTCTAGACCCCCCAATTTTTTATATAATAATTCAGCAAAGTTCCAAAATAATTCTGTTCCTTTTAGAATCACATTAGCTTTTTTGATGGGAAAGAATAGCAGATATTCTCTTTTCCCCTCCATTAATCATAGAATCACAGAATTATAGTGTTGGAAAAGCTCATCCCATCCAGCCCCCTCATTTCCAGATGAAGAAACTGAAGCAGTTGGTTAAATGACTTTCCCAGCATCACAGAGATCGTGACAGAGCTCAGGACTTCTAAAACCTGAGAGTGCCACATTCCCCAGAAGGCCTATGTTGGCGGCTGGCTTTTAGTAGACAGCAGCCAAAGTTTGCTACCTCTGAAATCCTGGCCCAGTGACCTCTTGGAATTGGTTCATTTAAGATTCTTCTTAGAAAGTTGTTATAGTAAATGATTATGACTATCCCAAGTAATCTCTGAGATAGTAAATTTTTTTTTAGGTTTGGCCCAAATGAGCATTTTTCATCAAAAATTATCACATGGTTTGTGTGTAGGTATATGTGAATATTCACACATATTTGTGTGTTTATGCCTATGCATATATTATGTGTGTGTATATGGCCATGCATATATTATGTGTGTGAGTCGATCGTAATACTGTTGCCCTGGATTTTCATTGGTTTGGGAACTCCCAGTATGGAAGCTCCTTCACTGACAAACATTTGTGACTGCTACCTGGGCCACTGGGTGGTTGAGTAATGTGCCATTGGTCACCCAGTCTCTGTAACAGAAGCAGAGCTCGAACACAGGTCTTTTTGACTCCTACGTCATCCCTCTGTCAACAGTGGCGCTTGGCCTTTTGTGTTTATTACCAAATTATAATTTTGCAGTATAGGATTTTGCAATTAAAATTTCTACTCCTCATGAAATTAATTATATTGAAAAGAGAGCTGCTGGCTTTTATCTGTGATTATATAATCGCTGCTTTCATTACTTAATGAAGAGCAATCCAAGGCTGACACATTTAGCCAGAATATGATGAGCACCTCCTTGTATCACAGATTTCTGGTTGGGGAAGGATGTTGAAATTTAATTGGGTTCAGCCTCTTCTTAAAGGTGAGGTTCTGAAAGGTTGATACTTGGGCCTTAGGTGGATGGTCTGTTGGTTAACTGTGGACCTGGGCTTTCATACACAGGGAGACTTCTGGTGTGAAAACTCCCTCCACAAATACAGCTGCTTATCTGTACGTTACATGCTTAAAAAGTGGCTTGGGTGTTGAGAATCTCAGGTGTTTGCCCAAAGTCAGGTAGCTCGAATGGCTCAGAGGCAGTAAGCTCCCGAGTCACCCTGGCAGCTACTGCTGATATTGGTGCTAACAGAACCCAGGGTGACTTAACTGCTTTGTGTGTACTCAGATTTATTAACATTATATCCACGCGGCATTTTTTATATGGACTTGTCTCCCCATGAGAGCATAGTCTCTGTTGCAAGGACAGATGATTTCATTCTTTCTATTTTTATCTCCAAAACCAAATATAGTACCCGGTCCATAGCAGCACTTGATAAATACGGGATAAGTACAGTATAACTATGGGGGCACTTAAATTTATTGATAAAATCACAGGGGCTTAATAAATATCTGTTTATCGATTGATACACTAACCACAGTATGTGCTTAATAAGTACCTGTTTATTTATTGATATAATCATAGTAGATACTTAATCAGTAAATACCTGTATATTGATTGGTAGAATGTTTCATTTATTGATTCGTACATATCTTTCTTTGTTGACCTCCTCTCATGCTGTCTACCATTTTGTTTCTTTCCATCCACTCTAGGAATTAGCAGCAAAAGTGAGCCAGATATTTAGTGCTGCTGAGCCCAAACAGCTGCCGCATGCCCTCTGCAGCCCGTGCATGAAGAATATAGATCCTTTAATTGCCATGAACTGCTTGAAAAAGCTGAATATATCTGGATTGTCCTCTGTCTTAGTGACCTTGACCAAGGCAGCCATGGCTCTGAAAATGGGCGATCTGAACACATACAAGAGTGAGATGAAGTGCCATACAGAGGTAAGGTGCATGGCCAGGTAATTCTTTTATGAACATGGTGTAATACAGGGTCTAATATTAGTTGCGAGTCAGTTCCACAAACATTTACAACTTGGTCCCTGATTATCGCAATTAATGAATCCCTAAAGCAGTCCCATGGATCACACTACTTATTTCCATTGGGCTGTAACCAGTTACCACATTTTACATAATCATAATTATGAATAGTGTGAATTTGAATATAGGCAAACACTTCAGGGGATTCATCATTCAGATTAATCAGGACCCAGCCATATTAAACTCCTATTTGGTTTCTAATTAAAGATTAATTAGATTAAAAAAAAATTAATTAGACTTTAAAAATTAAAAAATTAATTAGATTTAAAAAACCAAAATAACAGAACCAGAATCATTAGCATTTAGAGTCAAGCAATGTTAGAAATCATCTTGTCTGATTTCCTCATTTTCGAAGAAACGGGTGAGTCCAAAAAAGTGAAGTGATTTATGTGGTTTAAGTTGAGTGATTTATGGTATTTAGAGTTCTGACCTTGGATTCAGGAAGGTCTGTACTTCAGTCTTGCCTCTGAGACTCGGCTATGTGATCTTGAGCAAAACACTTAGTCTCTGAGTCTGAATTCTCTCATCTGTAAAACTAGTGAATAATACCCATAGCACCTACTTTTCAGGGTCTTCATACGGCCAAATGAGATAATGTATATAAGGGGCTTTGCAAACATTAAATCAAACTATATCAGTGTCAGTTTTTGTTACCGTTATTTTATCCAAGACCACAAGGGGTAGTAAGTCGCAGCATCAGGATTTGAACTCCTGTCCTTAAGAACTTACTGTCTATTTGAGGGGGAATTGGTGACAGCATAATGTATGATATCACCAGCTGAAGTCTGACAGAGACAGAAATGCTAGAGGACATTTGAGGGATAAGAGGCTTTTAGCTGAGCAGGGGAGGGGACGAGGGAGGGCAGCTCAGAGAGGGCTCTCCCAGGAAGTGAAGGTATTCTTCAAGACAGAGGGGAGGAAGAAGTGTATTCCAGACTTGGGGGAACAGCCCAAAAGTGCAGGGAAGATGGACCATTCATTGCTGTTTGTGAGGAATGGCAAGAAGACCAACTTGCCAGGACCTTAGAGATTTCATGCAAAGGGAAAAGTTTATAGTGAGGCTGGAGAGGCATGCTTGGGATCAGCTTGTGCAGGTCTTTAAAAGCCAAACAGGGGAGTTGATATTTGACTCCAGAGGCAGTAGGGAGCCACTGGGGCTTATTGAATCTGGTATCGGGACGTGATCATTTCCAGTATACACACACACACATTTAATGAATTTATTTAATTAACTATTTAATTTATTTGGAACTGAATGTGGTGGCTCATTAGAAGTTCCCGGATGGTACAGTAGATGGATTTGGGGTCCAGAAGATGAGTTCAAATCCTCCCTCAAATACTTACTCCTTGTGTGACCCTAGACAAGTCACTTAACCTCTCTTTGCCTCAGTTTCTGTATCTATAAACTGGGAACAATAATAGTATCTGTCTCCCAGGGTGGTATTGAGGATCAGATGAGATACTTGTAAAATGTTTTGCAAACCTCGCAACACTATGTAAATGCTAGCTGCTATAATTAGTAATGGTGGTAGCATCGTTACCATTATTATTTTTATATACCTCTCTGTAATCCTTGCTCCCTAACAGACTGAAGCTGGTAGGTGATGAGCTTGGGAGTTCTGGGCTCCAGTGAAATCAGCTGTTCAGTTTTACTCACTAAATCTGGTACCATAACAATGAGTCCCTGGGAGCAAGAAGCCACCAGGCTATGTAAGGAGGGGGAGACTGGCTCAGGTCAAGAACAGAGTAGGTCAGACCTTCTGTGCCCACCAGCAGGGGGTCAGGACCATTAGTGGTCATTGCACTTCCCCTTGGGCTAGATGGGGAATCCCAGTCTCAAGGAGAAAAAAAAAAGTGTCTGGGAGTTTTGAGAGCCTGAATAGGCCAGACTTTGTTTTTTTAACTTGGTTTTTTTCTTTTCTGAAGATGGAGTTGGTGTGTGGCTTTATTTTGGAACCCCAGCTGGTGATCCAACAGAAAAAGGGGCAGGTTGTACCAACAGAGTTTGCAGCTCACCTGAAGGAAACTCAGCCAGGATTGCTTGTGGCCGCCATACTGGGCTTACAGAAAAACAGCAAAATAGAGTCCGAAGAAGCAGACGCCTTCTTCAAGGTCTGTCCTTTGGGAAGTGCAGAAAGTGGATGTGTCTTGTCAGAACCTGGGCCAGTGCTGCTGCCTTGGGGAGAAGAGAAACAAACCTCCCAAAGTAGCTTCTTCAGATATCCCTGCTCTCGTAGAAGCCATTTAAGACAAACATGTACATTGGGCAGATCTTGTACCCAAGGAAGCTTTGTGAATGCACCCAGAAGTATGTTTCAAGTGAATATTCCAGTTTCCTTTACTGTTAGGTTGTGCTTGACCTTGTCCTAATGTGATCTTCCATTCCCCAGCATGAGATAATTGGTTGGGTGCTTTGGGGGCCTGTGATATTGATCGTATAGAAATGACACTGTTTTCATTTGGGTCTGGGCCGGGCTTTATTTTGGTGTTTTCAAGGTGCTTTGTGGCAAGGACCAAGATGTCATTCCTCAGCTCTTGGTAGACTTCTGGGAAGCCCAGTTGGTAGCATCTGTCCCTGAGATAGTACTCCAGGAACTTTTCTTCAAGCTTTTATCTCAGTATATCTGGAGACTCTCCCAGAGGCAGCCCCCAGACACCAAGCCGCTGAGAAGTCCAGAAGACCTGGTAAGATGCCTGGGAACACAGGGGTGCTAATTATAGCCTAGAATTAGGCTCAAGTCTCCCAAAGCTGAATGGTGGAGGGTCAGAATTTTCTTTCCTTATCAGCTATCTTGTTTAATCCACAGAAAACCCAGGAAAAGAAAAGAAGTGTCGTTCAGGGCTCCTCTGGGCTGCTGTTAGGACACCGAGAGCAGCTGTAGCCACTGCTGGAATTTTGAATATTTAGGTCTCCAGAACATTCCCTACAGGGGTGTTGGTCCCATGGGAGCCATAGAAACCAGGAAATTTTCCAAGAAGAGACCTAGAGGATGAGGGTCCCAGGGCACAAGCAGAGGATAGCACTTGGAACAACAGCATCCCGAGGCATGTCTAAGATTTGGGGAGCTCTAGGGATTGTACATGAGGCTGCTCGATGGAGTATTGGCCCCAGAGTCAGGAAGACTGGAGTTCAAATTCAGCTTCCAAAACCCTGGTCAAGTCACTTAACCTCTGTTTGCCTCAGTTTCCTCATCTATAAAAATGGAGATAATAATAACCCCTCCCTCCCAAGACGGTTTTGAGGATCAAATGAGATAATATTTCTGGATGTTTTATGAACCTTAAAGCAATTTATTAAATGCTAGCTATAGGTTTTGGTTCCCTTAATGGACTCTGTGCATGTGTATTAAAGGATGTCCTTCCCTTAAGAGTAAGCCTTTTCCACTGATTATAAAAATGGAAGGACGGAGATTGGGAGAGAGTTCCTGCAGCAGCTGGTGGTGCCCATCTCCCCCATCATAGTTCCTGGATTCAGATAATTAGGGATTGTTTGTAAAGTGCTTTGAAAGCCCTAAGACACTTTGTAAATGTCAGCGGGGTACTTGGCAACTTTATTGCCAAGGGACTGCCACCAAAAAATAAATGTAGAATTTTGGAAAAATGTATCCTATATAAAAATATGTACGTATGTGTGTATGCGTATATATCTATCAATGTGTAGGTGTGTATGTACATCTACATGTGTATATATAGATATATATGTGTGTATATACAAATGTATGTACACATCTATACATATACGCATATATCTATACACACATACATATATCTACTTCTGTTTCAAATGTTACTACTGTTAACACTTTGGAATGAATTTAGCTGATTTATTAAATGTCCACCTTGTCCCAGTCACCAATGAGAATACAAAGGAAAAAACCCTCAACCCATTCCTGCTCTCCAGGAGCTTACATCCTAGCAGGATAGATGGCATGAACATAGAAAAGAATTTTCAGAAGCACTCTTGCATTTTTTTTTTCACTAAAAACTGACCTCTCCTGAGTCTTCATGCCTGCCTCTTTACAGTCACAAAAAGGAGAGAGAAGCATGAAAATGCCAGAAAATGTTTAAAGCCAATTTATATAAAAAAAGCAATGTTAGTCATATTAACTGGTTGACATTTTAAACAAATTTTATGTAAAATTCATTGACATCAATAACTTTAAAACTAAAAAACATTTTAAATTGCTAACTTAAGGAAATGTTAACTTAATAAGCAATACAGTTGGATTCTTTAAAAAGGTAGCCTGGTGCTTATACCTGTTAAGAAAATACTTGTGAGAGCAGAAAAAAATCATTTTTATGAGGTGGCTTGTTTGTTTCTGTCTTATTGGGAAATTTATTTTCCTTTTCAGATAAACTCCTGTAGTCATTATGGTTTAATTTACCCCTGGGTTACTTTCTTAACATCATCAGACTCCTTACATGATCAGAATTATGCAGAAGACCTTTCTAAATTACAGGTAATTATAACATTTCTTATGAAGGTACATTCTACAGTCAATAACTTTCTTTGAAAAAAATCTCTGGCCAGCAGCCTGAGAACATAGTCTTGCTTTTTGGCCTGCGCTTCCTAATTTGATAATTTGTTTTTATGTTACCTTTGCTGTTCTATGATTCATGCATCTAATATACTCCACAGTTGTTGCCAAGACTCTCTCCCTCCTTTGGAGGAACAAAGGTTGAAACAACCAGTCCATTCAAGGCTTCTTAGGAAATTTGTGTGAGTGTGTATTTAAATGAACACTAATAGAAATTGGAATCCATCTTTAATTCTATCTCTGGCAAGAGTCCAGTGAATAGGTGGATAGTAGAACAGATTACTCAGTGTCCTCATGATTTGATTTCACAGACGTTCCTTGTTAACTGTCTGCTTTGTATATAATATAAGCACTGTTCTGGGGACTGGAGGTACAGGGACAAAGTGAGAAATCGGCCTTACCCTCAGAGAGCTTACATTCTTCTAGATTGACAATCTAGGTTTAACTCCAGGGACTATGAAACCACCACATTTGGAGCGTTCAAATGTTGTTCAGTTAAATAAACATTTATTAAGTGCCTACTCTGTGCCAGCCCTGTGCCAAGCACTGAGGATACAAAAAGAGGTAAAAGAGCCCTGTCCTCAGGGAGATTGTAATCTAAACACTTTCTTCTCTGGTAAAGCGTGATGGGATTATTTCCCCAGAGTAGAGGTGGAAGGACGTTTGGGGCTGGCAGGAAGGGCTTGCAGCAGTCTGAAGACAGCTTTAGTGCCGGGGCGTTGGGTCAGAAATCTCACCAGTTGGGAGATGAGGGTCGCAGGGCAAGAGCTGGAGTGGTCGCAAGATCAGAGTTGGTAGCCAGAGTGAGAGTCACGACATGAAGATGTCTGGAGTGTGCAGGGTCCCCGTGCAAGAAGGATCCCAAGTATATTGAAAAACCCCTCTGGATGCTCCTGTTCACCCATGGCATTGCCTTGATTAACTCAAACTTCAAATCAGTATGATGTGATCCATAAATGTTCATCACAGATAGAGCTGACAATCCATAGAGAGAAAATTAAGTAGCTGATAATATCTGTTGTTCAGAATGTGTTGTGCAGTTGGATGGCCATGCTGCTGGAATGATATATAGTATATCTGTATTAGGCTACAAGGAAATATAATTAGAGAATGTATTAAATGATACAAAGCCTTTGGATTAGACATGTGTTTTATTTCCCTTACAATGATTTTGACACCTTAAAGCCTGTCCCTTATAAATATATATGTGCATGCGCCATATATCCTGGGCAAGTCACTTAACCTCTGTTTGCCTATCTTTGCCGAGAAAACTCCATGACCAAAATTCCATGGGGTCACAGAGAGTCAGTTGTACATGCACGTGAGGAGAGAGTGTGGTCTAGGTTGTTGGAAGGGATGCCCTTCAGCTGTAAATGACCCTTTGATCCTGAGATTGACTAGGGGGACTGGGACGGAGAAGGTGAAACACGTTGTGTTATGTTTAAATGACCTGCCATCTGTTGATTGGGATTTGGTTGGACGTCAAGCCATCACTTATAACTGAGTCATTATATAGCTAGGTATTCTATCTAGACATCTTTTGGGCCCATCTAGCTCACCCCGGCTCCAGAAAATCCAGACACAAAGTTGCATAACTCTTTCTTAAAATAGATTTCAGGACCAGATGAGAGAAAACCTCTTAATATTCTGTATTAGGCACTAACCTTACTCTCAGAGTTATCCCATGGTTGATAGCTGGAAAAAGACTGTTATGAGTACTAGGAATGGATATTTCATATCTTTTATCCTCTTATGAGTCTGAGACGATCCTGTAAGAAGGAAGATGTTAAAAGAGAGAGAAAAAAATATTAGAATCTGTTCTTTGAAGAAAACATATTTTGTTAGTGGTCAGAGGGGACATAGGGACAAATTTGATAGTAGAAACAATAGCCTTTATTTTTTTTTAATGCTTTAATGGATTAAAAAATAAATGGATCATCATCCTTATAAACTAAGATTTCTATAGTCCTTACTGTATGCCAACCACCATGCTAAATGCTTTATAAATATCTCATTTGATTCTCACAACCCTGGAAGGTAGATGTGATTATTATTCCCATTTTCAGTATGAGGAAACTGAGGCAAAGGTTAAGTGACTTGCCCAGGGTCATGCTGCTAAGAAGTGTCTGAAGCTTTGAATACTAAACATAATACTAACTACCCAGTTTCTGATTTATCCAAAATATGGGCGTGTTTTTTCCCTCATTAGAAGGTGAACTCCTTGAGGGCAGAAATGGCTTCACTTTTGTCTTTAAATCCCCAACCCTTAAGTTGGTGCTTGTCTAGTACTTGGTAAGTTCTTGGTGATTAAATTGATAACCACTGAGACTGGGTAGCCAGTAGAGCGTTTCTTGAGTGTTTGTTTTTGCGTTGCCAGCGTAGCGCTGAGCCTTGTCCCTGGTGGGCTCCTAACAACTGGGCGTTCCTTCTCCTGCAGTATTTCAGGCCTGGAATGCCCTCCCTCCTATGCCTTGCGTTGTAGAATCCTCTCTTTCCTTGTCACTTTAGTTCTGGGGCCACCTCCCAGGGGGGCCTTTCCTCATCCCCTGCCTAGGACGTGGTGCTTGCTGCCTCTTCACATGACCGCTGTGGATTTGCTTATCTCTTCATGTGTTACTCGTTCCAGGAAAATATACACCCTTTAAGGGAGCTGTATGTCTCAGTATACTCAGTGTTGCTTCACTCGGCGCTTTGCGCACAGTAATCGCTGAATAAATGCTCGTTGAGTTGGATAGATTAAATTCTTGGTGAAATGCTCAGGGAAGAGAGCTCTCTAATTTGAATCTAAGATTTTAGCAGCCTTCTTTTTGAAATAACCTGCTCTACAATACATTCTTCATACAAGAAACTTTTTTGTAAGCATTCATTAGATTTGTAATTTTTAAGTATTATTTAGCATTAAGTATTAAGTATTATCAAGATGAGTGGAGATCATAAAATGCAGAATAGTGGATAAAGAGTTGTCCTGGGACCAGGAAGATCTGGGTTCTCTTCCTGCTTCTGACATACACTGGCTCTGTGACTGTGGATAGGTCACCTTTAACCTCTCTGAGCCGAGGCCGCTCTCCACGACGATGAAGGGGTAGGTGGACTCTACCAAGTTCGCCTTGGACGAGAGAGTTCCCACCCCTACCTAATCACAGGTCTTTGACACACTGATGGAGGTGCCATCTTTCCTTGACCATGTAAACGTAAGCAACACTGAGAATTGTCTCCAGCTCCTTGGATTTGTATGTATTATACCATCATTAACCCATTTACTTTTCTGCCCCTAGTCTCTGATATGTGGTCCTTCATTTGATGTAACTTCCGTTTTGCCTTTCTTGGAACCTCTGTCGGAGGACACGAGTGCCGGCCTCAGCATCCACGTCCTCTGTCTCACCCGCCTGAAAGAGCACGAGCAGGCCATAAACTCACTGCTAGACAGATGCCCCGAGGCCGTCATCCCCTATGCCCATCATGAGCTGAAGGAAAAAGGCCCTCGGGTATGCTTTTCAGGCTGCCTTTTTTTTTTTTCATCTCTCTTAGACTAACTTTATATTCATTGACTCATCCTTCATGTTGTATAATTAGGGATAGAGCTGATTTTTTTAGGGGCATAGAAGAAATCTCTAATTCAGTTCCACAAAAACTTGTTTTTTTTTAAGTTTTATTTATGCTTTTTATTTTTATATCACCTTCGCTTCTGAATCGATCACCTTCTTTCCAGTTTCTCCTTATAGCAAAGATTTTAAAACAACTAAAATAATTTTCAGCAAAAAAGAACTGTTTTATTGACTGAATTTGACAATATATTAGTGAACTTTTATTTAAGTACTTGCTTTATGCATTATACTGCACTAGGTACTCATGGAGGGGACAGACCTAAGTGGAACATACAGTAGAAGGAGTTTGGTTTGGGGGTTGGAGGACCTGGGTTTTAGATCCCACCTCTTGTGCTCCTAAACTCTGTCACTTTGAGAAAGTCACCCATGTCTTCAGTTTGCTCATTTGTAAAATGAGGGGGTTGTAGACTAGATGATCTCAGAGGTCTATTTAGACCTGCGATCAGAGACAAAGCCCTTTCATTTCAGGGGCTTATAATTTATTGGGGGGGAAGAAAAGATATGTACCCAAATAATAGTGATACAGATTAGAATATGCTTACTAGGGATAAAGAGGAAGTTCTCAGAAGCAGAGACAGGGGAGATCACTTTTGGCATAAGGATTAGGGGAAGCCTTCATGGAAGAGGTGGCATTTGAGCTGTGAAGGATGAGGAAGAAATCTCAGTATCAGGGGGTTGGGGCGGGGAAGCATCCCAGGTGGACAGAGTAGTTTGAGCAGTAAGGCAAGAGGTAACAGATTTTCGAGGTGAGAAACCCATTTTGCCTGGGTCATAGAATATGGCAGCATTTCTCAAAGAGCAGTCTGGGGGCCTCTGGGATGGACAAGACCCTTTCAGAGGGTTTATGGCAGCGGTTCTCAACCTGTGGGTCGCAACCCCTTTGGGAGGTTGAATGACCCTTTCACAGGGGTCACCTAAGACCATTGGAAAACACATATTTCCAATGGTCTTAGGAACTGAGACAGCGCACCTCTATCCATCTCCAGGCAGGTCCGCCCACATGCAGATACACCCACATAGGAGTATTAAAGGGTTGTAGCATTAGGAAGGTTGAGAACCACTGGTTTATGGGGTCAAAACTTTTTATGATAATGTGAAAATATTTTTATTTCTAACAGTAAATATTGATATAACTCACACAAACAAAAACTCTTGGGGGAAGTGGTCCTTGACATTTTTAAGTTTGTGAAAGAGTCCAAAAAGTTTTGAGAACCATTGGAATACAGAATAAAACAAAGATAAGTTAGAATCACAAATAAAGTAATATAACTTCCATACTTTACAACAGCCTTGTGATGTCTGTATATGTCAGTTAGAAAGTATTTATTAAACACTTGTTATTTGTCAGAAGCCCTGGGGATAGAGTAAAGAGAAAAACGTGGCCCCCACCCACAAGGAACTCCAGTTGGAATTGGGGAGATAACATGCCCAAAAGTGAATATAACGATAAATGGAAGGTAGATGGAAGGTGATCCCGGAGAACAGGTTTGGGGATGGGGCTGGGGTAGACTCGGAAAGCCTCCTGCAGAAGGAGGAATTTGAGCTGAATTTAAAGGAAACCAGGACATGGGCATGAGGAGAGAGAGCATTCCAGGCATTTGGGACAGCCTTTAGCAAATGCATAAGATAGAGAATCTTGTAGAAGGAATTAAGAAAGCCTGTGTCACTGGATGGTAGGGTATGTGGAGAAATAGTGTACAGAGACTGGGAAGGTAGGAAGGGACCAGGTTGTGAAGAATTTTAAATACCCAAATGAGGGTTTTATACTTGGTTCTGGGGGAGCCAGCTATAACAGGGAGCCCTTGGAACTCTTTGGGGGAAAGAGATGGTCACATGGTCAGACCTTCACTTTAGTTCTCTGTGGGCCAGTTTTTATAGATGAGAATCCTGAGGCTCAGAAAGCTTAAGCTCTTTGTCTGAGTTTACCTGGTAGTGCAGCCAAGACTTGACATGGTTTCTAGCTCTTTGTTTATATTTTTCCATGCTTTCTCCCAAATGCCTGATTGAATCAAATTCTTGGAAGTTAGGAAGAGTACAACTAGGACTTTTGACCAAAGTACATAATGATGGAACATTTTCAGTGGAATCCTTTCATGTATGTTTTCCCTTGGAGGAATTTTTACACTTGAAAGCTGGTCCCTTGTTTCACTGCTATTTTGAGTACTTAATTCCGAAGTAAGTTCCTTTTTTTTCAAGGGACACTAGAGGGTGCTAATGGGTCGTGTCTTCACTTCTGGATGAAAACAGCACTTTCAGATCCCCGAACCCCTGTGTAGTGCACTCGGGGCCAGATTTTCAAGTAGTGCCATTGTGTGTACATATACACATATACACACATATCATAATACACCACACATGTATGCACACGCATATGTATATGTGCATGAATATGTATACACATGCATATGAAAACATGGCTTATAAACCTCATTTCAGACAGATGAGTGTTTCTTCTTAAGGATTGACTTTGAGACAAATTCCTTTGCCTTATATTTTTGCTCTTTCATTCGGAGACTCTCCCTGTCCTTAGTCTTTGTTCTTTTGTCCTACACATCATTGTTTAGCACACTTACTGGTTTTCATTGGGTTCTTCTCATGATGTGAACTCTTCCTTTGCCCAGGCTTTATGGTGGAAAAAACTGCTCCCTGACCTTTGCCAACGAATAAGACAGGGTGGGGAGAAGTATGAAGTGCACCTCTTGTCTTTGAAAGGTAAAGAATCTGCTTTTACTGAAATGTAACGAAACGAAGGATAATTTTGAATGCAAGGGTTTGCTAAGATGTGTGTGTGTGTATGTGTGTGTACGTGTACACAAGTGTGTGGGTGTATATGGAGTATGTGGGGGGAGTGTGTGTCAGGGGAGGATGGGAAGTGTTCTTAGTCTCCAGCATCTCCATTTAAAGTTCTGCCATCAGGATTGGCCTATAGCTAAGCTCTAGTTGATAGAAGTAACTTCATATTTGATCACTAATTGGCCTGATGGTATGCCACGAAGTTCTTGTTATACCAGCTAACTGGCTTGATCAGCTACATTTAGGCAAGGAATGCAAGTTTAGCAAACTTCATCTAATCCATGTATGCAGTATTAGCAGACTTTCCCAATCACAGTGCCCTTGTGGCCAGTTAATAAGAGGGGTATCACCATCCAGATCTCCCTCTGAGTAGGGATTGCCCCTAAGGTCTCCATCCTACTCAGACCCTATGAATCTGTTCAGCAACAACAACCAAATAGAAGGGCAGAGATGCAGAGATCTGGGTGCTTGGTTAGGGCACACAACCCACTTTACACCCAAGTCACCTTTCTTCATGGATCTTTGGGAGTATAAGAATGGAGATCCACATACTTCTGTTCCCACAAGCAAATAACTGTTTGAGTAATCCTTGAGTGTACCATGTCACCCACAATTTCCTCATCCCTATTTTTGATGGCACCAAGGTAACCTTGGGCCCTGGAAAACTTGAGCATGGGTGAGGGTAACAGCCGGAACATCTGCCATCTCAGGACTAAAGGATCCTTGACCACAGGGTGATGAATTTTTACCATTTCCTGAAGACCACTTACTAAATCAGAGCAAGGTTGAGAAATTATGCTGGTGGAGAGAGCACTCCCATGGAAGAAATTCTGGAGTTCTTAACCTTTTTTTATGGCATGGCAGTCTGGGGAAACCAGTGGATCCCTTCTCAGAATACTGTTTGCAAATGCATAAAACAGAATGTATAAAATTACAAAGGAAACCAATTATATTGAAATGTAGTTATCAAAATATTTTTTTTTTTAAGTTCATGGACCCCTATACCCCAGTAAAGTAAATACAGGGCTGAATTTGGAGTCAGGAGCACCAGGCTTCAGGTTTCAAGACAGTTGTGACTGTGTGACCCTGGACAACTCACTTAACCTCCCCATGCCTCTGTTTCCTCATCTATAAATTGAGAAGGCTGGTCTTAATGGCCTTCCAAGACTCCTTTTGACTCAGAGTCCACGAACCTGGTGTAATTATCCAGAGTCCCTTGAAGTATCCAGAGCAGTGGGTTCCATTTCATTCCTTATTTTGGGGGTGATGTTGGGTATATCACTTAGCAAATCAAGAAGCATTTTTTGAGAGCCTAGTGTGTGCCATATTACAAAGACAACTGTGTGTCCTTATCACATAGATCTGGTGATTTAGGGACATGACCAGTGACACAGTGTGTACAGGTTGGAGCCTAGGTGGATGCCTAGGTACAATGGGGTGGTGTTCTCCAAAAGGAGAGGAGAAGAACAGATGGGCATTTAAACCGTTTACTTCATCTAGCTATAGTCCAGTATCATTTCCACGACAAATACAGCGGCCACTAAGAGATCATTTCATATTTGTCTTTGCATCTCCTTAGAAGAGTATAGTATTACTCATAGTAGACTCTTAATAAAGCCTTTACTAATGGCTACGTTCTTTACTCAAGTATAAGTTCTTAGTTGAATGGATGAGTGAATGAATACATTTTACTGAAATATTTAGTAATGCAAGCTGTTCCCATCAGTGGGGTTTTTGTGTACTTTCCTTCACTTGGACTTGCCTTCACCCTGCAATGATCTGCACCCATGAATATCCCATCCTTACCTTCTCCATAGTCAACGCTAGCATTTCTTTTTTTCTTCATTTCCCAAGTGCTTGACTCTGCAAGCACGATTCACCCATATCAGCAGAAATTCCTGGTTTTGGTCAGGGCAGCCAATGATTTTCTGTCCCAAAAGCCAGGAGGCATTTTGGGGAAGGAGAGTGATTTGTTGGCCTTCCTCTCCCTTACATTGAGCGTCTACTTCTAACATAGAGTGCTAGTCTTGAGGGTCCCTGCTTTTATGGGATAAGTGAGTGGGTTCTGCTAAGTAAGCTGGCTCGGTATTCATAGTCGGCTCATTAAAAAAAAAACAACCACTTTATGAGTGCCCAAGCTCCTTCCTGGATTAGTGTCCTCCTACTGTTGACCAGATAAATCCCCTAGGGAGATTCTTAAGGGAGACCTTTACCATAATCATTTTCATTTGTAATTGACTCTGGAATTTCAGAAAGGGAGCCAGAGAAGTAGGACAGCATTGCTACTACCTTGTTAAATTGAATATATCCTTTAAAAAAATCCAAGATGTATGTAATGATGGTTTCATAAACAGTATTATGTTTCTGCCCTTTGTTTATGGAAATGTTCATGTTTGTCAGTTTTAGAATTAAAATTTTCTTAGCTACATAGAGAGTATGAGAATAGAAGAAACACAATCAGGCTTTATACCACTCAGTATCATTTTGCAGCTAGCACTTTCAGGGTAGAGGGAAAAACTTGATCAACCTGTTTGAAGAACCTTCTTTTCAGATGGAATTAAAGGAGGTGACTTTTGGACCATTGTCAACCAGCCTTTCACAAAGGAGTGCAGTTTCACCTTTAGATCACAGTCCTAGGAGCATTCAGCTTGATTGGGACTTTAGATTTGGATCATTGGTTTGACCAATGTGGAGTTTTCTAGGGAAGTATTCCTAACCCAGCTGTAGCTCAGGTACCATATTTGTCACCTGTGTTCTGAGAATTAGGTGCAGTCCTGAAAATACTTGGGACAATTTTACCAAAGCATAGTTAGGGTTCATGAGTAAAGTCAACAACTACTTAGAATGCCAATTATAATTCTTATTCTTAAGTCTAATAATCTCTTCTTTCCCCAGAAGAGGGCAACCTAAATCTCTTGCAGTCATAACACTGAAAACTTTTAGCGTGACCTTTGAGGCAAAAATTATGCTGTTCCTAAATGCTTATTAATTGTTATAGGTATTACTCATTTCAAATGACACATATATCCTCTTGCATTTTTGAGAAATATATGTTGTCCCGAGAGGGTTTTTTTTAATGTTGTTTTTGTATGTTTATTTTAATTAAGAAAATGTTAGTGTTCATCTCCTATGATGTTAATTTAAAAATTAAACCTTAAAAACCATGTATACATGTATAGACATGCATACATAAATAAGAGATTTAGGGATCTGCTATCTAAAGGTTTCTCATTCTGGCAACTCATTTTGATAAATTATCTGCTATCATAGATATGACTTAAAGTGAACAAACTCAGACAATTTGAATATAAAGGTAATGGGGACATGATTGCCAGCTAGATAGCAAGGCATCCTTTGGGGCTCTGACATAGGGCTTCCCAAAATACTCTGTTCTTGTTGACATTTCCATCACAAGTCTCAAATTCTAACACATGGATTCTTTCTTTTCGATAGAAACATTATCAGTAGTTGCCACGGAATTAGAACTAAGGGATTTCTTGAATGTCCTACCGGAAGATGGAACAGCTGCATTCTTCCTACCCTATCTCCTTTATAGCAGTAGAAAAAAATCCATGACTTGAATACAACAGCAAGGTGTTATGTATGGGGAAAAAATGCTGCCACAGTGTGGAGAATCCAACAGGAAATTAACCAAGTGAATGGGTCTCAAGTAGAGAAATTGCAAATAAAGGATTCGATGGACCCAATTTTCCTACTAACTATATGTATTCTAGTTACTTGCAGGACTTGAATGGTGATGCTAGTCTCTAAATTTTTAGTGACTTGAACCAGTTAAGTTTGTAGAGTGAAAGAGCTTTAAGAAATGAGAACAGTATAAAGAAGCCATATTTAAGTAAATCCAGAGGGCTGATTTTTATCTACAGAACTGTTACCATCTCAAACTTACAGCTGGAAGCATGACAGTCTTTTTGGCCTCAGGAATGCATATTCCAGGAAACTTTTTTTTTTAACAACAGTGTTGAAAATTCCAGGTTTTCCAGAGCTTCATTGTTTTCCATCATTTTTCTAAGACAGATTGTAGGAAAGGAAACTCCACGCAGGCCTCAGATTTCCGGACTACCTATTTTTCTAATTCTCTTACAAGTTGTGAAGGAGATTGTAAAGTTTTTTGTGGCCATCTGAGGTTTCCAAACTCTTTTCTTTGAGAAATGGGAAATACTACCATCAGTTTCTAGTTGAATGTCAATAAGAGTTTATAAAGTCTCCAGTCATGTGATCTGGCTGGTCATTTGTGGTTTAGCGATATGATTTCATTGAAGGCTTTTAGTTTCACTGAAGTACTCTATTGCCTTGACAGATAGAATCAATGTAAAATAAATAAATACTCTACAAACAAGCGTGTCTTCTTTCCTAGTATCTCTTTATAAAGTGAAAAGGTGATGTTTGCTCAGATTCACATATCCTGATTTGCTTTTGAGATAACCAGAGTTTGAAAATGTCCTACTTGTGGATGGTTCATGGCTGCTCAGGGGAAGTCCCTCTTCCTTCCTCATAATGCAGTCCTGGTCCCCCTCTATTCATTCTACAATCTTAAGTTTATAGATTATGGGAACCATACAAGATATTGGCTCCTACTGCAAGATCACAAGGTGGTATCAGTCAGGGTACAGAATCAGGAGACCTGGGTCCTGTTCCTGGTTCCATCACTCACCAGCTCCTTAGGTCAGGCAAATTCAAGTCACTAAACTTCTGCCAGCCTTAGTTTCCTCAAATATAAAAATGTGGATGATAATAGCACCTACACACACACACACATACACACACACACACACAGACACACATGTGAAGATTGTTTCCTGTTTTTGCTCTTCTCTAATCGTGGCTACTTTGGTAACCCCATCTTGAACATGCAGATTGTTCTCTGGCCATGGTTTTGCCTACCCCGCACCAAGGTGCCCAGTCAGATCAATAAGACCAGTAAGAAGTAGATGACAGGGACCTGCATAGGATGGCAGGGTCAAGAAGGTAAGCCGAGTAACAATTACTACCATTTTTGAATGAAGATCCAAGAAACATTTTGACTACTAATAAATGTAATTTGCTAAACCCTCTAAAACAGCAGTTCTCAACCTGTGGGTCACAGCCCCTTTGGGGGTTGAATGACCCTGTCACAGGGATCACAGGGGTCGCCTAAGACCATTGGAAAACACGTATTTCCAATGGTCTTAGGAACCAAGACACTGCTCCTCTATCCATCTCCAGGCGGGTCCGCCCACATGCAGATATGCCCACATATATGAGTATTAAAGGGTCGCGGCATTAGGAAGGTTGAGAACCACTGCTCTAAAATGACAAATATTGTTGCTT
>CM053591.1:165529126-165550989 GCA_028646515.1 Pseudochirops corinnae
CCAAAAAATGCACAAGGCCTCAATGGTTGGGTTTTTGAAATTTTTTTTAATGCACATAAATATGCCAAGTCCACATTTCTATTCTGTATTTTAATTTCTGTATTGCTGTTACTGCCATTTTAGCATCATTTGATTTCCTTCAGCCAGACTTTGTCTCTACAGGAAAGAAAGTTCAAAGAACATTATTAAAATATTCTAAATTTACTCTATATTTGAAATGTGAAGTGAGATCCTGAGGTTTCCAGATGAATGCATTCAAACATGGTACTTCTTTTAAAAAGGTTAAAGGCTCTTTTTTAGTCTAGCCCTCATGAAGTCCTTTAAGAGAAAAATGAAAAGTTTTCCTATATTCTGTCTGTTTCCTTGCTCATCATGGTTTTTTTTTTTTTTTTACCCCTAACATCACTTATTTTCTAGAGTTTTATAAAGAGTGTGTGTTCATTGCTTTTATTAAGTGATCTCTTGATAATTCAATACTACATTTTTGAAAGTGCTGCATTGGGGCAACCGGAACCAAGATGGCAGAACATTTTTGCCAAGCTCTCCCAGCACACCCCCTCTAAAATAGCCTAAAAGTGCTGTATTAGGTACTTAGAATTGCTTGGAAATACAAAAGATGTAGCTCCCTGTATGTGATGGGAGACAAAGAAAAAATGCATCAATTTCTCAAAATCCAAAGATCGTATTATCTCTTCCTTACCCTATGACTTCCCCTTTTCTGTATTCCACTTCCTCCTGTGCCCCATCCCCATCCCCCTGGAAGACCTAGGTTCTTAATGCCTGATGAGCATCTTATGTATTTCTAGAAAGTTACACAATACTCTGAAAAACTGTAAATAAAATTTCTTTTTAAAACAATAGAAAGCCTTTAAAAGACTTTTAATGACTGGGGAGTAAAATGTTTCAATGCCTGGCAGGGCACCCAATATTGCTTTCTAAAGATTCTTGTTCCTTGATGGAAGAAACTTGTGATTCAGTCACAAAATGAACCCTACTCTGACCCTTTCATTTTACAAGTGGGGGAACTGAGTCCCAGAGAGAGAATGAGATGCTTAAGCTACGGTTCAGTGATTCTTAGGTCAACTTTCTTAGATGACACCTCACCACCTCTGTGTGTTTCCTTATACCTTTGAGTGTTTTGTTTTTCTCTGTCCTCACCTTCTGAATCTTTACTAATAATGAGAATTAACAAGATTGCCCAGAAGCATTGTCTTACTTGTACCAAAACTTTAGTAAAAGTCAGACTATGGAATTTGGCTCTGATTTTCCTTTTGAATCCAAGTCAAAAGACTTTTCTTTTCAGCTCCCTTTACCTTGAAGGCTTGGAGATTTCTATTCTCTGCTTAGGTCACACTTCCCTCCCCCGACCCTAATTGAGCTGCTCCTTTATCCCTGTTGTTCCATAATTCTCTGTAACCCTACAATAACCTTCCTCTTGTCAACCAACAGCTCATTTCCCTTCCGACCTTCAAGACCTGTATACAAAGAAATGCCTTCTTAACATAGACCACTAGGATGTGACTCTTCTGGAACTCAGAATGTATCCTTTCCGGCCACTTTTTTCTCAGTCAGAGCCAGACTTCCTTATAACCCTGTTGGTAGAGGACCATGCTGGCCCTGCCTTTCTCAACTGGAAGTCTGTCCTTCCTGGCCCAGAAGTGAGTTTGTAACACCCAGGCACAGTAAAACCAAGGTTTTGTCTGTCTGAGGCATTTATATTTCCAGTGATGCAAAGCAAAATCTTTCCATAATAAAGTGCCCAAGGGAAAAGTTTTGGTGTCACTCTCGGGCAAAATTGTCAGTGGAAACTATACAGACTTAGGAAGTCAGATTATTGTCACCTAGAGAGGTTAATTTTTCAGTGCTCCTTACTTAATTCTTAAAGGGATCTGTATATATGTATATATGATATCCTCTTCCTGCCATCCCCTAATTTTAAGGAGGAAATGCAAAGATTTTTTTTCCCTTTGCATAATTCCTGCCTAATTACGCTTCTGTTGTCAGTAGGCCCAGAACTTGCATTCTCAAGGTAGGGATTTTATATTGAGATGTTTAGCCATTTGGATTATTTCAGAGAGTCATATTTATTGTTTTTGGTATATATGTATATGGGGAGAAAAAGGGGGAAGATCATTCCTTACCTCACAAGGGTTTCACAGACACTAGTGCTCTGTGCTACTGCTGCTGATGGGAATAGAGGAGCTCAGCTGGACCTGCTAGAGTCACTGCTTGGAGTTTGAATCATGCCAGGGCTTTCTTGGAAGGGATATTGGTGTGTGTGGTTATTACTATTCTTACACTTTTTTAGAGAGAAGATTGGGAGAAGCAAAGGGATTGGTGTGCTGTGCTCGTTCTATATTTAGTCCATATCTATAGGATGGGGCACTCCAAGTGTGGAAATGCTCTCCACTTATGCCGATAGATTTTCCTGGAGTATTGAGAGGTTAAATGTCCACATTCGCACAGTAGACAGTGGGGTAAGAATTGAAGCTGAGTCCTTCTAACTCTAAGACCAGCTTTCCAGGCAGTACATCATAATGTGCTTCTGATGAGAGCAGTATCACCACATAATTGTACATATATATACATATACATATACATATACGCATACACATATGCATACACATACACATACACATACACATTCCTCTCCTGCTCTCATTTTTCCTTCCCACCACCACTTAATTAATATCTATGTTTAGCAGTTAACTAATAAATGGAGCTACCTTTTCCCCATAGGATCAAAGTTCTAAGGAACCTCAAGGGTCACCTAGTCCAACCCAGTCATTTTATAAATGATGAAACCAAGGCCCAGATTGGCTAAGTGAGCCTTGTCCAGGGTCACGTAAGTGCTAAGCATTAGGTATGGTAGAATTTAAACCCAGGCCCTCTGACATTTTTCTTAACACTCTTAGCACATTTGTTCTTAGCTACATCACTGTTGTCAAAATGGCCCCTGACAACTAAAGTCATTAGTTATCATTACCTTTATTTTTAAGGACAGTGTAGGTAGTTTCCATTCCAGCATGAATGTGGTCAGCCACATGACAGTGAAGTAGCCAAGTTCCCGGCACATTTGGCTGCATTTCTATCGTTTGGAATGTACCAGGGAAGAGATCAAAGACATCTGAACGATAAAATCCTCCAAGCTTAATTGGAAAGAAAAAACCAAAAACACAACTTTACCTATGAGAGAATTCAGGATCCAATAAAGTTGCTGAAACATCTTAGTGACAGCTGGATAGTGTATATATAGTATCTATGGATATATACACACATATATATACATATATAGTGTATATATAGTATCTATATATGTATATACACACACACATATATATATAGTGTATGTATAGTATCTATGTATATATACATATATATAGTGTATATAGTATCTATATATGTATATACACACATATGTAGTGTATATATAGTGTATATATGTATATATACACACATATATACACACACACACATATATAGTGTATATATAGTATCTATATATGTACATATAGTTTACCATATACCTTAATTTAATAAGCACAGCAAAAAGTGGAAAGATTTGAATTTGTGATCTGCATTTGTAGGAGGAAGTATATGCATTGACGAGATCTCAGATAATCAAGTGTTTTTAAACCAGGTTATGTGCCAGGTACAGTATTAGGTGAACAAAGAGAAACAGTTGCTGCCCTCACAGAACTTATATTCTCCTGGGGTGAGTTGAAAATTTGAAATTTTGAAATGGAAATTTTAAGGAAGTTCGTTGTCAAAGCCATTGGGTACATGTGTAGAAATAAGTAACTCCTAACCTGAGTATAAAGATATGCTTTCTTTTCACCACCACAATGTATAGAAGGAGTGGAAAATAATGAAGGATAATGGAATCCAGTGCTACCTACTGTCTCCTTTCTCTCCTTATGCTTCCTTACCCCATACCCTAAAGGGTCAGGGTGGTGCTAGTCCCATCTCAGCCCATAATTTTGTTTGCCCATGCCCCTCTGTTGACCCAAGCCACTGTATGCCCTTTTAACAACTTATACCAGGAGAGAGAGAGAGACTGGATTGGGGCAAAGAGATAAAGAAGGCAGAGAATGAGGTTCCAGAAGGGTCCCACATGGGGCTGGGTCAGAGTTAGAAGTAGAGTAGTTGTAGGTGTTTCAGAGAATGGTTGAAATAAATTTAGATGGAGATGCTGACCATTTTTTAAGATTAGGTCAGGGCTTAGAAGTGGGAGCAGGGTCAAAAATAAGCTGCTGAGACAGAAGGCAGGGTTTTGGCTGACTCAAACTGGTAATTTTCCATTCTGGAAGCAGCTCTTAGAACGGACAGCCAGGCCAGCAACAGGGCACAATTAGAAAATGATTGTTGCAATATGATCACTTCATTTATTGAAGTGTGATCTGTTAACCCATTTTGTTCATGCCACAATGGCAGCTGAAATGTGGAATATGTAGAAGATTTCAATGAGTAAGACTACACAAAAATCCACCGGATAGTGTATAGTGTGTGTGTGTGAGTATGTGTGTGTGTGTGTGTGTGTGTGTGTGTGTATGGTGTATACATATTGTGTGTGTATATATATATATATATATACACACATACACACACGTATATATAGTATATGGTGTATATATAGTGTGTGTGTATATATATGCGCATGTATATATAGTATATATAGTTTACCATATAAATATTTTATGTATATATGTACGTATAGTTTCATATGTGTATATATATGTATGCGTGTGTGTGTATATAAATATATATTTATATATGAAAATTCCAAAGCAGTTAGTCAATATTTGAGTAAAGCTTTTTGTTTGTTTGTTTTCAGGGAAAAGATACACTTTAAAACTGCATTTAAAGGGAATGACAGATTTATTGCAGGGTAGAAATGTAATTTTTTTTCTGATTAAAAGGCAAAACAGGAAAATTTTAGAGCACCTTCAGTTTCCAAAAACATAAAAGTAATTAAATCTTCTGTTGCTCACTACTTTTAAACAACCACCCTGGAGATGCCAAGCAAGCCTTGTTATCAGCTCCTACACTGGGACTCCCAGATTGCAGGTGAATCCCTAGGTGCTCCCAGAGAGGAAAGCTTGTTTTAAAATTAGGAAGCAACTGAAAAATAAGTAAAATGTAATGTTTTCTGTAAAGGCTATGATAAATTAAGGTAAGGAAAAAAAAAAAAAGAACCAGACTTAGCCTTTGAGTGATTTGAAAGGAAATAGAGAAAAAGTTACACCTTGAGCCCTTCAGAAAATTACAGTCTCTATCAGACAATTTTCTCAGCAATGTAATTTCTGTTAACTCTAATTAATATTACTGTTAACTCTAATTAATGTAGTTTTAATAAAAGCAGATACTTTAAATCAAGAAATTATTATACCACAACTCAAAGGATATTTCTAAGGCAAATCATTGTTAACAATTTGACAATGAGGCAAATTTTATTGTGGATCTAGTAGGATAATGATCTGCTTTACTATTGAAGAGTTAGTGAAAATGGTATGAAGTCATTAGGGAAGGCTATATCAGTCTCTTCAAACATCAAAGAATTTGTAAAAGGTATTTTAATTTATATTTCATTGAACCAATATGATGCTCACAATTACATCCCAACAATTTTAGTCTCATCACTTTTCAACATGAGTTAATTTATTTTTTAAATTAAAGCATAAGCTAATTGATAACAGTAGGTCTTGAAATTTAAGATCCTGGCAAGTTAATTGCCCTTGTGAAAACTGAGCTTTTTAATTGTTAACTTTAGTGATTATATTGCTGTACTTTATTTCATTGAATCCAAAATTAAATTAGTGTGATAAGGATTTCTGTTCATTTAAAATCATTAGAACATTTACTCCTCTTTGATGAGAGACAAACTTAAAACTTTTAACTACCTAATTAGACACAATAACTTAATAACCTACAGTATTGCAAAGTATCACAAACTTGGTGGAAAGAAAGAGGCAATTAGGAGCTATGACCATTCACACACAGTCAAGGAAAAAGTGCTTAGAAGTTTCTTTACACATTTAAGTTCCAACACCAAAATGAAAGTTGCTTTTATATGATGCTATTAAACTACAAATGGAGAATAGGAAACAGTTAAATATGAAGAAAATTATATAGAGTCATAATAACTCCCTGTTGAGAGGAGGAGTAGAGACCTTTTGAAGTATCAATATCTGAGGCCCCTGTGCCGTTACTGGGTTCTGGTCAATCCCTCTGGTCATTGCCAAGTAAACTCCTTTGGGAAATAGGTGGAAGAATGATTCTCCAGCATCCAAAAGGTTACCTTTGAGAAGGAACTAGTTGATTTCTTCTCCCAAGTCATCCTGCGTACTGAAATTTGTGACACCATAATGAGGGAACTTAAACTTTCTGAGTAAGTTGTATTTGGATTTATTTGGCTAGAAAAACTATGAAATTGTTACCAATTCTAATTGACCAAGGGGCCTCAAAGAAATTGGAATGAACTAGGCACTTGTAAGCCTTTAAGAACACGCACGCAAATCAGTGTGTATAATAAATGTGGCAATAGTGCGATCAATGGGTTTTGTGTAATTTTAAAAAGTATTAAATTGTAAAGAAAAATTTACTGGAATGAAGATTCATCTGTAGACAGTCTTGGATATAAGGGAAGAAGAAAGTTTAAGTAGAGATGAGAGAGTAATAGAGTTCAAGGAAAGCTGGTTCTATTTGTCCTGACATAATGTGAATGGAAAGAGTTTTGAAAAAGGAGATTTGAGAAAAGGTTTTTATTCTTTCCAATGAAATTTTTTAAAAAATTTGAGAAATTTAGAGAAATGCCTCTTTGACAAGTACTGCCGGTCTCCACTCTTCAGTCATTGTAAGGTTAGAAAAGAAATTTCATGAAACTTTGAAGGGTTAAGTGAAAACTTGATCAACAGAGAAAATATTGTTCCTTTGGTCTGGTTTAAATAGTTATGCTATAAAGGTCTTTAGACCTTTGGAAAAGAAATTTAGAAAATAGTTTTTCCAGCCTGGGTTAAGGGGAGATGTATACTTTATCTTCCCACTTAAGGCACATTGGTAGGGTTAAGTTAGGAAAACAAAAGGAATTGATTTGGCTCTTTGTCTGGTTGAAAGAAATTTTTAAAATGGTCATGGAGTGCTGGGAGTGCCACCATGATTTCTTTCTTTTTTGAAAATTAATTAAATAATTTTTAGTTTTTGACATTCACTTCCACAAGATTTTGGGTGCCAAATTTTCTCTCCATCTCTCTCCTCCCCTACTTTGAGACTGCATGCATTCTGACTATCCCTTCCTCCAATCTGCCCTCCCTTCTGTCACCCCTCCTTCTTTTCTCTCCTTCCCATTCTATTTTCCTGTAGGGCAAAATAGATTTCTCTATCCCATTGCCTGTATATCTTATTTCTCAGTTGCATGTAAAAACAATTTTTAACATTTGTTTTTAAAACTTTGAGTCCCAAATTCTCTCCCTTTCCCCCTCCCCACCCTCATTGAGAAGGCAAACAGTTCAAAAGAGGTTATACATGTGTAGTCACACAACACACTTCAGTATTGTCATGTTGTGAAAGACTGGATTTCCCTACATCCTATCCCACAGGCTCCACCATTATTCTATTCTCTTTTTTGACCCTGTCCCTCCTCAAAAGTGTTTGCTTCTGATTATGCCCTCTCTTCTATCATCCCCTCCTCTCTTATCCCCTTCTCCCCTACTTTCCTATAGGGTAAGATAGATTTCCATACTCAATTGAGTATGTATTTTATTCCCTCCTTAAGCCAAATCTATTGAGAATACGGTTCACTCATTCCCTCTACCCTCTACTGTAAAAGCTTTTTCTTGCCTCTTTTATGTGAGATAATTTACCCCATTTTGCCTCTCCCTTTCTCCTCCCAGTACATTCCTCTCTCACGTCTTAATTTTGTTTTTTTAGATATCATCCCTTCATATTCAACTTATCCTGTGCCCTCTGTGTGTGTCTGTGTGAGTGTATACACACATATATGTATATATTCCTTCACACATACATATATATGTATAAGCATGTGTATATATGTATGTATATGCAGGTATATATATGTATATATGTATATATGTATGTATGCATATTCTTTCCAACTACCCTAAAACTAAGAAAGGTCTCATGAGTTAACAGATCACGATTTCTTTTTTAACGTGAACTAACTGAAAGCAATAGACCATTGGGGGAAAATGGGATTTAAATATTGCCATTAGTAATTATAAGTTAAGAATTAATTTTGTTGAAATTTGTATTCTGAAACTAAAATATAATATGGTCTCATTTACAATGAGACGAAATATTTGCATCTATCTCCCATAGTTGTTGTGAGATGCACAAAGTTATGAAATTCTTACCCCAGTTCCTTGTATAGAGGATGGGCATTGTCATGTTCAGACCTTATAGGAATTGACTTGGATAAATTCTTGGCCACTTAAAGGGTACTTTTAAAAGAAAAAAATTGGCATTGAAAGCTAACAAATTTGCTGATACATTTCAGAAATTTAAATTACAACTGAAAAACCAAAACCTAAACATTTTTAAGTACCATAGATGGCACAGCTCTGAAACTCTTTAGATTAAGCTTCACAAACCAAGAAAAAAGCCTGGCATGTGGTAAGCACAATGTAAACTATTGTTGAGTGTGATTACTCCATACCAGATTAAGATGTGACTAATACAAAAATGCCATGTATTTAAAACTTCCCTTTTTTTATCTGAATTGTTATGGATTGAACTCTTTAAAAAAATGTGACAAAAATGTTTGATAACTACTAATTATTTAAAGGATTATATTTTGTTTTAAATAAAAAAAAATAATAATGATTCTGTTAGGAAAAAAAAAGGATAGCAAAAGCCTCTTAAGAGAGCCAGGCTGGGTCACAAGATCTTACCAGCCTGTCTGATAGCGTGTTGTAAAACTCTGTAGTATTGCAGTCTGATCCCAACCAAAGTGGAAAAAAAATTTTTTTTTAAATTAATTTTAAATAAAGCCCAAGTTTTGTTTAAGATCATTTAGAAAATAATGAAATTATATCTGTAATAATTAATTTTTAGTGAAGCTACATGTATCTGTTATACACTGTATATGAGTAAAGGTCCAGAATGTAATTATTCTTATTTGAAAGATCAATAGAAAGACCCAGTATTTTTTAAGCCATAAGAAAAGTGACAATAACCTAGCCACAACACATAATTAGTGAAATTTTGCTTTTTGAAGGAAAGTTTTGGGGGACATTAATTTGCTACTATTCTAAGTTTTCATTTTAGGTATGTATCTGTCCTGTCATCAGGCCACTAGCCCATCATTCAGAGTAATGCCATGTGCTCCTACAGTTTAAGGATTGTAACAAGTGGCTGGGCAAGTTGAGGGAATGACCTTGTGAAGGTGAAGGCAGGATTCTCTTGACTAAGTACGTTTTCCAACCTATGTATATTTGAGCCTGGCTCCCTTTATGTGATCTTTCACATAGGAAATTCCATTGATAAGGGCAAGTATATAATGATGCTTGATTTTTCACTGTAATAAACGTAAGAGACAAATCCCATTGATGACTTTTAATTTAGTAGTTAATGGTGGTATAGTAATAGTGAGGAATCATTTTAAATTGCCATTTGAATTACAAGTGATAGAGTCAGTAAGGCCTTACAACTGATAGGGTATTAAGTTTACACCGATACTACAACATCCTTTCGTTATGTTAATATAATCAAAATCTCCTCCTGAGGGGGAGGCGAGTTGGAATCAGATTTAGATAAAAATGAAAGATAAAGATGAATGTAAATTTTTAAAAAATTAAATGGAGCATATTACAAAGGTTATACATTGTAACCAGGTGGGATTTATACCAGGACTGCAGGGATGGTTTAACATAAAGAAAATTATTAACATAATTGATTATATCAACATCAAAAGTAACAAAAATCATATGATTATATCAGTAAAAAAGCTTTTGACAAAATGCAACGCTCATTCCTATTAAAAACACTTGAAAGCATAGGTGCAAATGGATTTTTCCTTAAAATGAGCATTTACCTAAAATAATCAAGAACTGTTTGTAATGGGGATAAGCTAGAATCTTCCCAATAAGACCAAAGTGAAGACTGGAGTGAAACAAGGATGCCCATTATCATCAATATTATTCAATATTGTATTAGAAATGCTAGCAATAGCACTAAGAGAAGAAAAAGAAATTGAAGGAATCAGAATGGGCAATGAGGTAATAAAACTATCTTTTTGCAGATGATATGATGATATACGTGGAAAATCCTAGAGATTCAACTAAAAAGCTAATTAAAGGAGTTAATAATTTTAGCAGAGTAGCAGGATATAAAACAAACCCACATAAGTCATTAGCATTTTTATATATCACCAACAAAATCCTGCAAGAAGAGATAATAAGGAATATCCCATTTAAAATAACCATGGACAGCATAAACTACCTGGGAGAATATATTCCAAGACAAACACAGGAACTACATGAACATAATTATAAAATGATTTTTATACAAATAAAGTCACACTTAAATAATTGGAGAAATATTAATTGTTCATGGGTGGGCAGAGCCAATATAATAAAAACAACTATTCTACCTAAACTAATCTGTTCATTCAATGTGATCCCAATTAAATTGCCAAAAAATTATTTCATTGAGCTAGAAATAAATAATAACAAAATTCATTTGGAAAAACAAAAAGTCAAGAATATCAAAAGAATTAATGAAAGAAGATAAAGGAGGAAGTTTAGCAGTACCAGATCTTAAATTGTATTATAAGGTGGTAATTATCAAAGCTCTCTTGTACTGGTTAAGAAATAAAATGGTGTTATCAGTGGAACAGAGTAGACATACAACACTCAGTAGTAAATGATCAACCTTGTATTTGACAAATGTAAAGATTTAAGCTTTTGGGATAAGAATTCACTATTTGGTTTTTAAAAAATTGTTGAGAAAACTAGACCAATGTCTGACACTATTTACTGAGATAAGATCAAAATAGATACATGACCTCAATGTAAAGGGAGATATCATAAGTCAGTTAGAAGAACATGAAACATTTTTCCTATCAGACTTACGAATAGAAGTATTTATGAATAAACAAGAGGTAGAGAACATTGTGAGATATAAAAATTACATTAAATTAAAAAATGTTTGTACAAATAAAACCAAAGTAGCCAAGAATAGAAGGAATGCAGAAAATTGTAAGGAGGGGGAATTTACAGACAGTTTCTTAGATAAAGGTCTCATATGTCAAATATATAAAGAACTTTGTTAAATTTATAAGAATATGAGTCATTCTGCAAATGGTCAAAGCATATGGACAGGCAGTTTTTGGATAAAGAAATCAAAACCATATGTAATCATATGAAAAAAATGCCCTAAATCATTATTGATTAGAGAAATGCAAATTAAAACAACTTTGAGATATCTCACACCTATCATATTGGCTAAAACGATAGAAGAGAAAAATGACAAATGTTGGAGGGGTTGTGGAAAAATTGAGACACTAATAATACACTGTTGTGGAATTGTGAACTGATCCAACCATTTTGGAGAACGATCTGGAATTAGATCTACAGAGTTATGAAACTATATATACCATTTGACCCAGCAACACCTCTATTAGGTCTGTTTCCTAAGGTGATTGGGGAAAAGGAAAAGAACCGACTTGTTCTAAAATATTAATAGCAGCTCTTTTTGTGGTGACAAAGAACTGGAAATTGAGGGGTTGCCTATCAGTTGGAGAATGGCAAAACAAATTGTAGTATATGGTTATGATGAAATACTACTGTGCTGAAAGAAATGATGAACAGGTTGATTTTTTAGAAAAACATGGAAAGACTTGTATCAAATAATAAAGATTGAAATGAACAGAACCAAGAGAATGCTGTATATAGTAAGAGCAATATTGTTCAAAGAATAACTATGAATGACTAAGCTATTCTGAGTATGATCCATAGTCAAATCAACTACAAATGACCCATGAAGTAAGATGCCGGCTTTCTCTAGTGCAGGGAGGGGACAGAAGGAAGGAGACAATTCAGATCTTAAAATGTAACAAAAAATACAATTAAATTGAAAAAAATTAAATGGAGCACACAATTTTGAGGAGCGACAATATACATGTGTGTGCATACACCATTGGTTCTCAAATACAAATGCCTTTCAAAAGAACTGGGTTTTCCAGTTGTAGAAAATTTTAAAACAGAGAAAACATACCTTATATTCAAAGCTATGTCCATGGAAATGCACACTATGAAGGTCAATTTCATTTCCCATGGCCATCAGGTACCAGTTGACTTCATCTCCAACATGCATTGTCAGGCCGTGTAAATTTCCAAACATTCGTCCGTTAATTGCTTTAAAAAAAGTCAATTAAAAAAAAATCTTTTATCTTGTCATCTTGTTTCTTACATCAGAAAGTATTTTAGATGTTTCACAGAAAATATTGGGGCTGAATAAATGTGTGGAATGCTTTCCAAGTAATGAAGTGTTTGTACATAGTTAAGTCGTTAATAAATTAGTTCATTTAGTTCAAATGAGGGCAGCTGATACTTTTGAGAAGAAGTAAGAAAGACAAAGTCAGAAGTCAAGAAATGCTTTCTAGTCAAGGTAAACACAGCTCTATTCTAAATTTTGTGAAAGTGCCATGAAATCTTTTTTTTTTTTCCATTTCTTTGTTTTGGATGGGTTCAAGGAAATTATTCTAAACATGGAATATTACCTAGAATGAGATATATAATACTGGAAAAGGCCTTAGAAGCAATTGAGTTAATTCTCCTAATTTTACAGATGAGGAAACAGACCCAAAAGTCATAAATGATTTCACAGAAGTCACACAGCTACTAAGTGTCTGAGATAGGATTTGACTCAAGTCTTTCTGATTTCCAAGCCCAGTACTGTAATGGAATTCCAGGCAGTTGGGGCAGCTAGGTGGCTCAGTGAATAGAGCACTGGTCCTGGAGTCAGGAGGACTCGAGTTCAAATGTGACCTCAGACACTTGACACACTTATTAGCTGTGTGACCTTGGGCAAGTCACTTAACTCCAATTGCCTTGCCTTTCCTCCCTCAATAAAAAAAAAAAAAAAGGCATTCCAGGCAGTGATAAGGGTAAATGAGGCTAATGCAGAGAGTTAAATGCAAGTTACGATTCATAGGTCTCAAACTGATAGTGTAAGAAAGGAAAAGAGAAAAAATGTATAGATTTTTAAAAATGACATTAAATACTACCATGCATTTTGTTGCTTTCTATAAAATCTTCGTCTTCCTTGTTTACTTCTTTTGGTTCAGCAGAGTAAGTTTGAATATTTTCATCTAAATACCAAGATTCATTTTCATCAAAAACTAGAAATAGGAGAGAAAACTGGAGTTTCTTTATGGCTCCAAATACAGGTCTGTGATGTCTCCGACAAATAATCAGAGGACCAATTAATCCACTGTAGAGATCCTGAAAACGACCAAGGGATAACCTTAGTGATTTTCAAGCAATTCATCACTGAACATTTTATTAAACATTTACCATAGGCCAAGCACTGTGCTAAGTAGTAAAGAAGCAAAGATGATAGTAAAAAAACAACAACTCTGTTCTCAAGGAGCTGACGTCCTTATCAGAGAGATAATGTGTAAATAATTATGTGTATACGACATGCATGCAGAGTAAAGCCGGAGTCTTCATCATCTCTGTAGCATAATTACAGATTTCAGAATACTTTGTCTTACCAACAATAATCACCTTGGTAGCTAACCTTTGATGGGGATGGGTAGCCAGGAGTTGAATCCCTGTTTGTAATGGGGAAATTGATGAAAGTGGTATGAACAAGAGGCATCATTGTCTATTAGGTAGGATACCAGTCCTTCCCTCAGGAAGACCTGGGTTTGAATCTTGCTTCATACACCTACTGTGTGACCATGGACGATAACAGCCAGCATTTATATATTGCTTTAAGATTTGCAAAGAACTTTACAAATATAATTGCAGGATGTAATAGTATGTAATGTATGTTATATCATGTACATTAATGTTATTAATTGGTCTTATATTAACATATATTAATAATATAAATTAATATTATTATATTATATATATTAATAATATTGTAATAATATGATCCTGACAGCAACCCTGAGAGTTTACAAATGGAAATATACTCCCAGCTTACAGATGAAGAAATTGAGGTAAACAGAGATTTGCTTTTATCACTAATTTATGGAGTAGAAGCATGTTGCCCAAGGTCCAGTAAAAACCATAATGAAGTTTCAGTGCCCTGCCCTTCCCCTCACCAGCTGTTTTTAGTTTTAGATACCAACTCATCTAATCTCTTGTGATGGTCATGTCAGCGAACAGCAAAACTATTCATTGGTAAGTTAGCAACTGTGGTCCCTATAATTATTTGAAGCTGTATTTATGGAAAGAAAAACTGAAATGTGTGATTAATCATTACTCTAAATATTCCTTTGAGCTTATTTTAATTGTATAATGTATCTGGAGCAAGCATATAATTGCTATTCTTGAAAAAAATAAGCTTTATTGATTCCTTTTTGAAAACACTAGAGTCAGTTCTGAATATATTGTGCCCACTGCTCCTTGATCTTCCCCTTCTCATGTGTACACAACATTTTACACTCATAGTCTCTGACATCTCTCCCAAAAAAGGGCAGGAGGAGAACAACTTCATCTCTCTTCTGTTACCTCTTAATTATTATAATTACTTAGTGTTTGCCTCCATTTTAATCAATCATTTCATTTACATTATTGTAGTCATTTTGTATAAGGGCTTAATAAATGCTAGTTCACTTGACTTGTCTGTTTTCTTAATTTTCCTTACTTTACACTTTCAGTTCTTCCAAGTCTTCCCATGTTTCTCTGAATTTCTCCTTTTTGTCCTTTCTTACAATACAATACTATTCTGGGTACACTCACATGCCACATATTGTTCCATCAATGGGCACCCATCTATTTTTCCATTTTTTTTTGGTGCCTTCCCCCATAGAAGTGCTACTGTGACTGGTTGTAAGTGGGATTTTTCTGTCTTTGGCTTCCTTTGGGGCATATTCCCAGGAGTGGGATGACTGGGTCAAAGGGCTGCAATTGTTATTTATTTAGTACAATGGAATCTTCTTTGGCCTTGAAATGTTTCACTGAAAGAAAGGCTGCAATTGTTTGCATTTGCTACAATGCTGGTCCTGTGGCATATCCTTGAGATTGTTTATGCAAGTTCTGAAGTTTTTGTACAAGCTGCTAGTACATAGTTTCCTTTGCTGCCTACTCTTTGGACTTCATGCCTATTTTAGAAAATATGTTAAAATGTAGTTTTATGCATTTTATGCCAACTTTAAAAGAAAATTAAATATTTGATTCATTTTTACTTTCTTATTTGTGTTGCCAATATCAGGAATCATCATGTACTTAACTGTTCCTTTAATAAAATATCAAAGCAAAATGAATTGACAAGCAGCCTGTGTTCCTGGGAAGTTACGCTAGACCTGGGGCATGGAAAAAGGCTGATCTCTTTTTCCTTCAATTGTAAATCTATTTTAAGAAGATGTCAGGAAAGCAGAAATAGAATACAGATGAAACATACCTTAACTTGATCTACAGTTGAATAGTAAGCCCAGGGAATACAAGGAGAATCTTCTTTTCCAGCGCCAGATCTTAGAGGGATTTCCCAGGTATAAATTTGTGTTTCACCTGAGTTAATTGAATGTATGATTATAGAGTTAGATAGGTTGTATTTGTCCAGCTTTGTGACCCTACTCTAGAGGTTTTTCTACAATGCTTTGATAACTCAGTCACTTGGTAAAGAAACGTTAATATGAATAGGTTAATTCCCCCTCCCAAAGAAACAACCAAAAAAAACCCAAAACCCTAGTACATCTCAGATGGAATATAAATCACATTGTATTTGGTTTTGCCCACTATCCCCTTTGGGGCAGCTAGGTGGCATGGTAGATAGAGTACAAAGAATGGATTTAGATATATGTATGGGTATAGATATAGAAGGGGCAACTAGGTGACACAGTGGATAGAGCACTAGGCCTGGAGCCAGTAAGACCTGAGTTCAGATCTGGTGTCAGATACTTACTAACCCTGGGCAAGTCACTTAACCCTGTTTGCCTCAGTTTTCTCATCTGTCAAATGAGCTAGAGAAGGAAATGGCAAACCATTCTGGTATCTTTGCTGGGGAAACCCCAAATGGGGTCACAAATAGTTAGATACAACTGAAATGGATGAACAACTACCCCCTTAAGTATTCAGAATCAACTGATGGTTGTACCTACACTGTCCTGTGGTATCAGGAAGGTGGCTGCCTGTAGTGGCAACCACACTGGTATACCCAGCATGGCTGCTAGCACAAGTTCTTAGATCTGCTTTACTAGGAAAGATAGCTGTTTAAGGGGTCATCAGTTTTTTAAAATTATATTCACTAGTTCAGGGGAAAAGTCAGTACCCTGAACTTCAGAGAAAATACAAGCAGAGAAATAAAGACCAACAGACAGGGCTCTGACTGCCTGAATCATCTATACACTTTATATACTTCCCTGGATTGAGAAAGCCTTTACATCTGAGCAATTGGGGAGCTCTGAACATACCACCACTCATAATCTTCACTAGAGAATCACAAGATCCTTCTCATAATTGAGCCCCTAAAGCAAAATACCAACTCAGAGTATGTATACACTTTTCAGAACCAGAAGGCATCACAACCCTCCAGACTCAGTGCCTAATTAGAAATTAGCAAAAGGTGTGAAAGCCTTCCCACCAGCAAGTCTCCACTAAGCAAGTTTCCCTTGATGAGCTCCATGTGAGGCCTATTAATAGGCAGGGAAGATCTTAAATCCCATTAACATTACACTGCCCCATTTCCTCTAGTTTACAAAGAGATATTATAACAGATATTCCCTTACCTTGGATAATAATAATGCACACTGGTATAGCCTTTTACAGATGACAAAGCATTTTTCTCATAAAAAATCTTACGAGGCAGGAAGGGCAAGTATAATTCCCATTTTAGAGATGGGGAAACTGAGGCACCAAATGACTTGTTTAGGATCATACAAATGTCAGAATCTTGGATTTGTTGCCCCTCACTGCTCCCTAGCCCCACCTCTTGACTTAACTCTAATCTACTTTTTAGTAGACCTCATGGCCTCTCATAATAACTAACATTGAAGTTTTTGTCCCATTTTTGTCACAACAGCTTCATGAACTAAAGAATGCAATTATTATTCCTCTTTGGCTTACTCTCCACCGTGTGACTTTGGATAGGTCAATACCCCGTTGTGGGCTTTTGTTTCCTCAGCTATAAAATGAGGGCTTTGGATGAGATGGCTTTTGAAGTCCCTTCTGGTCCTAGAGCTCTGACCCCATGAACTTCCTTTTTCTGATGTTCAGTTTCCTCAGCTATAAAATGAGAGGAGTTGGACTTAGATGGCCTTTTCAGCTGGTCCTTCCAGATCTAAATCTATCATCTTTGGTCCTATTAGATCCTTAGAACTGGAGAGGTAACTCAGGCACAAAGTAGTTTAGCAGAAGTGGTTTGGTTTTTTTTTTTCTTCCTATGTCTAGTGGGTTTTTTTCCTTTTCCTGATTAGCATTCTTCTCTTCTCTTCTCACTTCCTAATTTTTATCAGCTCTCCAAAAGCTTCCTGCTCCACCAGAAATAGCCAACTGTTATTTTTCCTCCCCAGTGAGCTTCAGTTCTGCTTTCCACCACCATGTTTCCTCCATTCGTGATCTCCTCCTCATCTCCTCTCTGCTTCCCTGGCTTTCTTCACGTCTCAGCTCAAAACCCACCTACTTCAGGAGGCTTTTCTCTGTGGCCCCTGATGCTAGTGTCATCCCCTTTGGTGATTACGTTCCATCCTCTGTATATAATCATCATATACAGAGTATGATTTTATATAATGAGCAATGAGGGCACATACTCATTATTTACATGTTATTTAGAATGTGAACTCCCAGAGCGCGGAAGTTGATTTTGCCTTTCTTTGTATCTCTGGTGCTTAGCACAGTGCCTAACATAGGCATTAAATGGTTGTTGACTGATTGATTTCTATATTTAACCCTTTGGATGCCAACCTTTCACACCTTCCCCTCATCCCCACAAAATACTATAAATAAATGTCAGGTCTCCTTACTTCCTTTTTCATGCCCAATTCTACCATGAACTTCCTAAATTCACTGCAGTCCAACTCCCTTCTACCATGTTCCATGGAGTTTTTAGTCTGTTAGGCATCAGATTCTTATTTCTTTCCTCCACTCTGACAGAAATCCAAAGTACATGACTACTCCACTGCCCCCTCTTATGAAGAACTCTCCTCCTCATCCATCCTCATCACTGAGATAGAAGATGAGAGATAGACCTTAATTTGCCATACTACTACCCCTCCCTTTTTCTTTCTCATCATTTGTGGTTTATATCAAACTTTCAAGGTCATTGCTACTGTTGTTTACCACCTAGTAAGACTCACTGTCACCAGCTAAGTCTGTTGTGAAATGTTCCTGAGTGACCCCAAGATTCAGGGGTGACTGACTATCAGATCATTTAATCTCATTTTAAAATAAAAGCTCTTTAGAAGTAGGGATTGTTCCATTCCCTATATTTTTACCCTGTCCTCAATGCCTAATACAGTGTCTGGCATATAGTAGGAGCTTAATAAATGCTTTTTGACTGTTGTTGAGTCTTTGATAGTCTTAACTCTGACCTCTTCTCCTCCAACTTCAGTAACCAAAGCCTGGACCTTGTCAAAACAAGCCACTGTTCCACTAAGATCTCAAACTTGATCTCCCATAGTTTCTTTTTCTGTCTCCCAACAGGCACTAGTACTGTTCTTCACCCAGACTTCCCCTTTAATTACTCATTCCTCTTATTCCACCCTGATCATTAGCAGCTCTCTTCTGGCTTACTCTGATTCCTTTTCTCCCCTGACCTCTGTCATTGTCCTCATGTTGTTATTCAGCCTTCATTTTTGAAGAAGACCAATGACATCATGGATGATGTCTTGACTTGCTTGAGTTAGATTTAAGTGAGGCAGAGTTGCACAAAGTCATCAGCCTCACTATTTCTTCCAGAGTCATTAAAGTCCAGTGGAAGGACCAAAGTCAAGATGATTGTTGATGGTCCAGGGTATAGTGCATGATCTTGCCATCTTTGATGCCTAAACAAGCTCTGAGCACTCTATGGCTTGCTTCAGCTGCCTTCATGGCCACTAAAACTCATTCAACCATTCAGATGGGAAAATCTTCATATGCTTGGGATTGACAGCCCCTTAATTTAACGAGAAGTTAGAAACCGTTGGTTACCCTCAACCTGGTTTAGCCCGTCTGCCCAGATGGTTTAGTGGGGTGTGGCCACTGCACATGCTACAGCTTCTTGGAGCCACAGGTGAGACTTGGGTGAAGATGGATGCAAAAGGTGGAAAAGCAGCCCTGAAAATGGCTTGGCAAGCCCTTGCCATAGGTGTTAGTCCTCCCTGAACATCCCACATTCTGATCCCCATTTTTAGCTACGGCATCATCCTTGTACTAGTCTAGATCCCTATGCCGGGTTCACTTTCCATAATCCTGTAGTAAACCCCTCAGCCTGCTTTTAGCCTCACTTTCCTTATCTGCCAATGGGGACAATAGTATTCTCTCCCTCTCAGGGCTATTGTGAGGATCCAGATAACACAAGTAAAGTGCTTTCCAAAACTGAAAGTGCCATATAGATGCTGACTATAATGATAATAATCCCCAGTTCACTCATTCTTCAACCTGGATTCATTAAAGATGTGATCGCAGTTCTCTTTCCTGAAAGACCTATCATCCAACCATTAATTCCCCTCAAGTTTCATTTATAAATGAAATTCTAAGGAACTTTTTATACTATTATATAATATGCTATAAATATAATAATTATATTATCATAATATGTTATATATCATAATTACATTATATGTTTCATTATATTATAATTTTCATATTTATATTATAAAAGTAATTTTCTCCAAATGACTACCTGGTTGTGTTGGAACTACCACAGAATTAGGAGTTTTCACCCCATGGGCATGTATTGAGTAAGGTCTTGATGCCATATTTTTAAAGACAACCGTAACTTTGCCACCAACATATCCAAAAAGTTGTGGACCTAGTGGAAGGAAAAAGAAAGAAAAATTATTGAGGAAGTTAAAAGGCACAGAATATATTGAAATATTCATAGTGGCAAAATGCCATACACCTTCTTTGTGTAGAGTATGAATTCTTCCTACTTGAGACTGGAGAATTTAGAGCCCCAACAGACTTAGCACTTGCCAGAAAATGGCTTTCTCTAGAGATAGAGATTCTAATTGACTTCTTCTGATCCAAAGTGCTGGAAGACCTTCCCAAGACCTCATGGGCCTCTGCAGGTACATGATCTGATCAGAGATGTCAACTTGTTGGATCAAATCAAGAATCCCCAGATCAGATTAGGAGCCTCCCAAGAATCATTCTCCAGTTTTCTGTCTCTTTTCTTTGCTCTGGGCCTACTTTCCTAGAGCTTAAGTGAAATGTGAGGGACATCAGAAATCTCTTTCCTGCTGGTCCCTCTTCTCTCCTGGGAGAAATCTATGTGGTACCTTTACTCCTTTTTCACTTGAAGCTTTAGTTTATTAAAAAAAAAAAAAGTCAAGGATAGTTGAGCCTGAGAAGTTGAAATAGGTAATGGATATTTCTGTCCTTCATGGTCAACATGTCTCCTCCAGTGACTAGTTTTCAAGAAACCCTAAAGACTTGAATTCCTCCTATGTTTGCAGAGTCCCTTCAGCAATCACCAAAAATCCAAAGATAACTCCTCAATGCCTGCCGTAGTGATACACATTTTGTCTAATCTTTCTATATTGAATTAATGTCCCAGTTATCCATCTATACATTTCTTCTGAGAGTCAGCATTGGGTCTATGTCCTTCTAGTGTTTCAGTAGATGGGATATTTTGGTAGGGGGAGGGTCTGAGTCTGAAGAGTGAGGGTAGATGTGAATTATGGCTAGCGTTTGGGTAGCACTTTAAGGCTTGAAAAGTACTTTATTTTTGTTATCACGTTTGATTCTCACAACACTGTAAGGTAGAGGTTCTATTATTATTCTTATCTTATAGATGAGGAAACTGAGGTTAAGTGATTTGTCCAGGATCACAGAGCTAGTAAGCGACTGAGGTGTGATATGAGCCAAGGCCATCTTGACTTCAGTCTAGTCTTCCATACATTATTCTGCCTAGATCCCTAAGAAGCAAACCTAACTTAGCTGTTAAGAATCCAGTTGAGGGGGGGTGGAGCCAAGATGGCGGCATAGCAACAGCGACACATCACAGCTCTCACATAGCCACCCCAAAATACCCATAAAATTGGACTCTAAACCAAACCTACAATCCCAAAGCGCACACAAGGTTACTTCCCACTAAAGTCAGCTCGGCTACGAGGAACCATATCAGTGCTGTGAACCGAAACCAGCCTGGCCTGAAGCCACGGCTGTGCCCCGGGGCAGCTGGGCAGAAGAAGCAGAGAAAGCTCTCAGGTGAGGGATTACACAGCTGCGAGTGGGGATTGCCAAAGGGGGAGATAAGCATCCGGCCGAAAGGTCTCCAGAGCGGAAAAGCGAAAGGCAGAGGTTTTGCACCCGCCTCCACATTGTAGCTTCCTGCTGCGGCCTGCAGACAGCAGGGACACTGAGCGATTGTTTTCAGGCCAGGGATCTCGCGTTGAGCGGCCTGGATCCGGATCGTCGTCTTGGGCCTCGGTCTTGGAGTCTTCATTATCCAGTCAGCCGGAAGTCTACGGCAGCCGGGAGGACCCCAGTGATTTGGGACAGAGCTTCCCTTCTGGAAGCAGAGCCCCACAG
>CM053591.1:165551489-165598139 GCA_028646515.1 Pseudochirops corinnae
GGAGGCCCCTGGTGGGGGTGCTGTGGCTGTGCTCTCCTCCTCCCTCTCTCTCCCATGATCTTTCTTTTCCCCAAAGAAGGAATCTAGGGTTTGGGTGCTGTTCTTACTTTGCTTCTTATGCTTATTCTTACTCATGGTTGTTCAGTCCGTGATTTTTTTTTAAATCTCTGTGGGGCTCTGCTTGCAGAAGGGAAAGCTCTGTCCCAAATCGCTGGGGTCCTCCCGGCTGCCGTAGCTCTCAGGAAGAGGCTGGGAACTCTTCCTATTTGCTTCCGGCTGACTGGATAGTGAAGACTCCAGAACCGAGGCCCAAGACGGCGATCTAGATCCAGGCCGCTCAACACAAGAGCTCTTGTTCTGAGAACAATCGCTCAGTCCCCCTGCTGTCTGCAGGCCACGGGCAGGAAGCTACAATGGGGAGGCGGGTGCAAAACCTCTGTCTTTAGCTTTTCCGCTCTGGAGGCCTTTTGGCTGGACTGCTTATCTCCCCCTTTTGCAATCCCCACTCACAGCTGGTGCTAATCCGCTCACCTGAGAGGCTCCTCCCGCTCAGCCACCCCCGGGGCACAGCCACGGCTTCAGGCCAGGCTGGTTTCAGTTCGCAGTGCTGATATGGTTCCTTGTAGCCGAGCTGACTTTAGTGGGAAGTATCTTTGTGGCGTTTTGGAGTTCTAGGATTGGTTTAGAGTCCTATTTTATGAGTATTTTGGGATGGCTATGTGAGAGCTGCGATATGTTGCTGCTGCTACGCTGCCATCTTGCTCCACCCCCCGCCTTCAGTTCTGAGGGTGACATTTTGGTGATGCCCAACAGATGTTAGCAGAATAACTGTTCCACTAGGGAAAAACACTGTTAAGTCCAGAGGGAGGCAACCAGGAAGGGGAAGGGACTGGAAACCAAGATAGGTTGAAGAACCTGGAAAAGAAAAGACTTGGAGAAAACATGAGAATTGTTTCCCAGTGTTTGATGATGTCAAAAGGCTAAGAGGAATTAGACATTTTCTGCTTAGTCCCTGAGTAATGGGCAAAATTACTATCTAACCTACTAATGTAATGGGGGACTAAATGTCAGCAGGATCTCTGAATTCTCCCAGAATTCTCCCAGATTCAAATTAGGGCAATTTATTTGCTGTAAGTGTATTGTTTTAAATTTGTTTTTTTTAAATCAGAGGTAGGGTGGAAGGAAGAAAAAAATGAATGTTAATTTAAAATAAACTTTAATTTTAAAAATTAAAAAAATTGAGGAGGATTTAAAATTGTAATTTACTTGTCTTTGGTTCACCTGTCCTCACCCAGTATAAAAACTGAGACCTTGGAAAATTTATACAAGCTTAGGTATTCAGTTGCTTATCACACTAACAGATCTAGGCAAGGAAGAACACTGAAATATCAAAATATTTAATCAAGATAGAAATGAATAATAATATAATAGAAAAAGTCTTGGCCACATTTTTGAATAAATTCATTTCATTCTGCTCTCCCCACATCCCAATAGTTTGGGAAATGAGATTCTCTGAAAGATTCAGACTCTGAAAGGACAGTCTGGACAAACATCCTCTCCCACTGTAATGGAGGGGTTGAAGTCCTCAGGGTGGATGGCCTTGGTGTCCCTGCCTGAAATTTGTGTTTGCCAGTACAAATTGCTCCTCATCTGTCCACTTTCCAGGCTCCTCCTGGTCCCCCATGTAGATTCTGCCTTTACTTACCTTCCTTTTTCTCTCCCATCTCATGGTTATCAACACAAAAAAAGCCTTCCTCCATCACAACCACTTTCTTCTTGATGGGAAATCTTTCCTGCTTCGTTCGCCCAACAGAGAGCAGCCCTCTACTGCTGTGGCTGGAAAAAAACAATTCCTATCCCTATGCACCTCCCCTCCCTGTGAAAATGTAGTATTTATCATCCTTGGTAAAGAAAGCGGGAAAATCCGTACACAGCAATCTGTACACAGCCCAGCCCTGTGTTTCTGAGGTGCTACTAGCTGTATGAGGGAAAACTTCTCCACAATTAGAGTTCTCCCGGAGTGGGAGAGAATGCTGTAGGAGACAAGAAGTTCCCCAATGCTAGACAGGCTGAATAGCTCCTCATCAGAGAAGGCGGAGAGGCTATTCCTGCCTGATTTGGGATGAAGCTGTCTGCCTCTGACGTCATTTCCACTTCAGAGACACTGAGCTCTGTAAAGTCATTTCATGTAGAACGTCTTTCTTTTGCATTTGTACCTGGCAGGCACTTCATAAAGGCTCATTAATCAATTATTGACTGATGTCTTGTGGGCTTTGGTTATCTCATGAACAAAACAAAGGGGTTATTTATACTAAATGATTTTCAGGATAGTCTTACTCCTAAATTTCATCTATTCACTAAATAATGTGCCTTAAGGTAGGTTTGTGGCTACTACTGGCCAGGCAACATACTGTGCTGCCCTTAGGAGTCAGAAACCCCAGCTGGGGCTCATGGCACCTTAGCTATGTGACCGTGTCTAAAGAGCACTGAAATGCTGAAGTATTGATTCCAGATCGAACGAATAATAACATAACAGCACTGCCTACTATGTGCCAGGCACTGTGCTAATAACAATAGCTAATATTTATATGGAGTTTACTATGTGCCTGGCACTGTGCTGAGTGCCTTATGATTATCATCTCATTTCATGACAACCCTGGAAAGTAGGTGCTGTTATTATTTCCATTTTACAGATGAGGAAACTGAGGCAGGCTGAAGCTAACTGGCTTGCCAGGGTCACAGAGCTAGACAGTGTCTGAGGCTAGATTTGAACTCAGTTCTTCCTGACCCCAGGCCCTGCACTCTATCCACCTATGTTCCCCCCTCTCCCATACCTCTATATAAGATGTTTAAGTTTTCTGAATCTTAACTCTTTTCACCTATAAGGTAGACACTAATATTATCTTTCATCAGAGAGTTATTGTAAGGGAAATGTCTTTGTAAAATTGTTATATAAATGGGAGCTATTATTGTTATTACTAGCTATTAATATTACAATAGGCAGTAGAAATAGAAACAAAGGTCATGGTCCTTTAAAATGACAGTCATCTGATGTAGGAAAGAGAGAGGAAGAAAGGCTGGTGTGGGTGAAGGACCTTGAAAAGCTCCTCCCTGTGGCTGGCATTGGGAGTAAGGAGGGCCTAGCATCTATTTTTAAAGAGTTCCCCAGAAATCACAGTCCTAACAAAATATTTATTCTAGAGCCTGTAAGCCCATGAGCCCGTGTCATGTTAGACAGGTCATTGCCCCTCTCTCTGTTCAGGATACGATTTCCAAGGTTGGAAAGGAATTTTGAAATCATTTGGTTCTCAGGTATTATAGATGAGGAAAATGGGTCACTGAGAATGGAGGCGATTTCGATTCATTTCAATCAGAATTCACCAAATAATTGTAATGCTCCCGCCCCTAAGAGTCAAAGACAAAAACGGAGTCCTTCCCTTTGAGTTGTTTGTAGTTGCCTAAGCAGAACATATGCACAGATAAATACAAGCAAAACATATTAAAGAAATAAATGCAAAGTCATGGGGGAGGGGAGTCAGGAAAGGTTTCTTTTTAGAAGATGAACCTTGAGCCGAACCTTAAAGGGAATTCCTTGCTTCCAGATTCAGAATTTAGTAGGGAAGGCATTCCAGGAATAGGAACAGGAACAGAGTTGGGCAGTGGTGCCAATTTGAGTCTGTGAGAAGGAGCGATGTGTGATTAGCCTGGGGAAAAAAAGTTGGAGCCAGATTGTGAAGGACTTTAGTAGTAAACAGAAGAGTTTGCATTTTTTATCTGAATCACTCTCTTTGGTTTACTCCCCCAAAGTGTATTCACTTTTATGGGTAGTATCCCTAGAGAATGTAAATTCCCAAAGGTTCCTAGGGGCTCCTCCTAAAACTGTATTGCATGAGCCCCTACTAGTGTGCTTCCTAATAACAGTCAGTCAGTAGACACAAAAGCAATTGCTCTGATAACCTAGGAAGAACAATTACTAAACCCCATGCCCATAAACCTGGAGTGTCCTTCCCCACAAATTCACATGGTGTCCACAGGAAAGGAGGCAATAGTAATGAAGCAAAGATGTAGAGGGGCAGCTAGATGGTACAGTGGATGGAGTGCCAGGCCTGAAGTCAGGAAGACTCATCTTCCTGAGTTCAAATCCAGCTTCAGACACTTACTAGCTGCATAACCCTGGACGAGTCACTTAATCCAGCTTGCCTCAGTTTCCTCATTTGTAATGAGCTGGAGAAGGCAAACCACTCTACTATCTTTGACAAGAAAGTCCCAAATGAGGTCATGAAGAGTTGGAGATGACTGAAACAACTGAGCAACAATAAAGATGTAGGAAACACATATGGCCAAGGTAATTCACACTTCTAATCCTATGGGATCCCAAAACATTTCTTTGTGGAATCTTTGAACAACTACCCTAAGTCCCATGTCTCATATAACCTCTGGGCAGGTTACTCAGCTGAACTCCTTACTCCTCACCAAAGTTCATCTGTCATCTGTAAAGGATAATTATCCCTTTACTCTACATCTGGTTCTCTTCTCGGTCATAAGAGTTCCCACTCCTTGAAACTACTTCCTCCCTCAAATCACCACCTCTCTGTCTCTGTGTGACTGGCCAGTGCAAGCTTCTGCTCTCTCGACTGTGACTCAAACTTTTATGCATTTACTAAATCTCAAAATACTGGGTGGAGTGTCTCCTATTGGGCAAATGGCCATGCTCCTGTATGCCATGACCAAGTGGGGAGAGGGTGATGGAAAAAAAAATCCTCTCCCCCTGCTGCCTTCTGGTATTGTCACAGAGATCACAACCCACAAAGTTCCTCCCAGCTTAGACTCATCCACCTCTTGAATTGTGTGACAGTCTTTTAAGGGCTACTTGGGGGCACAACCAATAATTTCTCCTCTAATGACCAGGATCCCTTTCTCATTCAAGCAAGGGACTCATTAATATTTTGTCAAGAGATTGCCAGATGTAGTCATATTCACACTGTAAGTTTAATGATTCCTAACCAGCCTCTTACTTTGATTACTTTCTGGATTGGGAAGGGTGGAGGGGATAGTCAAAGACCAATTCTTCCACTACATAGCCTAGATGCAATAAGGAACCACTGAACCTGATCAGGAAATTGGCAAGATCAGACTTATAGTTTGGAAATATCAATTTTGCAGCAGAGGATGGATTAGGGAAGAGAGACTGAATACAGGGAAAGCAACTAGGAAATCATTGTAAGGCAAGAGGGGATGAGGACCTGAAATAAAACAGTGTCCCTGTAAGTGGAGAAAAGGCAACAGATATGAAAAAGTCTTAGGGGGGTTCAAAGCATCCAAGAGAACAAAAGGGCTAAGGTTTGAACTCTAGGAGGATGGGTCCACTCAACCATCTTGCAGTTTAATTTGAGATAGGAAAGAACACCAGCAATCTGTGGATGAGAGGTGGAGAGGGTGGATCAGGAAAGGGTTCCCATAGGAGGTGACCTCTGAACTGAGACGTGAATGCAAATACAAAATGACCAGAGATAACAAGTTGAAGACCAGACTAATAGGCCAGTATGGCTAGCAAACAGAATTTATAAAGAAGAGTAATATGAAGAGAGCATCAGACAAGGGAAATGAGAGACAACTTAAGGAAAGATTTACTTGCCAGGCTGAAGATTAAATTTTATTCTAGGGCAATGGAGAGTCACATTTATCTAGACCTTATTATGCCTCATACAATCACTGGGGATATATATACAAAAAGACAACAGTTTGCTCTCAAGAAATTTGCATTTCTAGTAAGAGGAAACAGCATATATAAGGGAGTGATGGCCAAGGAGGGGTGTTTAGGATTTTAGAGTCACAGACAAGATGAATGAAGTCAAAAGTTAATTGGTTGAGATGTCCTCTCCTGGAATGGTGGTATCCATTGGATTACTGCAGAGAATACAAGATCACTGTGGGTTTAGTTTCTTCCCTCAAAATGTCTCCTTAAAGGTTCTCCTCTAACAAACTTCTTCCACATATATGTCTGAATCATATACGATTCCTTGAAAAATGTAACAACAGAGATAGCATCACTTGATGACCTTGTGAGTACTAAAACAGGGAGATATATTCTCACCAAAGATGTTTGACGTCTTTAGGGATTCCCTATATGGTAGGTATTTTCAGATGTCATGGTGTTGATCACATTGCAGAGACTCCTGTATCAATAATTTTTTTCTCAAGTTTCTTTCTCCAATATGTTTTACAAGGGGTTAATTTTGGAAATCCACGCCTGCTTCTTGCTGTAATTAAGTGTGAGAATGTGCCTGGAGGATGGCAAGCAGGAAAAAGAAGAGACGGAAAGAGAACATGACCACCAAGCTTTAGGTGGAGAAGGAGCCAGTGTTCCCAAATGGAGCAGTGGGGTGTGTGTGTGTGTGTGTGTGTGTGTGTGTGTGTGTGTGTGTGTGTGTGTGTGTGTGTGAAGTTTTGGAGTAGAGGTGGTCTGCCTCTGTCCTCCATTCCATCACTCTTCTACTGATGACCAAGGAATGAGAGCAATCAGAAACCAGCCACACTGGAATATATTGAAGAACAGGATGTGAGCATAGAAGATGGAGGTCATCTAGTCCTGTCATTTTATAGATGAGACCCAAGGAATTGTCATGATTTACACAAGATTACACAGGTAGGCAGTGTCTGAACTGCTCTCTGACTCCAAAATAAGTCCTCTTTCCACTGAACCAGCCAGCAACAAGGTAGTGGGTCAATGAAAAGCAGCCAGAGCCAGACGAATCAGTGTCCTGGGTCTCAGATTTCCTCAACTGATTAACTGAATCGTCACTGAACTCCTGGGAAGTCATGAGTAGAGTAGCATTAGGAATACTTCTTGGCTCCCAGTGGGAGAGGATAATTGGGAGGTCTGAATCTAACAGCCTCGCATCTGGAACTCCTGAGTTTGAGACATGCCCATGGACTGGTTTGATGTTTTCCAGATGTGAAAAGAATCATGAGCAGATAGGCTTTATGGTGATGGTTTTAATAAATTTGATTTTATTGTCCAATCCAGATCCTGGTGGCCATTCTCTGTTAACCCCCAGGACACTGTCTGCCTTCCTTAATGAATGCAATGCCTGATGCTTATTGTTTCCATCATAGAGAGCTTGACATTTGTCCTAAGTGCCCTCTGGTGTTGGGTAGAGTTCATAACAGCTGGAGAAAAACTAGAAATTCCAGTGTTGTGGGTCTGATGTTGAACATAGCTTCAAGGTAAGGAAACTATCCAGCACCCTCTGGTGGTTAACTTAGTCCCAGTCTAATATTCCAGCCCAACAGGGCCAAACTCAAACAGAAATGGAGACCGTTAATTCATCCATAAAGATTCCCAGGGGACATATATTGACATAGTCTTGAACTTTAATATTATCTGTGTTTTATTATATTTTTATTTTGTTAAATATTTCCCAGTTATATTTTAAATTATATTTTAATTTAATTTGAATAAAACTGTATTTTAACTTGGGAGTGTTGTGGGCTGTATGCAACCCTGGTGCCTGTGTTTGGCACCACTAGAATCTAGCCTTCTAAGACTTCGAATTCTGTCTTTTTCTTTCAGTATTTTAACTGTCACTTACAGCTTCTTGCCATCTGCAAATCTGAAAGGGTGCCATCTAAGTCTTTATGTAAACATTCATAAAGCTATTCCAGAAAGGCCCTCTAGAATGAAGAGTTAATTAGAAGGCATGATGCATTAATCTTTAGTATCTTAACTCAGGTTGTTTTGCTATTTTATTAAGAGAAAGCAGGACCCTAAGGGAATGAAACCCATGACAGGAATACTTTGATGAGATCTTGAGAATGGAGTGTGTATATCCTATGATCTGGTAACACTAAGTCTGAGTTTATGATGCCAGACTTTAATCTTAGTGCTTTCCACTCAAAACCATATTTCTTTGACTCCACTCAGAATTTCAAAATATAACTCAAGTACAGGTCTCCAAAGATGTGAATAACAGGAGCGCCAGCTCCTGTGCAAGCATTCAGGATAACAGTGAACATCAGGTAGAGGAGAAAGCTTTTATTTCACCCCACTGAAAATGTAGAAAAATCATATGAAGAATTTACATAATCTCAGAAACAATCATCACGTAAGGGAGTGGAAGCCAGAGAAAGTGGTTTTAATCTGAGGATTCACAGGGATTGTGAGGGGTGCCATAGAGTAATTGTGTGTCATGATCTTTCCAATAGTTATAGTGCTATTGCTTCTAAGAGTAGGAGACAGAAAACAAGGTGGGGAGATTATATGTATGCCATGCCAGAGCAGATGGCAAGATACTAACACTGAGTGGGTTCTGGTTTCCTCATAAATGGCTGTGAAGTATAATGGGGGAGGGGGCCAAACTGGATATACTGGGTTAAATGAGTTTTCACTCTCTCACACATACTTCAATCCTATTCCTCCAGCTGTGGGGTCATGTACTTAATCTTTTTTCTCCCCAAGAAGCTGTCATTGTCCAGGCACTCCCCTTTTTCTTACTAAAAGTCAAGTCCTAGAACTCTCAAATTTGGGGTTACTAAAAAGGAAATCCTCAGGTGATGCTATCCAGTCTCTCACTGTCTCTCTCTGTAAATCTGAGACTCTGAACTCTACAGGAAGTCAAGGGTGTCCTGGAAATGCTCCCTTCTCTATCCAGGGGGCTAGGGTCCAGGAACTTTTGTTCTTCTCTTACAATCCCCAGTTTCTGCCATCTTTGGGACCAAAATATGACCCCAAAAGTATTGAGAGAATTGGTCAGTTGCATTCTTTATTATTTATTTGTTAAATTGTTTTTTTTTTGTTTTCAACATTCATTTCCAGAAGATTTTGAGTTACAAATTTTCTCCCTGTCTTTCCCCTACCCCCACCCCAAAATAGCGATCCTACTGAATACCCCTTCCCCTAGTCTGCTCTCGTATATCCTCCCCTACTTCCCCTCTGACTTTCTAGTAGGGCAAGATGGATTTCTATACCCCAGTGCCTATATATCTTATTTCCCAGTTGCATGTAAAAAGCAATTTTGGTCAATTGCATTCTTAAGCTTTCTGGTATCATAAACCCTTTTGGCAGACTGGAGAAGAGCAATTGAGGAAAATGCTTCATTTCAGTTAAAAGATTAGAGAAAATAAAGCTGTATTTTGTTTTCCCATCCAAATTCACAGTCTCCTTGAAGTCTAAGGACCCCAAATTAAAGATTCTTGTCCTAGACAGTTGTGCCAATCCCCAGGGGCCAAAGTACACTCTTAGACCACTGATCTATGTTCTTTCTGAAGCTCTCTTAAAAGGGAAAAGAAAGACCAGCTTTGCAATGGGTACTTCTTGCCCCCTATGTAGGCCAAATGAACACAAAACTCCAACAGTGCACACAATCATCTAGTCCCCAGTTGATGAGACTTAAGGAGATGCCCTCATCCTGAGTGACAACAAGTATATGCCAACACTTGTCCCCAACTCTTCTCAGTAGAAATGTCCACAGACTCCACAATTTGATTCTGGAATTAATGTCCCTAATCAACCCTGTACAGGAACTACTGGGAAGACAGACCTGGATGGGACTGCATGTGTAGAGTGGGGAATGGGTCACTCAGAACAGCAAAGAAATTGTTACCAGGGTCTATTGGCCGACTTCAGATATAAACTTGATCCGGAATATTATGGTAGGTCATAGGGTCATAGATTTAGAATTGGACAACACCTTAGTGACCATTGACTTCACTCACCCACCCCCACTTTCCAGATGAGGAAATTAAGACTCAGAGAGACCAAATTAACTTGTCCTTCCTTGGTCACACAGCTTACAAGGATTCACGTGTGTATCTGCCTAATTCCAAATGAAGCACTCTATCCACTATTGTTGTTCTTCCTTCTTTCTCAAAAAGGACCAATGACATCATGAGGGTGATGTCTTTACTTGTGCATCAGTTGGATTTAAGTGAGTCGGAGCTCTGCAAAGTCACCAGCTTCACTCTGTCCTCCAGAGTCATCGGAGTCTAGTGGACAAAAGTCAAAACGACTGGAAATGGCTTCTCTATCCACAGTGAATATCGCCTCTCTGTGGAAGAGGACAACATTGCTTGGCTGGCCAACAAGAGAAGTCTTCCTGGTTCCCTTTTAGCTCATCCATTAGTTCAATTCTCTGGGTACCTCCAGAAGGCCCTACAGGGATGAAAGATGGAGATGAAGCTGAAAGAGGTTTTGGTCCAGCAAGGTGTGGGTACCAGTCTCAGTTTTACCATTGGCTGTACGGCTTTAGATAAAACAGCTTCTTCTCTCTAGGCCTAGCTCCCTCCTCTGAGAAATGAGGGGGCTGCATCTGAGGATCCCTGGGATCTTTTCCAACTCTAGCATTCTAGGTTTCTATATGAAAACTATCATCTTTTAAAAAAATTAATTGAAAAAAAGCAAAAATAATTGAAAATTTGAATTCTGGGTTTAGAGTTAGAGAAATTGAGTTCCCATCTTGTCTATCCCATACACGTCATCCAGGTGACTTGAGTTGAGACCCTTCACTCCTCTATATGTCAGCTTCCTCTTTTATGAAACCAGGGGGTGGGATTTCATGATCCCTCCCAACTCTCTATCCATGATTTTTAGTAATTCAGCCTTGATATCCTTGGCAACATCACAAAGCATGTGTTGACACATCTCTACCTATGTACCCTGGTAGACACATAATAATTCACTATGAGGGTCCTCTGAGACCACAGGATTTATAACTGCAAGAGGTTGTTTAGTCTCATCCTGTCACTAAATTGGTGAGGACACATGGGACCTAGAGAGGGGAGTCAGGATTACAATTCAGACCTTTTGAATCTCAGGCTAATACTCTTTTCATTCTACCACATATCCCCCATCATCACCTACGCACATGGTAGTACCTGGGCTACCTACTCTCATTTTATGTGTTTCTCCTTCAAGGATGCTCTTGGGGCAACTTTTAATTGAGTTTCACTTGTAAAACATAATGGAGGGAGAGAGATGCACAATGTGATTTTCTGTGACACTCCCCCAAGGAGTGACCCAGAGCTCCACACTCCTTTGGGATGATTCTGAAGGCAGAGATGTCACTATAACACTATAACTGTAACCTCGGGCCCAAGACACCACCATTTACAGAGTGTTAATCAATCAATATTTATTAAGTACCTACTACATGGCAGGCACTATGTGCTTCTGCAGTGAGAAGAAAAATGAACTTAGCAAAAATATTGAGTTCAGTGAGAAACTCTTTTCCTCATTGGTTCTACCTCAGGTGAGTTCCACCATTTCCTGCCCTGCTTTACTCTTTACCTGCCTCCACCCTTGCCACCCTCTAGATATGATGGCCTTGTGGTGTCCCAAGAGCACTCCCTCCTGACTCAGCTGCATCCCAAGTCTCTAAATTTTTAAATATAGCTTCACCCAAAGGCTTGAATTTGGGATCTAGCTCTTTGAGTAAAATCGAAGTGACTTGGTGAGCTGGACCTAGCCGGGCCAAATGAGCACAGGATTTGTCCAGCCTACAAAGGGAAAGCTCTGAGCTGAGATCATGGACTCCTTCTTGGTTGACAAGATGACAAGAGCCTTGTGGAATGTGGAATTTAAAAAGGGTTAAAGCAGGACAGAGGCTGAGATCCTGAGCAGATGTCCCACAAGCAGCCCTCCTTCCCACTCTGTTTACTCAACTGGTTCTCGGCTACCTCTCCTGATCTTCCTTAAACCAAAAGAATACATGTAATCTGAATACATTCCCAAAGGATCAATCTTTGACTAGGAAGTGAATTCCTTAGAACTCTCAATATTTATGTAATTTTTGGTCCTGGCCAGTGATTTCCTGCTGAGGGAACTCTCTTTGCCAATGCTAACGAATACCCGCTCACATCCTAGTTTCCTGGAAGCCCTGAGAAAGGTCACAATAACCAATATTTCTGACAGAAGTCTTTTTGACCCTCAGGCAATTCTCAGGTACTACACCTGGCTGCCTCTTTTTATAAACATCTTTATATAACATAAATTTATATAAGTGTGTGTAAGTATGTATGTATGTGTATATATATGTATATATGTATATATGTGTGTATATGTATGTATGTGTATATTTATATATAAATGTGTATAATATAAATATATAATACAGGTGCCATATATGTGAGTACATACATATATGTGATGTCCTATATACATGTGTCAAGTGAAGTTTTTCATTGTTAGGAGGAAGTTAGAAGCTTATATAGGATATCTATATATGTATAATGTATATAAGTGCTTACATATACATATATCTTATGTAAGCTCACATATATTTGTATATTATATACATATATAATATGTATTCTCATGCATCTACTCTATGTATGCTCATCTATATTTTCTATGTGTGTTTATAACTTATATAAGCACATATATTTTCTATGTGTGTAAATACATACATGTCCTAGATATGAGCTCATATGTGTTTCTTTTTTTTTGCTTTTTTTTTTTTGGAGGGGGAAAGGCAAGGCAATTGGGGTTAAGTGACCTGCTCAAGGTCACATGGCTAGTTTTGTGTTAAGTGTCTGAGGCTAAATTTCAACTCAGGTCCTCCTGACTCCAGGGCCAGTGCTCTATTCACTGTGCCACCTAGCTGCGTTTCTTATATATGTATGTATACATATACTTGTGTGTATATCTTAAGCTCCCAACATAGCTTCTGACAATGGAAGAAACTTCACCTGACATGTTTTGAACTCCCAAGCAGGAATTTCTCTTCAAATAAAAGCCCTCAGGATACTGAAGGCTCTGACACCAAACTTTTATCTTGAACATTTTCATGTTAAAACACCTTCATAGAGGTTGTGTGGCACTATGGATGAAAGGTGAGCCTTGAATAAAGGAAGATCTAGGTTCCAATCCTGTTGCTGAGACTTACTAGCTGTATGAAGCTGGGCAAGCTGCTTACAGTGCCTTGGCCTTGGTTTCCTCATGTGTGAAATGGATATTAAAATACTTACAGGCCTGCCATCACTGACCGTCTTTGCACTCAAATGTGAACAAATCATTTTGCAAGTCTTCAAACACAAGAAAATGTCAGATATTTTAATTACTATATTCTTTGTCCCTATTCTTCCTTTACACACATACACACAACACACACACACACACACACACACACACACATCCCATGTCCTCTGGGGTTAATTAGTTATCCATCTGCACTCCAACCCTGACTCCAGAATGACTCAGAGGCTGCAGACCAGAATTATTTTAGGTGGAGCATTTCCTTTGGAGTCAACACATTCCCTGGTAGCAGGCACCAGACCTGCGGATTTCCTCCGCTCTCCGTTGAGAACAGGAAACAGAGGCCAGAACAAGCCAACCATCACTACAGGCCTGCCCGCCAGTTCTGGGGCCAGTAAAAGACCAGCAAACAAATGCAGATTTAGTCAGGATTCCTTGGGAAAAAATGGCCGTTCACTAGAGGAAAGTGACTCCATTTATACTATTTATCAGAGGGCTTCAAATCTGTACCCACAAATCATCTCAGACAGGATTTCTAGTAGACATAGGAAGAGAGATAAACAAACTTGTGGAAATCATGGAGACTTCTCAGGAGACCTTCCCAGACGGGTCGTCATAAGATGACAAAAAAGGTCAAGACCTTTCCAACTCCATCTTTCACACCATCTTTCCAGTTTACAGACTTGGGTTTGCTTCTCACATTTAGGAAATATTCTAGAAAAAAAAAATGACTCGCTGAGATGGGGCCTGGGCAGAGCAAGGAGGAACAATACTGAATTTGGAGGCTGTATCTAAATCCTGGCTTTGAGACTTCCTACCTGAGTAACTTTGGACAAGTCACTTTTCCTGGGCTTCATATTTCCTCATCTGTCAAATGAGAACATTGGAATAGACTAGATGATCTCAAATCCTATGAGCTTGCAAAAAGCAGGAAAGACAATGACGTTCTCCTTCCCCCTCTCCTTCCAAGCTCTCTCATTGTATGATCTCCCAAACTGTCCTCTCATGTCACTGGTAGCGTGGCATTCCCGTCATCGGTCACTCGTTGGGCTTAATTAACAAAAGTGGGAAGGGAGGCATTGTCTCCTAAAGACCACTGGTGAAAATGCATGAATAGTCTGGTTCTATAAAGATGAGCTAAAGAAGTCAGTTTTAATGTGTGGTAGGTTAGAGGGCAGGAGGCGAATGTGAACAGGTGGATTGCCCTTGATAGGAGAGACATGGAGAAGGTTCCATGACCCTGTTATCTCATGATCCATAATCACACCCCAAAGCCTTCTCCTGGGCAGATATTCCCTGGGTGCGGATAGCTGTCTTCCAGTATTTGAAGGGCTGGCATATGGAGAAGGGCCTAGACTCCTTCTGTCCTCCTGGATCTTTTGCCCTCTTCCCAAACCCAGTCTTTCAAGTCCTTTTCCTTTATTCACTGCTCCTGAAATATCTTCAGAGTCGTCACCAAAGAGTGTGTGCTGAGTCTGGGAGAGAAGACTGGATAGGCTGGAATATCTTGGGTGAACCCCAGGGGAAAATCTCTCTCTAAAAGGGCATGAAACTCAAATTAGACTGTTTTGCTTTCTGTCAATAGCTCTGCTGAAGAGTTTGGTGGTGGAAGAAGCTAAAACCATGAAAGGATTAATTGTGCGTCTCCAGGCTCTTCTAGTTGCTGCAAATGACTGTACTGCTGTTTCTGTAAACAGCTCTGGCAAAAATGAGCAACCTTCCGAATTTACAGATTTGTGGAAAACATGCTGGAAAAACCACATCCACCAGAGGGAGCCCACAAGACACCTCTCTGAAACCCAACTGCTGCCTTCCCTGGCTGGTTTAGCAATGCCCTTGCTTGAGAGGCTTTACTTTGCCCAAGGGGCATCGGGATGATGAAAATACAACCCCATTATAATTCAATTAAACCGAAACTGTAACTAAAAACAATAAAGCGTTTTAGGAGGAAATGCGTGATGGAGAAGAAGAGAGGAACCGCTGTAGAATGGTTCTGGGGTCAAGGAATCTGGGAGTGAGTGAATCCTAGCTCTCCCATGGACAGGTCACTTCACCTGAGCCTTAGTTTCCTCACCATGTAAATGGAGGGGTTGGACGAGATGAACTCTGATTTCCTTCCAACTCTAATTCTGCTCCTACGATTAATCAGGAGGCTTCTAAGGAGTGCGGTATATAATCATTTTCAGTTGTGCCTGACTCTTTGTGACCCCATTTGGGGTTGTGTTCGTAAAGAGATTGGAGTGGTTTGCCATTTCCTTCTCCAGTTCATTTTACAGATGAAGAAACTGAGACAGAAAGAGTTAAGTGATTTGCCCAAGGTCACATAGCTAGTAAGTGTTTGAGGTCATATTCGAACTCAGATTTTCCTGCCTGCAGGTCTGGCACTCTATCCACTGTGCCACCTAGCTGCCCCTCTTCTTAGGATGGGGTATGGTAAAATGAGTGCTGAATTTGATGTCCAAGGATCTGGGTTCGAATGCCACTTCTATCACTTATTTCAGGTAAGTCACCTACCTTCTCTGACCTTCATTTTCTCCACCCATAAAATGACGTCATATTCAATGACCTTCAATGTTCCTTCCAGCTCAAAATCCTGGATCCCTTTCAGTTCTATGGCTGTGAAACGGTGAACTCTAAAATAGTTGGTTGGTTTTTTTTTCATTACCATGCACATACTTTTTTACTTTATTTTTCGTGCGTGTGTTTTTGCAAAATACCTAATCTGGAAATATGTTTAGCACAATTTCACATGTACAGTGGGTATCATATTGCTTGACTTCTCAATGAGGGGAGAGAATTTGGACCTCAGTATTTTTAAAAATGATTATTTAAATAAAGTATAATTATTCTTCCAAATTTCATGCACAATAATTCTACCTTTGATTTATCATGGCACTTTCCAGCTGTAATTCAATTTTGCCCACAGGATAGTCTGGGAAATGGGAGATAATAGTAAGAGCTAACGTTGATTATATGTTGTTTACTTGTGTCTGTATTTTATAATTGTTATGTCATTTGATGCTCGTAATAACCCCAGAAAGTGGTGCTATCATTATCCCCATTTTACAGATGAGGAAACTGAGGCAAACAAGGGGAAGTGACTCGCCCAGGGTCACACAGCTAGTAAGTATCTGAGGTCAGATTTGAACGCTAGTCTTCTTGATTTCAGGCCCAACATTCTATCCACTGTGCCATTAGCTGACTGCAGTGTGTGCATGTGTATGTGTATGTGTGTGTGCGTGTGCATGGCAACAAAGACAAGGTAATGGAAGTACAAGCATTGGGTCCCATCCTCCATTTTATCACTGTTGTATGAAATGAGTCAACCTAGCATGTCTTTGTAGGAACTCCTCATCAAAAATATGACAATTGCACCTTGAGCAGTTTTTGGCATTCTATGGCTATGTCATAGTAGAAGGAACAGGATGGAATGTTTGAGAGCTAAAATGGTCTTTAGAGATCTTCCCCCTTCAGAGAAGCTAAGAGATGACCCAAGACTATACAGCTAGGAAAGGGGGAGAGAGAGACCCAGAACCCTGGCTTCCCCTCCTATCTTCTTTTTCCCAGACTAAATATGCCTGGTTCCATCATCCAAACCTCATACAACAAAGACTGAAAGAAGGTCATCATGTCCTCTGGACATTCTTCAATCTGCCAATGTCCTGTGGCACCCCAGAACTGAGTATCCTACTCCGGATGAGGACAGATCATACTAGAACTAGATCTATTCATTCCTGGAGGCTTTGCCACTCTTAAAGGCATCTCAACATGCTATTAGCTTTTTTGGCTGCCCAATAATACTGCTGCTGACTCACATTAAGCCTGCAGTCCACTAACAGCTGATATCTATCCATGCCTCCTCCACCTTAAACTGTGGAACTGATTTTTTGTTCCCAAGGGGAAGACTTTCCATTTTTTGCTTTTTTTTTTTTTTGCTTTTTTTGGAGGGGGGAGGGCAGGACAATTGGGGTTAAGTGACTTGCCCAAGGTCACATGGCTAGTAAGTGTTAAGTGTCTGAGGCCAAATTTGAACTCAGGTCCTCCTGACTCCAGGGCTGGTGTTCTATTTACTACATCACCTTGCTGCCCCTCTTTCCATTTATTCCTATTGAATTTCATCTTATTCAATTCAGCTCAATGCTTGAGCCTATTGAGATTTTTATGGAGCCTGAGTCTATCATCCATTGTGTTATCATTTATGTCTTACTGTAAGACATTAATAAGAATGTTCAACAGTTGAACTGGATGGCCTCCTGTTTTAAATCCATAGTCCTATGATCCAAATACCTGTTCTATATAGGACATAGAACTTTCAGGAGAGGAGAGTCATCTGGAGAATTTAATGTAGAGGATAACACTTTACAAAGTGAAAATCTGCTACGTAGAGGTAAAGTATTTTTGTTGTTTTTTTTTAGCATAAATGTAGGTGAGTTTGATTTGATCCCAGGATACTCCTGAAACTCCGAGCCTACATCTGTATTAGTAAGTATTTGAGAGGTAGAAAGCATGGTAGAGCATCAGATTTCAGAATGTTCCACATGTTCCTTTTTCATTTCTTTGTGGTGTGATCTAATACTCAGGCCACATGTCAATTTGAGTTTACTATGGTATATGAAATAAAATGTGGGTCTAAACTTAATTTCTGCCAAATTATTTCCTAGTTTTCTCAGTAATCCTTGTCAAATAGAGAGTTCTACCCATCCAATTTATATTCTCAGGTTGCCCACTTCTGTTCAGTCTAGTGAGAAGTTTGGGTCAGTGATGTAAGAAATCAGAAAGCAGAATTGAGATAGAGAGGAGAGAAGGAAACAGATGTTCTCCTATTAGTTCTGATGCCTATGCTTTTATGATTTCAGCTGTATCAGCGTGAAACAACTACTTTTGAAAGGTGTGAGTGTGATAAGCCTGTGAAAGATTAGCTTCTCTCATCAAGACAATAATTTCAGCAATTTCAAAGGCCCTGTGATGAAAAATGCTATCCATCTCCAGAGAGAGCTGATGATCTCTGACTGCAGACTGAAGCATACTTCTTTTGCTTTTTAAATTTTTCTTGTTTTGTGTATATTGGGTGTGTGTTTTCTTTTACAATGTGCATAATATGAAAATATGTTTTGCAAGATGTCATACGTATAATCAATATCATCTTGTTTGCCCTCACGGGGAAGGGGGAATTAATGAGAGGGAGAGAATTTGGAATTCAAAAATTTTAAAAACGAATGTTAACAATTTTTCACATGTAATTGGGAAATATTTAACAAAATAAATTTAAAAAATATTTTTTAAAAGTGTGTACATGTTTTACTTAGACACCATTCACTCTACCTTTATGTGAAGAATTGATTGACTTTGTCACTATAAATTGGAAGAAATCGAGATGGAGGGCTGAGAGTATCCTCTGAGACATAAATAAAGACTCAGTGATCTACTTTTTGATACCTATTTTTCTACCCTGAGATCTATTCCTAGAAACTAAAGCATAGAGTGAAAGAGGAAGAATCCTCCTTATGTTACCTAATGGGGAAGACAGGGAGGAGGCATGAAGTCTGTTTCTGGGAAATTGAAAGAGAGAAAGCTAGAGTGGAGTTGACCCCTCAGACAAAACAGAAATGACCTAAAAACAGTTCAGGCTGAGCTGTGTTTATACTTCATTAAAAACAAAGATTGGCTGTTAAAACTTCTTCTACCTTTGAAACTTTCCCTTTTGATGTGTTCTCAATCTTTGTCTGTTTCCTTAGTTACTAGCAGTAAAAACTCTTAAGGAGGCCTAAAGAAGGATTATGGATTTATTTTAGATCAATAGGACAGGGGAAAAGTCAGAAACCCAAGTCTCTTTTCTTAGGGATTCTGTTTAAGAGGTGCCCATTGAATAGGGTTAAAGGTAGAGCGATGGCATGAAGCCCCGTTGTGATGCTGTAGCTGATCAGACCTGGGTTGGGATTAGAAGCATTCTGTGTGGGTTTAAACAGTATCACGCTAGCCTGAGAGTGAAATGAGGAGATCCTTAATTTAATGCTAAAGGGTTATCAGAGGCTGTCCTGTTGGATCCCTTTATTTTTACAGATTAGGAAAAAGAGATCCAGGGAATTTCAGTGAGTTGCCCAAGGATGCACAGAGAACAAGCATCAGAGGAAGAGTCTTGAGTTCAGATACTCTGATTCCTAAAGGCAGCTGTCTCTCCATCAGTCCTTGCCCCCACCCTCCTCTCATTGCTAGATAACTTTGGCCGAGTCAATGATAGTTAGTATCTAGAAGACTCTTGAAGATCTGCAATATTTACAAATATTATCATATTTATTCCTCATGACAACCCTGTAAATGGCATGATATTATTATTTCCATTTTACAGTCAAGAAAACTGAGACCAGACCCAGTAAGAATCTGAGACAGTATTTGAACTCAAGTGGTCCTGACTCCAAGTTCAGCATTGTGTTCTTTGCACCACCTAGCTGCCTTCTTAAGCTATTAGTCTTTTCATTTCTTCCTACCTCCACTTTCTGCTAATTAAGGTGGTGATTGAATTCCTGCTGGTTCTTATTTCTTATTTCATATTAAACTGAAGTTTAAATATGTGTATATGTGTATCTAGCTAGCTAGATAGGTAGATAGACAGGACAGATGGATGGACGGATGGAGGGATGGATGGATGGGTAGGTCATTAGATCAATAGATAGATAGACAAACAGGCAGGCAGACAGACAGATGGATGGATAGGTAGATAGAAATGTACCAGATCTGTGCCTGGAGCACTAAGGAAAACTTGCACTCACATCTTACTAACTCTCAAGACAATACAAAAATACACCGCCTCTCTCTCTCTCTCTCTCTCTCTCTCTCTCTCTCTATCTCTCTCTTTTTCTTTTTCTCTCTTCTTCTCTTCTCTCTTTCTTTCAGATGTGTGTTTCTATGTATGTACGTACATACATACATATGTACATATATACATACGAACTCCAGGAAAGGAAGATGAGTACCTAAGATAGGCAGAAAGTTAAGCTGTGAGAATTCACCGCGCTCTTAGGGCTTGCTTCTGTGGTCTATCAGAAGATCATCCTGTTTTCACTAAACCTCCTGCTTCCAACAGCTGGATGAAAGCTGCCTGGCTTCACTTTCCTTTCTATGAACTTCCTTCTTAAAGCTCACTCAGGGTTAAAACAGGAGGTCTTTAACTAAGAGGAAAATGACACATTAAAACCAGAAAGAAAAAAAAAAAGACAACCCACCGCACAGCACACCTCATTACTTCTGGCACAGGATGAAGACCAGCCAAGCTCTTCAGCAAGTCATTATTGTCTATTGTTCCCTGAACAGTAAACTACTGTTTAACACTGATAATGTTTGGCTGGACTTATAACTAAGCAACCAGCTCCTCATGAATATGAAGTGAGGGTCTGAGCCAGAAAAGAAAGTCACAGGTAGAAAGAAAGAAAGAGTAAAAAAAGAAGGGAAAGAAAACTTCAAGCCCTTCTTGACACTCTCGACTTCTGCAGGCTACACGACGCACCACCAGAATGGGGACTCGGAGGTGCAGTGGCTGCCTCAGTTGCCTGATCATTCCCCTCGCACTTTGGAGTATTATAGTTAATATCTTATTATATTTCCCAAATGGACAGACATCATATGCATCCAGCCACAAACTCACCAATTATGTGTGGTATTTTGAAGGGATCTGTTTCTCAGGCATCATGGTAAGTTATGTTTGGGGGATCTGGACGTAGGAGAATGTCTTATTCTGAGGGCTATAATAATAGAATGGGCCAAGGGTAGGACGTGATTGCTCAAGCAACTGTTTATGGCGTCAACAACATGAAGGGTTTCAGCATGAAGAAGTTAGAAGGAAATTTGGCTCGTAGGACTACAACATCCTTGGTAACAAGGGTTTGTGTGTGTGTTTGTTTTAGGCTACTGGCTCTCTAGATAGATTGCTCTCCTTGAGGACAGATTTCATGCCCTAGTTCACCATTTTTTTTTAGTGTCTCTGTTAGTGAGAGGACCCACTGAAGCTTCTCTGAACAGTCTGGCACGATGAATTTTTCTGTTTTTTGTTTTTTTAAGTCAAAGAATTAGTTGATGATTAGCATGTCACCATTTGGTAACTCTGCCATAAAATTCAGTCAGGGATGGTCCATAGCATCAGAGATTCATAGGCCAGGAAGGGATCTCAGGGGCCATATAATACAATCCCTCTCATTTTAAAGATGAGGAAGAGTCTCAGAGGTTATGCCACTGGAGAACTGAGATTTGAACTCAGGTCCTCTGACTCCAAATCCGTCACGTATTTTCTACTGTCATCTCTAATTAAAAGAACATCTCTCAGATGTGACCTTTGACCATGTAACATTTCTACCAACAAAGATGTCCTACCTTGAAACTTTCTCATCATTCATCTAGAAGAGATTTAATATAAATATACCTCCAGGGTTGTTTTATTTTTAAATTTTTTTTCTTTTTTTTTCCATTTGAGAGGGAGAAAAGAGCTAGCATTGGGGCTATCAAATTTAAAAAAGAAAGAAAGAGAATCATTGAATCATTTTTTAAATACACAGATGAGAGCAGAAATCTTGAAAGTATCACAGACAAGTTGCATGGCTTTAAAAGTTATGTGTTGAATTTTCATGTGATTACTTAAAGAAAAAAGCAAGTTATACATAATAGAGACTCAACTTTTCCATTCAATCTGATGGATTGTCTGATCTCCTATGTTTATGTATGTGCTCCTTTGAATTGGTGTTTAAGGTCAGAATTTTAAAAAAATTAATTTAAATACACTTGCCTGAGGGTAGGATAGAGAAAGTATTTAAATTAGGGGATAAGGAACCTGTGGTCTTCCAGATCCTCAAGTGTGACCTTATGACTGAATCCAAACTTCACATAACAAATTCTATTATTGTTGTTTATTTTATTTTTATTAATATATCATTATATTTATTTTATTAGTTATATTAGTTATTTTGTTATTATTATAAAATATTTATTTCTATTTATTTTTATGATTTTATTGTATATTTTTATACTATTATATATTATATTTATAATTTTATAATGGACTATATATAAATATATAATATTTATATGTTATTTTATTATTATTTATTATTAAGCAGTTTGCCTAGAAAATGTGGGGTTTTCTAATAAAATGGATGAATTACTGAAGAAGACATATGGCTGTCTCACAGAATGTATGGACCCAGAGGACAGTGCTAGAAAGAGCTGAGTTTAGAGAGCAGAAAACCAATAAACAAATCTGGTAACTGACATTCCAGTTATGAGAAAGGGGCAAAATAAATTTTGTTTTATGGTCTAAGTCCTGAAAATGGAAGCATTTGAAACACTAGAGAAAATTAAAATGCAACGTAGCTAACTTAAATTTTAAAAATGGTCCTGGTTTTAAAAAAGGAGTGGGAATCAATTACTGTTATCCTGGATTAAGTATAAAATTGGGACAGCTATGTCAAGGACAGGTTGGGATAGTAGATAAACTGTGGGAGCTCAGATTCCTTAAGATTTGATTTCAAATCCCAACTCAGGAGCTAGTTCTATGATGCTGAGCAAAGGTGACTTCAACTGTGCCTGCTTCAGGTAAGTCCCTAGGACTCTGACCTCAGTCAGAGATGGTTGGTTTGTGATTCTCCCTGGTGAAGAGTGTTCACGGTCAGTTCACAAAACCATTACTTTTTCTTGTATTTGCCAAAGGATCTGTCACAGGGATTATACCACCTGGGAGCTTTTGAAAATACTTGAAATCACTAAAAGGATTAACACAGCTGGAGTTCAGATCACTGAGATTAGGGGTGGAGACTCTATTTGTTATTCCACTAGTCTAGGGAATTCTTAATGAGGAAGCTCTCTCTACAAATTCAGACCAGTAAGGACTCTGCAACTTTATCATCTCAGGGTTGTCTTGGGCACTGAGAAGGCAAGGGATTTGCCCAAAGTCACAGGGATAGCATGTGTCCAGGACATGTCTTGAACTCAGGTCCCCAGGGCCAACTCCCTATGCCATGCTATCTCTTTAGATGGTCAAACTTTGGCCACCAATTTAGAAAAGTGGAAGTCAATTCAGCTTATGTTTCCTGCATGAAGTTAATATATCAGTGGAGAATTCTCTCAGAACTACAGGCCTCACGAGATTCCGGAACACAAGTCAGGGACTTGGAATAATAAGCAAAGTTCTTTTCAGAGATTAAACCCTGTGTCTACAGACCAAAAATGCTACATGGAGTGAACTGAATTCACTGGTGTATTTGATTTATGCAGACAAGCAACTGAATAACTCAGAAAACCCACTTCACTTTATTTCTTGAATTATAGATAGAGACTGAGTCTCACAGTGCCGGTTGTTAATATATTGAAGCAGATAGGCCAGTGAACAAAAGCAAAACTTCAGGTGAATCATTTTCCCACATACACAGCCTGAGTCAATGAGAAAATGGGAAAAATTAGCCTGGTTGCTAAATCCCAACTCTCTCATTAGTCAATGAGACTAGTCAATCAGTCAATGGCCATTAGTCAATGGCCATTTCCTCCTCCTTTATCATTGTTCAGTCATTTCAGTCATGCTCAACTCTTTGTGACCCCATCTGGAGTTTTCTTGGCAAAGATACTGAAGTGATTTGCATTTCCTTCTCCAGCTCATGTTACAGATGGGGAAACTGAGGCCAACAGGGTTAAATGATTTGCCCAGGGTCACACAATTAGTAAGTGTCTGAGGCTGGATTTGAACTCAGAAAGATGAGTCTTCCTGGTTCCAGGCTCACCACTCTATCCACTATTTAACCTAGTTGCCCATTACCATTAGTAATCATTAAATGATTGACAAGTTACTTTTGAAGATAAGCCATGTGATGACCACAGGGGGTGAAGGCATTGTTCTTAACCCTTTTGCCTCTTCTCTCCTCCAGATGCTTATAGTAGCTGCAGCTCTCCTCATACTGGAGAGGGACACACCATATAAATGCTGTCACAGTGAAAACTGTAGCAAAAAATACATGGTAAGAATAGAGTTGTTGTTGCTTTCTAAGGAGGTTTCATTTGTTGTTCACTTGTTTCAGGTGGGCCATGATCCCATTTGGGGTTTTTTTGGCAAAGATACTGGAGCGGTTTACCATTTCCTTCTCTAGCTCATTTTACAGATGAGGAAACTGAGGCAAACATGGTTAAGTGACTTGCCCAGGGACACACTACTAGGAAAGTATCTGACCCTGGATTTGAACTCAGGCCTTCTAGACTCCAGGTCCAGCACTTTATCCACAGTGGTACCTAGTTGTTCCCTCTAAGTAAGTTTGGGTTCTATTTCCTCTTCTCAGTTAGGTGATATCTGCAGAGAACACTGGGATCGTAACAATATGGCCCCAGTCAGCTTTAGTATATTCTAATGCCATAACTGGACAACTAAATTTTGGTTTCAAGACTCTTTATTCATTTCAAAAAACCCAAAACTAAGTATTTTGACAGAATCAAAATCTTAGTTACACAATTTTCAGTAATACCATTTAAGAGGGCAAAGGGAAGAGGTTTGATCAGAGGAGTTTGCTCCCTCTCCCCTAGGCAATTTTGCAAGTATACTTCTCCCCCATGGGGTATGGATGGGACTCTTGGCAAACAAATATTGTCTATCAACAGAGGGTCAATGAAAGTCCCCTATTCTCTAGGAGGGGAGATATGCTCATCAAGTTTAAGTGGGAGACAGGAGAGTTCCCCTGATCAACCCCATTTAAAGGATAAATGGGAGTGTAGATTTTGGGTCTGAAAGAAATGTGAAGGTCCAATATCCCTTATTTTATAGATGAGGAGACCCAAGGTCAGAGATATGAAGTGATTTGCCCAAATTCCCATAGGTAGTAAGTAGGAAAGCAGTTATCTGAAAAATTTCTGGTACTTCTAATGGACTGAAAGCTCAATATGGGTTGATGGTATGATACAATAACCAGAAGAACTAATGCAAATGGTGGAGTGTGAGCGAGTGGTAGAAACAAGTCTAGAATTTCAGCTCCCACTCCCTCTTCAGGTGTGTAGAATCACACTAGCCCAAACCTGTTTCCTTCTTGTCAGAAAGCATCAAGTTTACAAGCATATACTCCTTGTGAAGTCAGCTATTTTGTTATTGATATTAATGAAAGTTGATGGCAAAAATAGGGTAGAGACTCAAGTCAATTCAATGAACATTAATTAAGCCCCTATTATATGCCAGGAATTGTGCTAAGCGCTGAAGATATAAAAAGAGGCAAAAGACAGCTCCTACCCTCAAGAAGATCACAACCCAGTTAAGAAAACTCACAGGCAAATTAACTGCATACAGGATAAGTGTCTTTGAAAGATTCAATATTCTTTTATTCCTCAATAATAAAGTTATAATTGTGAAAATTCAAAAGTTAACTATTGTTGATTTTTTTGGATAAACAGCTAATCATATGAAATAAATTATAACAACTGTATTAAAATAAAAAGCTGATATGATCTGGGGCTCTATTCAAAGATGTCTATCTCCCAAGAATGAGAAAATGGCCCCACTCAGCCCACATCTTTAGTATCATGTTCACACTTGTGCACCATATTTAAGAAAGGACCTTGATAAGAGCCAGAAAGCATAAAGAGGAGGGCAAAGGATGGGGAAGAGCCTACAGTTCAAGCTATAGGAAGGTTAGTGGAAGGAGCCGGGAATATTTAGCCTGAAAAGTGACTTCCAGGTATGTGATAGCTTTCTTCAAATAATTCAAGGTCTATCAAATGAAAAATAAAAAAACTGGTTCTGTTTGACAGAACTAGGAAAATGAAGAGGAGAAATTGCATTCTGGGTCTTGGAAGACTTCAGTCTTCCTGACTGTTGTCCTGCCTCGGACTTGAATGATTCAGGATTTTAGTAAGAGTGAGGTTGATGACTGTGCAACTTTGCCTCACTTGAATCCAATTCATGGGCAAGTCAAGACATCACCTGTGATGTCATTGTCCTCTGCAAAGACAAAGGACAAACACCACCACCTCAGCACAAAAGGAAAGATTTCCCTGAGATCAGAGTAATCCCCAAATGAATTGAGCTGTGTCGGGAGGAAGCAAATTCATTCTCCTCCACATCTGCGAACAAAAGAGAATTTGTTGCTGTTTTCTAGGTAGGTTTGGGTTTCTCCTTGCCTTCTTTCTCAGACTGAAATCTCTTTTAATGCTAAACTTGTGTGTGTGTGTGTATTTTTAATATACTCCCAAAACTTTGTCTTTCGTCTTATCTCTAAGTTCTGTCTCTATACTTTCATCTTTCAGCACTGCCCATTTGGTAACCTTGGTTCAATGAAAAAAGATGGCCCAGTATAGGAGGGAAAGTACTGGATTTGTTATTAGAAGTCCCGAGTCTCTGGTTACTACTAGCATAACCTTGGGCAAGTCACTTATTTTGAGGCCATTTCTTCACCTGTAAAATGGGCTGAATGATCTTCCTTCCAATTCAAATATTCTATGTAAAGCTATCATATAGTCCCAGAATCAGAGGAGATGGTAGTAATACCTAGGCTAGGCTTCCAAGAGCTGGGGAAACAAAAGGGGAGGGGGAAGACAAGGAGCCATGCCTTGGGTGTTTGATCTAGGGATTACACAAGAATCAGCTACTCTTCTCTTTTTTATCTCAGGATTATTATTTGTTCTCTAGTCCTGGGTAAGGGTCTTTTCTAGGAATAAATATAACAGCTGGGAGTGCCTGAGAAACAATTATCACCTTAGTTAGGATGCTAAGTCTTAGATAAAAAAGAAGACTCCAGAGACAGAGGGAACTTTTCTAATCTTCACCCCTCAAAAGATGTCTTACTACCACCTTTCTTAGGGAGAATCCTAAGAATCCCAATGATAATTTCCTTCCCAGCAATCATTTAGCTGAGCAAAAGGTGTCTGGATGTTGTTGTTAATTTTAGTTTTACTGATTTTCTAAAGACAGACCATACAGTACTTCATGTTCTGGGAGTTAGTTTGAGGATCACTGAGGATCATTTCTACCATTCTAGGAAAACTATTCAATATTTTTTTCTATGTATCTTGGCAAGCTAGCTAGTCCTTAAAATGAATGGATTCTTTCTTAATCTGGGCTCTAGGGTGAATTTGTTGCTCTCCGTCTACCCCTGTGTTTTGATGATATGATAAATCTGGGGTTAGAGAGCATCACACAGCTGGAAGAGACCTTAGTGATCATTTCATCCAGCCTTCTCTGATGAGATCAAGACTCAAAGAGATGGAGGGACTGGGCCAAGGTCAAGTGATAAGTTAGTGGCTGAGCCGAGCCCTCTGACTAAGTCCTGGCCTCTATCCATAGAATATCCTTCCTTCCTTTTTTTTTTTAATTGAGCGTTAGTAAACAACCAGACACAGGAAATGTTTTTATTTTTAAAAAAGAGAAGAGGAAAGATGGGGGTAGGGAGACGGTGAAAGGGGGAGAGAGGAGGAGGGGAGAGAAAAGAAAGGAGAGAGAGAAAGAGATGGATGAAAGGGAGAAAAAGAGGAAAGAAGAGGAGGGGAGGGAAAAGGAGAAAAAGAGGGAGAGGGAGAGAGAGAGAGAGAGAAAGAGAGAGAGAAAGAGAGAGAGAGAGAGAGAGATGGGGGAGAGAGATGGGGAGAGGGAGAAAAAGGGGAGGGGAGGGAAAAGGAGAAAGGGGGGGAGAGAGAAAGAGAGAGAGGGAAAGAGAGACAGACAGACAGACAGAGAGAATGAGTGTAGATCTGAAGCAAGCAATAAATGACCACATAATTAACAAGTGGTATTGTGACATGTGCTGTTCCTCACATCCTTACGAAGTCTATATGAATATATATTTAAATCTATAAATCAATTTGACATACTGGAAACGCAACTGGATAACCTGAAGCGTATTTTAGGAAACCATTTCCATTCAATCACCTTCCTTTTTCCTGGCTCATCCGAGAGCTGATACTATAGATTTCAATAAATAAATAAGCATATATTAAGCTCCTGGTAATGCATTAGATACTGGTGGTGCAAAAAAGGGAAGATTTTGCTGTCATGATAGGAAAAGGGATTTAATTTCTGATTTCGCTGGTATGGGAAAGTCCCAAGTGAGGAAACTTCTTCTTTCAATGCAGGCCAGCACTTTTTTTTGGTAACTTGAACGTCTTAGAGAATTGGCTAGAACATTGGGAGGGTAAATAACCTGTCCAGGGTAATTCGGCTGTTAGGAGCCAAAGGTAGGATTTGAATTCAGGTCCTCCAGACTTCAAGGCTGGTTTACCATCCACTAAACCACTGTGAAATATGCTTAATAAATGTTTGTTGACTGATTGATTACTATTATCTATTTACAGAAAAGTAAAAACAGAATATATTTAGAGTAATTTCTGGGGTGGGAGGACCAGCAAGGGTCTCTTATAGTAGGTGGAACTTCAAGTTTGTCAGATACATTTATCTGTCCAATTTGGTTGTAAAATCTTTGAGAACAGAACTGGGTCTCTACTTCCATGTTTCCCCAAGGCATAGTACTTTGAACATAATAAGTGCTTTAATAAATTGTTGATGGTTAATGTGAATTCCTTCACAATGTCTGTTCCAGAAATTAATCATATGACCTGTATAGTACTAGATGGTCATGCAAGATTGGTTTACATGATACCGAACTAAAAAATATTTTAAAATGAAATCGGATCATAACTTGGGTGAGGTGACTGGTGCTTTGTCCCTGGGTTCCAAATTTAGAAGGTGCCCTTGAAATCCTCAGCAACTAGAAACAATAGAGTTTAGCACCTAGTTACCAAAAACAATTAAAATGGAAAATTACCAAGATGGTAGACTATAAAGTCTTCTGTCCCCTTGACGTCTACTCACCCTTGATCTCTCAGTTTGAGGAAGAGCTTTGTGTGGCTTTATTCAGGCACAGATATTGGTACTGCCCAGAATTCAAAATTAGTCATAGATTTGTAGATCAATGAATTTTAGAGTGGATATTTGTCTGTTGAGATTTTTTACAGTGAGGTAAGTTCCAGTTAGATTGAGAAAGGAGGTGCCTTTATGATAACTCACTGGAAATACCCTCTGTCTTATTGAATGTCACTAAAATTCTTCTATATTTAATTTAGAGTTTACTCTCCATTATCTTTTCTGTCCTTGGAATTGCTTTCTCCGGATATTGCCTGGTGATATCAGCATTGGGCTTAGTGCAAGGACCATACTGCCGTACTCTCAATGGCTGGGAATATGTCTTTGAAGATACCGCAGGGAGGTAAGATGTAACTTCCCAATTTATGGAAACTAGGGAAGGTCTTCACCCACTTGTTCATAATTCTTATTAATATTCATCTTTCAATGCAAATTTATTTTATAACAAATTGAAAAGCCAAAATGGTCCCCTAATTCTTGTTCATTTTTGTTAACCCCTAATTTGTTAACCCTTAACATTTGTTAATTGAGGGGTGGCTAGGTAGTGCAGTGAATAGAGCACTGGCTCTAGAATCAGGAGGACCTGAGTTCAAATCCAGCCCCAGACACTTCACACACACACACACACACACACACACACACACACACACACACACAAAAACTAGCTGTGTGACCTTGGGCAAGTCACTTAACCCCAATTGCCCTCCAAAAAGCAAAAAAAATTTTTTAATTAACAAATATATTTGTTAATAGATGTAAGCATAAAGAGAGCTATTTATCATTCATAGAAAAATCTATACATGTTTAGTTCCCCCTCCCCAATCACTGGGACCCATGGTTATTCAGTGCTTAGGGGTTATCAGAGAGCTACAAAATAAAGGAAACATTTTGTCAATGTTAGAATGGAGTTTACCTGGGGAAGGTGGGGACAGGTTAATGTTGAGTAAGTATCAGGCCTGATATAAATGATAGGTTCGAGACGGAGCTAGGATGCAAGTTTAGTTGCATACTTTCACAAATGGGTCAGGCTTGCTTTTAATTCATTGGTATAGACAGATGCAAAAGGCTGCTTTACGAGGAGGATAAAGTAGTGGGTTGGGAGTCAGGAAAACCTGGGAGCTCTAGACTGCTCAAATCTTGTCTTCAGGAAAGACCTCTCCTTCCTCTGCTCCACCCCAGCTCACTTCTTAAAGAGGCTTATTCACCGAATGGGCATTACCTCACTGTCAGTGAGTACCTGCAAAGGCTTTAGCCTAAAAGGGCCAGGGTCTCCCATTGTATCCTGGGTCATCTCCAGTCATCCTGATGAATAGCTGGCCACTGGATCCAGATGTCTCTGGAGGAGAAAGTGAGGCTGGTGACCTTGCACAGCCCTCCCTCACTCAAATCAAGGTCAACTGCAAGTCATGTCACCATGTCCCTGATGCCATCATCCTCTTCGGAAAAGGAAGGAGGAACACAACAACCCACCCCAGCTGCTAGTACCTTCCCCTTCAGATTACTTTGTTCAGATCTGGTTATCCACACATGATCTCTCCCTTTAGAAAGGAATCTCCCTGAAGGCAAGAACTTTTTGCTGTTGTTTGGCTTAGCAGTTTCTGCTAAATAGTAAAGGCTCAGTTGTTGACTGAGAGACTTTATTTGCTAAGTCAGTTGCAGTCACCTACTCTCCCCATTACCTTTTGGCTATGAAGGGAGAAAGGTCATAGTGAGACAAGTAGGGACAAAGTCTAGGCTCCTGCTTTGGGAGACTTCACATAGCTGGCAGCTGGTCAAGGATCCCAAAACACAGTCAAATGGAGGAAGGTAGAAGTGGCTCTGGCACTCAGGGAAGGAAACCTGAAGCAATTCACAGGTGGTTGATCCCCATCTCTGTCTCCAGTCCCTCACCTTGAGCCCTGATTTTGTCTTCATGTTTCCCCAACCTCCATCAGCACCTTTGTTCTTGGTTCTCACCTTCAGGACAAGGAGGTGGCTGTGTTCATCCTATGCTCCATTTAACACCCAATTTCCATAACTGAGGACCTGACCTTTTCAGATTTACATGGTACAAAATCCTTAGCCCTGAATTTGGTTTCACAGAGTATCAGGTAACAGAATTCCTCTCTCCATAAAACAGCTTACAGAGAGGAAAATATCATTCTGCCTGCCAAGGAAATCTTTGCAGTGAGATGTTTAATCATGCAAACACTGAAAAAGAAAAAGAAAGAAACTAAGGCTAATGCCACACTTATATTAAGGCAGAACAAGAAATGAGTCCAAAAGTCTGTCAAATGGATCAAGCATGACTTGAGAGTCCAGGGGGAAGGAGAGTTAGTTAGATTATGGTCAATTATGTTGGCTGAGCAGGAGGGCAGAATCACAGTAGTGGAAGAAATCTCAGAGATCAACCTATCACTGAAGAAGGATCCCCCCCCCCCCCACTCCCAAACATACCCCCGAAGTGGTCATCTAACCTTCCCTTGAAAACCTCCAGCTATGGAGTACTCACAAGGCAGCCATTCCTCTTTTGAACTTTGAAAGTTTAGGATGTTCTTCCAGACAGCTGCAGGAATGTGCCTCCACCCACCCCCCTAGGTTTTGTCCCTTTGGAAAGAGGTTTTTGGCTTATGCCCATTCCACCACGATCTCATAGACACAGGGACAGTACTAAAATGGAAATGGTGCAACTTGGGACCAAGTTGGGATATGTTTGTTCAATTTATTTTGGCCATTTTATCATGTTCCTGCATATGGCCAGCTCCAGTCCTACCTCCTTTGGAACCACTCTAGTCTGCAATGATCTCTCCCCACTCTGAACTCCCAGAGAATTCATTGCTTCTTTCAGTCCTTTGGTACTTATTTGGGCCCAACCTGTGGCAGAGACTTCCAAGCTTGTATTGGTCTGATCAGCCATGGTTGGACACACTCTACCTTGACTCCAACATAATGATGCCATTTTGGTCCTCTTCGAGACCAAAGGACAACAACCAACCAATTTGATCATGTGTCATTTTATGTTGCTATTGAACAAAGATGGAGGAGAGGCAGTGGGGTATGGAAGATAGAAGACCAGATTAAATCAGGATTCTAATCCAATTCCATCACAACCTTTCTGGGCCTCAGTTTCCTGATCCATAAAATGAGGAGGCTGAATTAGATGACTGTGAAGGCCCCTTCTAGCTCTAAATCAATGATCCTATGAGAGGTGGATAAAGAGCTGGCCTTGAAGCCCAGAAAACCTGATTTTAAGACCCACCTCTGAGAGATCTTGGCTCTGGGAGCCTGGGCAAATCATTCTACCTCTAGATACCTCTCTGAGGTATAAGTTCAAGAGAAGGTACCAGCCTGCATTGGTAGAAGGATTTCCCTCACCCAGGAATTCCTGATCCCAAGAAAATCATGGGTTCAGGCCCTATTCCACTTCTGTCCTCCAGTCTTTGATTTTGGGTTTTTTTGGTACAACTCACATCAGCTAGCACAGTGCAATAAATACAAAAAGCATTTAGGAAATACCTGTTGCTAGAACAAATGAATGTTAAGAGAGCTTTACATTTTTAAGTTACCTTTGCATTGTTCTAGATGGAATAAAAATGAAGGGGTCATAGGTCTCATTTTGCCACTTTTCTCCTCTGTTCCAGTTTCCTCAGGGATCCTAGCACATGGAGCCAGTGCCTGGAGCCAGCTCATGTTGTCGAATGGAATATTATTTTATTTTCTATTCTTATAACACTCAGTGGTCTCCAAGTGATCATCTCCCTCATCAAAGTCATCATTGAACTCAGCAAGATATTATGTACAACCTATTCAGTCATCATACAGGTAACCTGCTCCTGAAACTACGTTGGCTCGGAAGGCAGAGGGAGCCAGGGCTTCTCTGTCTCTGAAACTCACCTCCTTCATCTGGTTGCCAAGTTCTCTAAATTCGTTTTTCACACTTTTCCTCAAATCCATTTTTTGTTTCTGTTTCCATTGACATTACCCAAGATTAGACCCTTATCACCCACCTAATGCCTAGGGTGTTATAAGCTGCCTCCTAACTATCTCCCTGCCTCAGGACTTTCCTCATTCAACCTGTTTTGGAAAGGCAGAATGGTGTAGTGAGTTCTGCATCCCCTCTGCCTGGACTTTCTTCCCTTACCCCACCTCCACCCCCCACTCTCCAGTCTCTTCCTATGGAAATGTTACCTGTCCTTCAATATCCAACTCAAATGCCTCTTCCTTCTCTTCCTCTTCCTCTTCTTTCTCTTCCTACTCCTCCTTCCCCTCTTCCTATTTTTCCTCCTTCTTCTCCTCTGCCTTTTCCCTCGTGATTCCTTCCTGCATCTCCCCAGACATGAATAATCCCTTCCTTTTCTTCATTCGTGATGCACTGAGTTTGTGCCATAGAGTACTCACAACACATTAGCTTAAAGTCTTTTGTGTATATGTCTTATAATAATGTTTTACATTATTTCACATGTGTATTTTCTTGCTTTCTCAATGGGTGAGGGAAAGGGTAGAAGGAGAGAAGGTGGAACTGAAAATAAAAAGTTTTAAAAATTGCCTTATAAGAGGCAATTTTATATAGAGTAAAGTGTTCTGGACCTGGAATCTGGCAGACTTGGATTCAAATCCTGGGTCCTGTGTGTCATGGGCAAGTTGCCCAGCTTTTCTGATCCACAGTTTCCTCATCTGTGAAATGGAGATCTTATAGAGGTGGTTAGGTGGTACAGTGATTAGAGCACCGACTCTGGAGTCAGGAGGACCTGAGTTCAAATCCAGCCTCAGACCCTTGACACGTACTAGGCATGTGACTTTGGGCAAGTCACTTAACCCCAACTGCACAGCCTTCCCCCTCAAAAAAAAATATAGATTATAAAACAAAGAGTAGATAACTCCTAGACTAGTTGTGAGGATCAGATGAGACAAGAATGTAACACACCATATAAAAATGTTGTATAATAACATGGTAATTCCTGCCAGTTTATCAATTTTTTGACATTAGGGAGGGCCTGGGCATTTTTGTGCCCCTCACAGCACCCTACATATTCTCAAATGAATGAACCAAGATTATAGAATTTATAAATTCCAAATTGTCTGGATCTGGGAAAGCAAGGCACTCTTTGTCTATTCTACAATGTCTCCAGCATTGCTGAAACTACAATAACCCAGGACAAGGGGCAGGGGCCCAAATCCTGCCTTTGGGAAAGCTAATATCAGCTGTTTCCTTTTGTGGCTGCCAGGAACTGAAGGGAAGTTGGGTTGTCTGTACTGTAAGTGGCCTCATCTCTTTGAAGTCATCACTTCTAGACTTGATGGGGATATGGAAAATGATATATACTCTAGACAAACAACTCAAGATCCTTCCCCTGCAGGTAGGGGAGATTGGGTTTGCCAGCAGTGTTACCTAAGCTGAACTGCTAGGAAGATTTTGAACTGTGTGCTTTGCCAATCAAATAAGTGGCACCTGCCAGGCACTTATTAAGCACCGTTTCTATACCAGATACTGTGCTGAGTGTTGAGGATACAAAGAAAGCAGTTGTGGGGTGTGTGTGTGTCCCCTGCTTTCAAGGAGTTCACAGTCTAATGGCAAAAAAAATGAAAACAACAATGAACAAACAAGATATGGAGATAGTTAGATGCCTCAGTGGATAGTGCTAGACTTGGACTCAGGAAGACCTGAGTTCAAATCTGGTCTCATTCACTTACTAGCTCCGTTACCCTGGGCAAGTCATTTCACCTCTGTTTGCCTTAATCCACTGCAGAAGGTAATGTCAAACCACTCCAATATTTTTGCCAAGAAAACCTCATGGACATTATTGTTGTGTTATGCTTCACAGGGTCACAAAGAGTAAACACAAACAAGATTTTATGTGTGTGTGTGTGTGTGTATGTGTGTGTGTGTGTGTGTGGATGTGTATATTTACATATATATTATATAATCTCTATGGAAAGACACAAAGATTAAGAAGTTTGAGAATGACTTCTTTAATAAGGTAGGACTTAAGCTGAGACTGGATGGAAGCCAGAGAACTCGAGAGTTTGAGATGAGAATGAAGAACATTTCAGGCATGAGGGAAAACCAGTGAAAATGCATGAAGGTGGGAGATGGAATGTCTTGTGCAAGGAATATCAAAGAGATCAGTGGATTTATAGGGATTATAGAGTACATGGGGAAATTGAGGCAGAACACCAAAAAGGTAGGAAAGGTTCAGTCAGGCAATAATAAGTACTTTGAAGCTGAAAGAGAAGGTTTTATATTTGATCCTAGAAGCAATAAGGGGTGAATGAATAAGGAGGTGCATTTTAGAAAGATCAATTTGATAGCTGAGTGAAAGATAGGTTGGAGTGTGGAAAGACCTGGGACCAGGAGATGCCACCCACTCCCAGCAAGCTACTGGTGATGAAGGCTTGCACCAGTGTGGTAGTGGAGAGAAAGGACTTACAACAGAGGGGTTGCAAAGGCAGAATCAACAAGAATTATCAATGGCTTGGATATAGATATTGGGATGTGTGTGGCAAGAGGGAATGCAGAATGGAAGATGATGCCTAAGCTGTAAGCTGAAGTGATTAGGAGGATAGTCGTACTCTCAACAGCAATGGAGAAGTTAGGAAGAGAAGGGGATTTGGTGGTAAATATAATGAGTTCAGTTTGGACCATATTGAAATTTAAGCTATCACTTGGTAATCCAGTGGAGATAGGAGATAGGAAGTCAGTAGAAAGGTCAGAGTTGGAACAATTAGATCTTAGAAATATTTGCATAGAGGTGATAATTGAATCAATAGAAGCTGATGAGATCTCTAGGCCTTGGCAGATCCTCGAGATGCACTACCATTAGTGAGGTTACCTGGATGAAGGTCTAGCAAAGGAGACTAAAAAGGAGAGGTCAGACGAGAATGAGAAGAACAGTGTCACAAAGACATAGAAAGGAGACAAGATGAAGGAAAGGTGAGTGATCGATTCATTTTCTGCAGGTGAAGGAAAGAGAAAGGTCCAGAAGGATGAGAACTGAACAAAAGGGCCATTAGTCTCAATAATTATAAGATCATTGGTAACTTTGGAGAGGGTGGTTTCAATCAAATTGGAAGCCAGTATGTTAAGAAGAGAAGGAGAGGGTGTAAATGGAGATACCGATTGTAGATGGCCATCTATTCAATACAGAAACCATACTAATCAAGGGAAGTCTATGGAAAAGGATGAAGAAGTCTACAGTCTCAGAGACATGAGTTGCCTTAGTCATATGCATTCTCTGTATATGTGCTTCATTTACCCTGAGACTGCGGATATATGCCTACTTTCCCAACAGATGTTGTGTTCATTGGTGAGAGTGAAATTGAAGTCTAAGGGTAGAATGTTATATAAGTGTTATCTGCATTTTCAGTAAATATTTTGGGTAAGATTGAGTATTAATGGTTGGTTTGCTAATGGGAAATATGCTGATGATGGATCGTGATTTACAGCGTTCATGGGAATAACACATAGGTTCCTGAAAATAGAGTGGTAGTGTTATGGATGAATCTATGGAGAATCAGTTGACCACCCACCATAGTGGGTTCAAGTAGGGTGATCAAGCTAGCACCCACCCAGGGACAGTCTAAGGATAATTAAGGGTCAGTGCCATACCCAGTGGCATGTACCTGCATATATATGTGTATACATACAACATGTTGAAATCCCTTCTTCCCTCTGCTAAGCAGACAAAGCCCAGGGAAACATTTCCCTGTAGTTGAGAGTTCCTAGGATGATAGGCTTATAGACATAGAGCTGGAAGGGACCTCAGAGACCATTTAGTTCAACCCCTTAACTTAACAGATGAAGAAACTAAGGCCCAGAGTAGCGATGTGCTCAAGACAGTAAATGGCAAGATTTGAGCCCAAGTCCTGACTTGACCACATTATCCAAGACTGAAAGCCTTTCTTCCAGATCTACTCCCCAGATACATTGGTAAGTACTTTGGACAGTGAAGAAAACGGAAGAGATTTCTTTATTTTATCCTAGCACATCAGTTGCATCTCTTAAAACACTAATACATTAATAAGTCAGTGGATGTCGCAACGTTTTCGTTAGCAAGGCCTAACCAACAGAGAAATCATTCAGCCCAAAAAGAGCTAAAAAGGGGGAATTCGTGGTAAAGAATAGCTTACCAAATGCCTTGTTAGCAAGAAAGAAGAGTATTAATGTTTCAGGAGGTGCAAAAGTCCCTGCATTAAATTTGTGGTATCTCTCAGCATTGGATTTCTTCAAATAATAGATTTCTTCCTACCCTTTCCCCTCAGACAAAGAAACTGTTTTTCTCAGATTTATCTCTAAACTACCACATGATTCGATGTTATTCCTCGAGCCAGATTTACAACTTTACCTAACTTGCTTTTTCTTTATTTCTCTAGCCGGGAATCATTTGAATGAGGAGAAGAGTCCTTTCCATGAGCTCCAGACCTGGCCTTCAACGTCAGACATGTAGACTTGTGGATACAAATATAGATTCAAACGATGTGATTTCTTATTGATGCTCCTCATTCTTCCCCAGAGCTTCCCCTTTATTAAAGGTCCAACCCTCACTGAGACTGTTAATTAGTCAGTCAATAAGCATTTATGATGCATCTCCTATATACCAGAAACTGTGCTAGGCATTGCATTATGGGCTAATCATAGGCTCATAGATCTAGAGCTGAAAAGTTCCTCAGTGGCCTTCTAATACAACCCCCTTCATTTTACAAAGGAAGAAAATGAGGCCTAGGGAGCTTAAGTGCTCACACATGTAGTGAAAGTCAGAGGCAGGACTTGAACCCAGATCTCCTGACTCTAGGCCAGTTCTGTTTCTACTGTACTATGATGCCTCCCTTGATCAGTCTGTCCTTCCATTTTGTTCTGGTCATTCCCAACCTTGAGAGGCAAGAAGAGGAAGGGAAGGGAAGCAAAAAGTATGTGATCTATAAAATCTCTGTACGTGTTTCACAATAAAATCTTTCCCAGAAGTTTTTTAAAAGTTGTATGGGCTCCCTTTGTTTCTTTTTCAATACCAAAGACATCACACCAGCTCTCATCATAGAATCCTCTCTCATCGCAAGGAAAAGCAGTTGAGGAAAGTCAATCAGCACGATGGCGTATGTAATAGTCTGCTGCCATAGCTCTTCACCTCTCTTTCTATTGAGAGGAAGGTGGTGTGCCTTATCCTACAAGAATCCTATTAGTCATGGCCTTTAATCTGGGTCTAGCTGCCTTTATAAACGTTTAATGTTGTTTTTATTTCTATTATCTACTTTTACATGACAAAGAAAGTAGTGGTCAAGAAACACTTGAAATCAAAGGCAATCACTTTCATTCGCTCGTATTTTTCTGGCTCAGGCATTATGGCTAGTCTAGCAAACAGTAACCTATGGGACAAAAAGGGCTGATAAGTTCACCTTGGGAGAATTGCCCCCTCTCTTGCCTAGACCTTATCTCCCTGAACATCTTGGAAAATCACTACTTGACACCACCCAGGGAACTGACACCAATTCCCCTTTCAAGCACGTAATTCACATAATTAACAGGAAGTTTTATTGAAAGAAAACACTGATCTCACAGCAGGTCTCTTGGAAAGTGACATCACCTATTAATGGACAATGCCTTCACAACATCTATATAGTCTTGGTCACAGTCATGAGTAGGTAAGATCCTGAGAAAGGGTCATCTCATTCCTCATGAATTTAGACATTTCAGGCATTGCTGACCACCTGGTTTCTCCTGCAGGGTGGCATCACATCCAGCAAGTACCTTCAGAAGGTACTCTTAGGTACAGCCTGAGATTTGCTAACATAGCAAATATTTCTCCATCGTTGGGCACCATCTCCACCTATTGTGGCTTTCAGAATTTCTAGACCATATATATGAAGCAAGATTCAAACATGTTTGCACACCACATTGACTTCTAACAACTGCCCAGTTGTACATTACCAACCAGAGATGCATAACTGCCCTAAAAACTATGTTAGGAAGGAGACATAATTCTCTGTGCATCATAGCTCTGGTAGCATAGTACAAAACTAGAGAATTCATTTAAGTCTGTTCTTTGTTACTACTCTTGTTGACTTTGGCCTTATAATTGCTTATCTTGAAAGCAAGCCTCCACCACCCTCAATCCCAAAAGCATTCCAGGGAATGTGAATGAATCACATTCAAACATGAAGTCTACAAACTATCGTTTTTGCTTTCTCAGACATTCAAGAAAAGTGTCTTCCCTTCAAGTGAATATCATAGGATCATAGATCTTAGGAGCAGTTTTAGAATTAGAAAGGGTGTTAGAAGTCATCAAGCCCTTTATTTTATGGATGAGGTAACTGAGGCCCAGAGGCCAAGATTTCAACACATGTCTGCCCTCTGATTCAAAAGCCAGCACTTTCTCCACTCTACTACACTACAATCCTCACTTGTTCAAGAGTTTAAAAAGCATCCCATTCATGGAGTTATTAAAATCTCCCTAGGCTGTTACCATACATATGTAATGTTGAAGAGGTGGGTGGGGGAAGCAATGCATACTCCTGGTTACCTAGTACACATTCCCTCTCTGGAAGGTGGAGGAAAGTCAATTAGTCAAGTCAAAAAGGAAGAATTTATCAAGACTTATATGTGTGTCAGGAACTAAAAAGGAAAGGAGGAACAGTCCCTATAGAATAACTATACTCCTCTCAGTTAAAAATATTTGCAGTCTCAGCAAATTTCACCAGATACCATATGTAGCAATTACATAAAATACATCCATATAGAGTAGATGGCATATAATGTTTGTGCATGGTAAATTTATATTCAGTCTTATATCTCCTCTATCTTTTTCATCCCTGCCCACTCTTCCATCTCCCATTCCAATGTAATATTCTGTCTTTGTTAGTAAATACCTACTTGTTACAGATGGTATCTTCTCTTTTCAAGTTGAAAGCCTAATCAATTAGCTTAGTCCCCAGTTGGGTAATCAAGACATTTCTGCTATGACTTGTCACTTCAGAATTTTCAGTGCCTATATCATCTGTTCTGGAGAAATTGTCTTTGGGTCCATTGGAACTTATAGCCTGAGAGCTGCCTGGAACAGCTAAGAATTTAAGTAGTTTGCCCAGGTTCACACAACCAGTATATATCAAAAGCCAAGATTTGAACTCACATCTTCTGGCACTGAGGCCAATTGTACGTAGCCAGGTAGCATAGCTGTATTTGCTGGTTTTGGAAAAGCATGATTCAATAAAACAAAACATCACTTTAAAGGTTCTCTTCCAACAAGATGACTCCTATACACATGGCAGAATCATTCAAGATTCCTTAAATGATATAAAAACAGAAATAGTCCTCTTTGACAAGCCTCTGATTGTAAACATTAGGCAAGGCACAAAACAGAGAGATGTATATTTTCCAATCAGTTCTTCACTGTGATGGAGGTAATCTAGTGTAGAACCCAAGCTGAAAAGGGCTTTCATATAGATGTTGAAGCCTCTTAGTTATTCCTTTTCATGGATAACATTGTTTTAGTTGCATCAAGTCCCAAAATATTTCAGTGCTTCCTGGAAGAGATCTGCAATCTCTTCAGAGAGTCTGGCCTGATCATCCACACAGGAAACATCAAGTAGATGAAGATGTGCTGGTCAGATCATGCAAGCACTTGGATATACAACCTATAGAGCTTGTCTATATCTGGAACAGACAGTATAAATAGACAAAGTATGGAACTGCAAATGGAACAGAAGAGGAAGCTAGACCATCCGAGAAATTCTTTGTCCCTTTAATGACCCTAAGGTTTTTTTTCCAGAAACAAAAGTTCAGCTTTGTAATGTTTTCTATTGCTGCCATATGGTTGTAAGATATGGGCCACCATAGTCTCTGAGACTAAGTAAAGGATAGATGGTAGATATAAAAAATATGCAATATATATAACCTGTGAATTTTTGGAATTGAAGAATTCTCCAGATTGAAGAACAAGGGTAAACTATATCACTGGGGAATATGCATGATGGGAAGAGAAGCTAGGCAGGGTATGGGGAGGGCAAGAGAAGATAGGTGGTAAGCTACATGCTTCACGGGTACCCTTCAAATGTCAGGAAAAAATCTGAAAGGTCCTAACTCATTGGTCCTCTCCCTGTAAAGTATTTGTGTGAGGATATGGACAAGAGTCACAATGGATAAGCAAGCCTTTATCTATGTTACTAGAAGCGCCCAAATTGATAGGACCACTCATCCATTGGAGTATTGGAGTATACCCAATGCGTTCCCAGCACTTTAAATAGTATCTAATACACAGAAAGCACTTAATAAATGCCTATTGATTGACTGATTTTAACTCCAAATCCAAATTCTTCTGATAGTTCATTGAATTACTCACAAGCATAATTTCTTACAATACAATAAAAGTCAATTCTGTTAAAAAAAAAAAAAACAAACCACAATTGTTCAGTCATTCCTCACCTGATGGACACTTTATATGTTTCCAGTTTTACTATAATCAACAGTGTGGTTAGAAACACTTTTAAACAAATAGACCTTTTCTCTTATGAATGATCTCTTTGGAGTATTGGACTAAATAATGGGGTCACTGGTTAAAGATCCTTCAAATTGTTGTAACTCACTGTACATTTTCATATTGCTTTCCAAAGGTTGGGCTAATTCACAAGAACAGTATAGCTTACCCATTTTACCACAGCCTCACCAGAATTTCATTTTGTCATCTTTGATTACTTGACCAAGGTCAGGTAGAAACTGAGAGTTCTTTTAATTTGCATTTTTTTAATATTAGAGATTTTGAACACTTTCATATGTGCCTCTTGATAATTTGTTGGGGTTTTTTTCTATCTACTCATGTCCTTCAATCACTTAACAACTGGAGAATAATGCTTACTTGTATTAATTGCATCAGTTCCTTATAAGAAGTTTTTAGATGTCATTTTAAAAAGTATTTAATGCGATGCTTTCCCCAACCAATTTGTTTTTTTCCTTATTATGTTGTTTTTTGTTGAATAAAATTTTTACATGAATTCATTTATTTTACCTTGTATAATTCCCTATAAATAACTTATTAAAGTTTATCCCCTCTCCACAATTGTGAAAGATAAAATTTTCCCTTCCCTCTTTTTTTATGATGTTATCATTGACTGTCTTGAAATTTTTGTGTTGAGAAGTTATCATTATTATAAGGAAAGGTCATAAAAGAAAAAAATTATACTTCCAATATGACTGTCCATGGAGTGTTGTCAAGTGGGTGTTCTCATATTTAGGTTGATGGTCTCTCAAACTGTCTTTAGATGAAGATTTCTTGGGTAGTGATCCTCATCTTCTGCTGATCTGTCTCTGAAAGAACAGTAAACTTCAAATCAGTCAGGATTCAAGGCTAGGCATCACATTAGACTAAGCTTAATGGTGTGACTGCTTCATCAAGCCATAGGGAATAGGTTTAAAGAGGCTGCGGAAAAGTCCAACTGGTGTTCCAAACATTATACTCAATTTATTTGGTGACATTCATTTGTGTTTGCAGAATAATCTTATTATAATACTGAGTTGAGTGAACACCTAATGGTAGTCCTTGGCCAGTGAATCAGGAACCAGAAAAGCTTGAAATGCCAAAGCGATATTTCCTCATGGAAAAATTAAATATTTGAATGTTCTAAGTACCTAAGCAATAAAACGTATATGACAAGCATTGACTATGATGCAAATCTATACTTTTATCTACACAATGTAATTAACTCTTTGGTTTCAATCATTTTTTCTTCATTGTCAATTCTGTTGATTTCTCCTTTGACCTTAGCCTTCTCTTTGTTGATGCCTCTTTAGGGTATACAAATTTGCTTATTTTCTAGTTTTTAAAACTATACTATCTCTTTATTAAACTTGTCTTTTTGTATTTAATATGTATTCAGGGAAATACATTGACCTCTAAAAACTGCTTTAGTTGTATCACATAAAGTTTGATGTGTTATTTGTTGTAGTTTGGTTACTTTTAATCGTGTTCTACTCTTCATGACATCATTTGAGGCTTACCTGGCAGAGATACTGGAGTGGTCTGCCATTTCCAATTGAGGAAACTAAGACCAACAGGGTTAAGGGACTTGCCCAGGGTCACACAGCTAGTAAATGTCTGAGACCAGATTTGAACTCAGGAAGATGAGTGCTCCTTATTCTGGGCCTGGCACTCTATCTGCTGTGCCATTTAGCTGCCCAGTGTGTTATAGCATTATTATAATTATCCTTAATATAATTTTTTATTGTTTGTTTAATTTGGACTTTGACTCATTTGAGTTTAATTCATTCTCAAGCAAGTAATTTTTTCATCTCCGTTTAGGCCTAATCTTTTTATCATACTTCTTATGGATTTTTATAATGCTCATTGATTACTATTTTAATTATGGAATACTCTGTAAAATGGGTGCCTAAATTTTGTAGGGTTTATAGTTGTTTACAAATTGTTTATGTCTTATGTTATGATCAATTTTTTAAAAAAATATCCCAATATCAATTAAATTCATTCAGTTGTCTCCATATATCAAATCTCATTTTCCAGCATTCTATTCCTTTCCATATAAATGATATGTATCACACATATGACATATGATATATGATATACACAAAGATATATCATATACATGATAAAGATACCAACTTCCCCCATCAGCTGATAGCACAACACATAACAAACAATCCCTCAGAAATTTTTCTCACATTTAATAATGTTTATGATATGTTTTTATTCAATAATTACACCATTCATATTCATTAAGACAATCTCAAGGCCCAACATATCCAGTCTGGTGCTACAATTCCTTTGCAACCTTTACATGAAATTTTCTCCTATCAGCCAAATGGTTTGGAGTTTTACTTGGCCAGCACTGTTGATTTGCATATCAAATTTCTGCTTTCTCCTGGAAACGATCTGATTGTCTGTTGTTCTGTTGAATTGTATATCAAAGCTCTAGTTGCTTTTGCTTTTTTTTAATTCAAAAAAACTCTAAGAAATATTGCAAGGAATAGTGGGAATAACTCAAGATTTGGAGTCAGAGGTCATATGACCTCTGTGAAAATAGATAAGTCACTTCAGCTTTGTAAACCTCACTTTCCTCATCTATAAAAATGAAAGAGCTGAATTGGAAAAACTCTAAAGTCCAACATTAAATCTATTATCCTATGATCTTTGTAGAACCTTTTTAGTGGTACACTTGCTTGTACTTCCCAAACCAATACTGCTTTATTGGGGTCCATCTAGCTTCCAGGGTACCCATTCACCATGATGAAGCAATCATTTGTTTAATCCAGCACAGGTTCCTAGATCTGCTTTAGTAGGAAAAATAACTGCTTAAGGAGTCAACAGTCTTTTTAAAATTACATTCACTAGTTCAGAGGAAAAGTCAGCACCCTGAACTTCAGAGAAAATACAAACAGAGAAATAAAGACCAACAGACAGAGATTTAATTGTCTGAGAAATTAGCACAGATTAACAGACAGAGTCAACTGTCTGACCAGGGCAATACATACATAGTTACCAGAGAGAGAAATACCAGCACCTCAGTTTTTCAAAGCTGAGGAGGCACCTTAATGGCTACCCAGAGTCTCATCTAGTCAAATCACAAGAATACTCTTCCAGTGCATGAGACCCAAAGCAAAATGCTAACCTCAGAGTATATATACCCTTTTTAGAGCGAGTGTCACAACCTTTGACTAAGTGCCTAATTAGAAATTAACAAAAAAAGTGAAAGCCTTCTTACAAGCAAACCTCACCTAAGTAAACTTCCCTTAACAGGCTCCTCTGGAGGTCTATTAATGGGTGGGGAAGATCTTACACTCCATTAACATTACACAAAGAAATGTAAACAAAGGAGATATCTATCAACTGAGGAATGGCTAAATATACTGAGGAGGGAGGACAGACAGACAGGCCAAACACTCCACTGGCATCCTCTCTATGTGTAGGGAAATTGAGAAGGGCTTGTAGTAAATTGGGTGGTCCCTCTGCATTGAACACATGGGAAAACATGGGCAAGAAACTCACTGGATAAGCAGGCGTGGATAGGTTGCCCAGCCACCTCCATGAGATCATAGAGCCCTTTGTGTCCTTGGGTACCAATCTTCCATTGGCCATTTTTGTTCCACTTCCCGGTCTTGAGGCAACTCTCTGCCTTCTCTCGGCCATTATCTTTCTCAGGGACCCTCTCCTTTCTTTGATCCTCCTTGTTTCCTTAATAAAACAAAACCAAAAACAAACCTTGAGGTAATTCTGATAATACCAGAAGAAACACACATTTGATTTGACAGATGAAGAAACTGAGGCTCAGAGAGAGTGATGGACCACTTAAAAACTTGCCCAGGGTCACAGAAGAAATAAGAAGAAAGGAGGAAAGAACTCACATTTATTTAGTATTTACTATATGCTAATCACCGTGCTAAGTACTTTACAAATATCTAATTTGAGCCTCACAACAACCTTGTGAGACAGGTGCTATTATTATCCCCATTTCACAGAGGTAGAAACTGTGGTAGATAAAGGTTAAATGACTTGCCTAGAGTCACTCAGTCGCATGGCTAGTAAGCATCTGAGGCCGGATTTGAACTCAGGTCCATTATCACTTCAGGTCCAAAGCTCTATCCAACTGTGCCAGCTAGCTACCCAAAAGCCAAAGGAAAGATCTGAACACAGGCTTCTGACACCAACACTCTTTCCATCATACAAACTGCTGACTCCAAATTTAATACTCTCTACAGCATATTTCAAGTTGAGAAGTATTTGTACTAGGGCAGTGTGCTGAGGACTGCAGATACAAAGCAAAAAAAATCCAGTCCCTACTCTCAAGGAGTGACAACATGCAAACAAATACTTAGAGACAAGATTTATTTATTTTTAAAAAATCTTTTATTTCTTTATTTTTAGTTTTTAACATTCATTTCCACAATTTTCTCCTCATCTTTCCGCTCCCCCAACCCCAAGGTAGCAAGCCTACTGAATATCCCTTCACCAAATCTGCTCTTTCTTTATTCTCTCCCATGTCCCCTCTAACTTTCTAGTAGGGCAAGATGGATTTCTTTTTTTTTTTAATCAATTGGGCAAATTTACTCTACGTGAATGCAAATATTACTATACAAGAAAAAAAGTTAAAGGAGACATTAATAATTTTTTTTGAGAGCAAGAAACAACATTCAGCTGAATCACTGTAAATAATAGGAAACATTTTATAAAAAACAACAACCCCCAAATAGGACATATTTCTTTTTTGTTGTTGTTTTAACTTTCTTTTTTTCTTTTTTTTTCTTTTTTAATTGATTCGTTTATTTACTTTTAGTTTACAAGATTCAGTTCCACAATTCCTTGAGTTTCAAATTTTCTCCTCTCCCTCTCTGCTCCATCCCCCATGGCAGCATGCAATCAAGTATAGGATCTGCAAATACTTTCACATTAGACATTAATCTGGTTATATAGAAGGGTTGTAACCAGTGAGTGAACAATGGGAAAAAAGAAACAAAACCAAACATGGAAAAAAAAACAATAGCATGTAGATTGCTTCAGTCTCCATTTAAACTCTGTTCTTTCTATATCTTTTCTCTGAATGTAGATATCTTCTTCCATCCCAAGACTTGTAGAGTTGTCCTATAACTCTGTGTTGCTGGAAAGAGCCCAGTTTATCAAGGTTGGTCGTCACACATACGATGTGTCTGTGATTGTGTACAAATTTTTCCTGGTTCTGCTCTTCTCACTTAGCATCAGTTGTATAAGCCTCTCCAGGTGAATATGAAGACTGTCTCCTCCCCATTTCTTATAGCACAATAGTATTCCATTACATTCATATACTACAACTTGTTTAGCCATTCCCTAATTGATGGGCATCCCCTTAATTTCCAGTTTTTTGCCACCACAAAGAG
>CM053591.1:165598239-165610563 GCA_028646515.1 Pseudochirops corinnae
GATACAACCCCAGAAGTGGTATTACTGGGTCAAAGGGTATGCAACTATTTATAGCCCTTTGGGTATAGTTCCAGATTGCTCTCCAGAATGGTTGTATTAGTTAACAGCTCCACCAACAATGCATTAGTGTTCCAATTTTTCCACATCCTCTCCAGCATTTGTCATTTTCCTGTTTTGTCAGGCAAGATGGATTTCTATACCCCAGTGTCTGTATATCTTATTTCCCAGTTGCATGTAAAAAACAATTTTTTTTAACATTTGTTTTTAAAACTTTGATTGCCAGATTCTTTCCCTTCTTCCCTCCTCACCTACCCACACTGGGAAGATGAGCAATTCAATATAGGTTGTACATGTGTAGTTAGGCAAAACATTTCCACAGTAGTTATATTGTGAAAGACTAATTATATTTCCCTCCATCCTATCCTGTCCCCTACTTATTCTATTTTCTACTTTGATCCTGTCTCTTTTCAAAAGTATGTGCTTCTAACTACTCTCTCCCCCAATCTGCCCTCCTTTCTATCACCCCCCTCTTATCCCCTTCCCCCTACTTTCCTGTAGATTAGGATATCCAATTGAGTGTGTATGTTATTCCCTCCGTAAGCCAAATTCAGTGAGAATAAGGTTTTTCACCTTCCTGCTCTTCAACTCCATTGTAACAGTTTTCTCCTTCTTTTATATGAAATATTTTACCCTATTCTATCTCACCCTTTCTCCTTCTGTCATTGTATTCCTCTCTCACCTCTTAATTTTATTTTTTTAGATATCATCCTTTCCTATTCAACTGATCCTTTGCCCTCTGTCTATGTATACATGTACACACTTATACACACACTCACATATGTATTTATACACACATACACCCTCCTATACATACATAGATATACATGTATGTATACATATATAGATATACATGTATGTATACATATATATTCCCTTCAACTATCCTCATACTGAGAAAAGTCTCATGAGTTATAATTATGGTTTTGCATGTAGGAATGTAAATAGTTCAAATTAATAAGTTCCTTATGATTGCTTTTTCCTGTTTACCTTCTCATATTTCTCTTGCTTATTGTATTTGAAAGTCAGATTTTTCTGTTCAGTTCTGGTTTCTTCATCAAGAATACTTGAATGTCCTCTATTTTATTGAATGACCATATTTTCCCCTGAAGTATTCTACTCAGTTTTGCTGGGTAGGTGATTCTTGGTTTTAATCCTAGCTCCTTTGACCTCCAGAATATCATATTCCAAGCCCTTTCATTCCTTAGTGTAGAAGCTGCTAGATCTTGTATTATCCTGATTATGCTTCCACAATACTCAAATTGCTTCTTCCTGACAGCTTGTAATATTTTCTCCTTGACCTGGGAACTCTGCAATTTGGTTATGATATTCCTAGGCGGTTTCTTCTGGGGATCTTTTCAAGAGGTGATCAATGAATTCTTTCAATTTCTATTTTGCCCTCTGGTTCTAGAATAGCAGGACAATTTTCCTTGAGAATTTCTTGGAGGGTGATTTCTAGGTTCTTTTTTTGATCATGGCTTTCAGGTAGTCCAATAATTTTTAAATTATCTCTTCTGGATCTATTTTCCAGGTCAGTGGTTTTTCCAATGAGATATTTCACATTGCCTTCTATTTTTTCATTTGTTTGTATCTTTTTAATAGTATCTTGATTTCTCATAAAGTCATTAGCTTCTGTTTACTCCCATCTAATTTTGAAAGAATTATTCTCCTCAGTGAGCTTTTGAAATTCCTTTTCCAGCTGGGCAATTTGGCTTTTTAAGACATTTTTCTCATTTGTTTTTTGGGCCTCTTTTGCCATTTGAGTTAGTCTATTTTTTAAGGTGTTATTTTCTTCAGTATTTTGGGGGTCTTCTTCAGTAGACTGTTGACTGGTTTTTCATGATTTTCTTGCATTATTCTCATTTCTCTTCCCAATTTTTACTCCACTTCTCTTATTTGATTTTCAAAATCCTTCTTGAGCTCTTCCATGGCCTGTAACTGAATTATATTTTTCTTGGAAGCTTTTGATGCAGGAGTTTTGATGTCATTGACTTCTTCTGATTCCATGTTTTGATCTTTTTTGTCCCCAAAAAAGGATTCTATGGTCTGATTTTGCTTCCTCTGCTTGCTAATCTTGCCAGGCAATTACTTGACTTTTGAGCTCTTTGCTACCATAGTACTCTGCTTCCAGCATGGAGAGAGCTGTGTCCCAAATCACTGGGGTTTCTGCAGTTGTCAGTGTGTAATGATACTAGGATCTGAAGATCTTCCATGCCCCTTGAACTTGCTGACATAGCAGGAAGGGATGGAGCAAGAGAACGCTGGAACCAAGCTAGAGTCCCTGCAGTGGTGACTGGAAGCAGTGGCAGAGGCAGCAGCTGTGGTTGTGGTTGTGGTGCAAACTCCTTTTTCTTTGAGCCAGCCAGAATCTCCGCTAAGTACTCCTGCTGAGGACTGCCAGGGACAGGAACTGTGGGGGGCTGGAACTGCTGGGAGGAAGCTGCCTGCATGCTGAGCAGTTGTCATGAGTGAGGAGAGGAGGATCTTTGCCTGAGGTAGACTGTCCTGTTTTGAAGGCTTGAGAATGTGGGTGTTTACTACTTTAACTACATGTGCTAACTTAATAACTACTGTGTTGGCTTTGACTTTCTGGTTTTGGGACTCAGTTTTCTGTCCTTTTACTTTCTCTTTGGCTTTTACGGGTTGAGAAGTCTTGAAATTGCCACAACTACTGGTGATTCACTCTCCTGAAATATGCTCTGGCTGTTTTGTGCCTCTGGTCCAGGGCGCCCTGGGTCTGGGACCACATGGCTCACACGGGACTATGCTTGGCTCCCAGCTTGGTGCTATAGACCCTTCCTGTTGGCCTGCCAGGCTGCCTTCAGTGGGAGATTTATTTCTTTCTCACACTTTGTGGTTCTGTAGCTCTAAAATTTGTTTAGAATCATATTTTACAGGTATTAGAGGTCATTGGAGTAGGAGCACAGACAAGGTCCTACTTTTCCTCTGCCATCTTGGCTTTGCCCTGGAGACAAGATTTATACACAATAAATTGGAGAAAATCAACAGAGTGAGGGCACTGGCCTCAAGAGGGGAAGGGCTTCTTGCAAAAGGTGGGATTTTAGCTTAGACTTAAAGGAAGCAAAGAAAGCAGGAGGCAGAAGAAAAGAAGTCCAAGCATGGAAGACAGCCAGAGAAAATGCCTGGTGCTGAGAGATGGAGTGTCTTATGTATGGAACAGCCAGGAGGCCAGCGTCCTGGATCACAGAGTACGTGGAGGGGAGGAAGGTGTGGCAAGACTGGAAGGGACCTCATTATTAAGGGCTTTTAGCACCTATCAGAGGATTTTATATTTGATTCTGGAGGTGGCAGGGAATCACTGAAGCTTATTGAATAAGGGGATGTGACATGCTCAGAACTGCTCAATCAGTTCAAAGGAAGGTCAACTTGACAATTGAGTGGCAGATGGGCTAGAGAGAGGAGAAACTTAAGGAGGGGGCTGTTGTAATAGTCCTTTGTACCAGTTTGTCTTCCCTTTTAAACTGTACTTTTCAGTAAGCAAAAGTCCATATTATTCTATAATCATAGGAAGGCAGTATAGTAAAGTTTTTCCATTTAAAATACACAGATTGTTCATGACCAGTGACTGTCACTTAGGCTCTGAGCCTCAGTGTAGTCATCTGTAAAATGTCACTTGTAGGGTTGTCACAAGGAGAATACATTGTAAGTTATAAAACACTAAAGAAAAAGCAGCTCCTACTACTGACAATAATAATAACAATAAAATATATAGTGTGTGGTGATCTAGAAACACAAATATCAAATACTTCTGTTGATTAGTAATTGTGTTCGTTAGTAATTAGCATGTTGGTTAGTAATTCATAATGATAAAATTATATGAATTCTTATTTTTCTTTGATTTTTCAGATTTTGGAAAAGTAAGATGGGCTCCAAGTTTCCCTGTAAGGTACCTGGAGATAGGTATAAAGGCCAAGCATAACATTGAGCTCAGGTAAATACTGCCATATCCTCAAGCTAGACATCAAGGATATGTACTCATAAACAAATGATGTGCCAACGTCCGAAAAGATTCAATGCCTCAATGTCATCCAGGAAGCAGGAAACAGTAGCAAAACAAAAAAATTTAATAACTTCCATAGTCATTTGCCTTGAAACAATGTTGAAAAGTATTCAAAGAAAGAATGTCTTGCCAAAGGAGCAGCTGATTTGTCTAATCGGCCAGTGAGTGAACAAAAATGGAACTGATTGCCAAGGAATCATTTTGAAGTCTTTCAAAGCTAATTTAGCAACCCTTTGTGAGTATTCACGCATACAAGTCACCGTATCTGCTACTCTTTTAATGTATATCTGTCTGGCTGTTAGATTGGTCACATATCCGTGCTGAAACCTGTGACACTAAGAGAATCAAAGGTTCATGAATTTAGAGCTGGACAGAACATTAAAGGTTTACAGATGAGGAAACTGAGGCCCAGAGAGTTTAGGACCCACACACAGTCACACTGGTAATAAATAATAAATGCAATATTTTAACTCAGGTCTTCTGACTCCAAAACCAGACCCATCTACCACTCTGCCTTAAAGGGAAGATGCAAATCATTTCCTCAGCCCCGAGGCATAAATGACAGTGAACATTATCGAAAGGCACCTAAGTACAGGGATGTTTACTAACCACTTAATAGACTAGTCCAGGGGTGAGTAGCCTGAGACCTCTAGGCCATATATGACCCTCTAGATCCTCAAGGGCGGGCCCTTTGACTAAATGCATAAGGGTGTGAAGGGAAGGAAATGCAGTGAACTGTTTGACAGTAAAGGAATTTGTCTCACTGATGTAGAAGCTAGTATAAGAGAGTATTGAGATCATAAGGCTGAAAAACTGCATTCAAGGTGGCCAGGTAGGAAAGGCCACTTTTCTCTTTCCTCTTTCTTTCTCCCCAAACCATTCCTCTCCCCTAAATGGGAAAACAGGGTAGGAATAGTCATCAGCAGGGTTGCCTTTCCTCCTTCCCCTTCCCTCCTCCCACTCTGGACCATCCAAATCCCATCACTGTAGTCAAATGGAAAAAGCATTATGGCCACTCATATCACTAGGATGAGCAGGGAGTCAGTGACACCCTTCTAACAAGATGGAGGACCACCAGACATCACCATCTGACCTGTTAGCGCATCCTGAGATCCTCCACCACACTATACCATCTTCCTTATTGCTACTCATCTAGACCACTGCGCACTTCCATCCACCTGATGGTGCCACCTAAGAATGTGTTGTTTGCTTCAATTAGAGTGTGAGTTTTTTTGCTTTTTTTGGTCAAGGCAATTGAGATGAAGTGATCTACCCAGGGTCACATAGCTAGTAAGTGTCAAGTATCTGAGGCCATATTTAAACTCAGGTCCACCTGACTCCAAGGCTAATGCTCTATCCACTGTTCCACCTAGACTGTGAGTTCTCTGCAAGCAAAAACTATAGTATCTCACTTTTTATATTTTTATCTCTAGTGTATAGCACAGTGCTTAGCACATTGAAAACATTGAAATGCTCTTTCATTCATTAAAAATGAAGACTGAAGTCAGAACACAGAAGGCCTTGAATATCAGGCTAAATTGTTTAGACTTTATATTACAGGTAATGGGGAGGCACTAAAGATCTTTGAGTAAGGGAATCATACCACCACTAAGATACAAGATATAAGAACTAAAATATAAGAAGGTCAGTCTGGCAGTAATTAAGTTGAAGGGCTTAAAAGAGGAAGAGAATGGAAGAAGGTAAACCAATTGAGAGGCTATCGAAACAATTCCAGAAAATACAATAAGCCAGTAAATAAAGACTCTAGGTAATGCATCTGAATCACTCCAGTCCCAAACTGAACTGGAAGTCTTTTTTTTCCAATTATCTTATGAAATATTTAATTTATGAAACAGTTCAATATATCCTTAACTTTTCTTCTGTAATAACTGTGTTCGACTGAGAGTTCCCATATTGGTTTAACTAGTTAAATATAGTAGTGAAGAAGCATTCATGAAGGAGTATAACTAATGACACATATTTTTTTTCCCAATTTTTAAACATTTTTATTCAAAGTTTTGAGTTTCAAATTCTATCTATCCCTCTCTCCCTCCCCCTCTCTCCTACCTGAGATGGTAAGCAATCAGATATAGATTATACATGTCCAATTATGTAAAACATCTCCATATTAGCCATTTTGTACAAGAAGACTCAAATAAAACAAAAAAATGAAAGAAAGTGAAAAATAGCATACTTTAGTCTGTATTCAGATAATATCAGTTCTCTCTCTGGAGGAGGACAGTATGCTTCATCATTAGTCCTTTGGGATCATCTTGGATCATTGTATTGCTGAGAAGAGCTAAGTCATTCACAGTTCTTCATCAAACAATGTTGCTATTACTGTGTACAACATTCTCCTGGTTCTGTTCACTTCACTATGCATCAGTTCGTGTAAGTCTTTCCAGGTTTCCCTGAAAGCACCCAGTTTGTCATATCTTATAGCACAATAACATTCCATGGCAACCATTTACCACAACTTGTTTAGCCATTCCCCAATTGATGAGCCACCTTTGATTTCCAATTCTTAGCCACCACAAAAAGAGCTGCTATAAATATTTTAGTATAAATAGGTCCTTTTCCCGTTTTCTGTATGTCTTTAGAATTAGACCTAGCAGTGATATTGCTGGATCAAAGGGTGCAAAGTTTGTTTGACCTTTGGACATAGTTCCAAATTGCTCTCCAGAATGGTTGGGTCATGATCTAGCAATCTTGAGTGAATAATTGTGCAACATTCTAATTGGGTTACATAACATTCCAGTTATGTTCCAACAAACACTAAATAAAACTGAATGGGATTTGCATCTTTGTGGATAAAGAAGGGAGAGTTGCTCTTATGTAAGTTGACTTTATGTAAATGGGCCCCAGGAAAGCAAGGAGGCTCTGACTTATAAAAAGGAGGCAAGTAAGTCCACATCAATTTTGTTCTCAAGGCTCTAGGCTAGAAAATGACAGGATTTTTGCCGTTCACCTTTTTTCTGATTTTTGCCAATTCTCCAGGTTGGGCAAAAGAAAGACATTATTACATTGGAATTAGGGAAGAGACCTGGAACTATGCTCCCACTGGTAAAAACATAGTCAATGGGAAATTAATTTCCGAAGATAAGTAAGTAATGTTCGACTTTCCTTGAAAATGTTAGTGTCTGTAGAATGGGTTGGTAGTTAATTATTATGGATAATAAGGTGATAATGACTTTTGTTGGATTAACTCTTTAAGAACGAATTCATTGTCAGGAATAGATACATATATGTTATATACGCATACATATGTATACATAAGCTGTATACACAAGCATGCAAGAGCCTTTCTGATTTCGTTTCTTTAGGTATCCTAGCACAGTGGAAAGAACATTGGCTCTAGATTCAGAGAACCTGGATTCAGATCCTGCCTTTGACAACTGTGTGGTTATGGACAAACACTATTCCCTCACTGGGCCTCGGTTTCTCCTTAAAGCTAAAAACTTTAAGCTTTTTAAAGCCTAAAACTGTACCATGACTTCTGGGACATCTTGTATATTATTTTGAGGAGGAGTCTATCAGCTTCAACAGACTGCCAAAGGGGATGATCCAGAAGAGGTTAAGAAGCTTAGTCCCAGTTATATTTACCCAGATGCTTAAGCTGTAAACTGTCTGAACAGAAACTCTACGTAATTCTATGCTTTGATGTGCATTGAGTGTGCAATTTTTAAAAGCAATTCTTTTTCTCATATACATGAGAAAATCCGAATAATAAGACTTGTGTTATTCTCTTTCATCTTTCCAGATGATTCAGCAAGAGAATGAGGAGAGATTTAGAAAAGGGCTCTGATGTATTCCAATTATGGGTAAAGATGGCCCAAAATCACTATGTAATTAATTCCATTTGCTTGTATAGACGTGAGATAATGTCTATCATGAAGACACACTGAATGTGGAGTCAGAAAGACATGGGATCAAATCCTGCCCCTACACAGTCAATAGGATCTCTTCCTGCTCTAAATCTATGAATTGTAATGAATAACTAAAGTATATCGAATGTACTTGGCCATTGTTTCATGTAAAGCTCAGAGGAAGGCTTTACAACTAAATTGCAACATCAATTAATGACATGAGGCCTTAGCAAATAAGCTATGTGGGATCCCCACGTCCTACCTTCTTCTTTCCTCCCATCTCATTTCATCTTATTCTGTGCAGGTTTGGCATTTTGCCATTTAAACCACATTTAAACTACTTTCTTTTGTCACTTGGATCCCATTTAAATTATAAATCTCGTTCCTTTTGTCATTTAGGTTCCATTTAAGCTACAAATCTCCTGACTTCCTATTCCAACCAATTTAAACATTTTCGTTCCAGTCAAAATCTGTTACAGAATTGTCTTTCTGTCTTCACAGAGAGCTTCGTTCATCTATCTATCTACAAAGAGGCTCTCAGAGGATAGGTCGAGTTTATAAGAAAGCCATATATGTTCAATACACGGATGGAACTTATAGAAAACGTGTGGAAAAGCCCGCCTGGCTGGGGTTTTTGGGTCCTATTTTGAGGGGAGAGGTTGGGGATATAATCATTGCGCACATGAAAAACTTTGCCTCAAGACCCTACACTATGCATCCTCATGGAGCAACCTATACTAAAGAAAATGAAGGTATGACGAGTTTCCTTCCAAGGCTGATTATAATTAGAGGAAAAAAAATTGTGATTGTTTCAATATACTAAAAGTTGTGAAGATAGTTCCCTTCCCAACCACTATCCTATTTTAAAAGAGATAATTGAAATTATGCAAGCATATGTTTGACCACTGAATAACTAAGGAATGCTAGTAGTATTCTACAAATTTATGATGTGGTTAATAAGAAGTTTAGCAGGATTTCTAAATTTCATTCAAACTGTACAGCATTAAACATAATGCTGAAGGTGGTTATAGATTAACCATAATTATGAAGTGACCTTTTCTTTGGAGACCTTTGATGTCTGCCCTCCAGACGCTCTCTTTACAATTTCTTATCTTACATTAAATGACAAACGTGAAATCATTGACAAGGAAAACACCATTTTTTTCACTTGTAGAAAAGCACCATGGCCTAAAAGGAAAAGGGAAGGATCTTCGAGGTCTCAGCCACAAATACTCTTAGTCCTATTATGGCTAGATTGAACTTTTCTTCTTAAAAAGATATCCTAAGAAAGATTAGATGAATGCAGGAGAAAGCAATATTTTCCGGGTTTGTCTCTTCTTTAAACTTTTATGACTAGGTTTGGCAGACAAGACCAGAATGAAAGAAGGAGGAGGCAATGCAAACAAATAAATATTTGTGCAGCTAGGGAAGAAAAGTGGGGAGAAAAAAGGTAACAGGGAGCCATGGGAGCTATTTGAGCAAGGAAGTGGCATGGTCAGGTGTGGACCAGAGGCATATAATTTGAGGAGCAATGTAGAGGAAAGGTTTGAGAATAGACCTGGTGCACTCAGGGTTTAAGTGGCAGAAGTAGAATTTTAATCAAGGTCTTCTGGCTTGAAATCCAGGACTCTGAGCTGTGAAGGAAAGATGATATGATTGATGTTCTTTGGAAACATTTACCCTAAAAGATAAGGGTAGCACGGGAGGCAGTGTGGTACACTGGGATAGCACTGGGCTAGGGGGCAGGAGACTGAAGTCTGTACTCTGATTTCACCGCTTCTTATCCGTGTGACCTTAGATAAGTTGGTGACTTCTCTGAGGCTCAATTTTCTCATCTATAAGATGGGGATACTAATACTTTGATCCATCTATTTCATATCATTGTTATGAGGATCAAATGACAGTACACAAAAAGAATCCTGCAAACCTTAGTTGTCAGCTTTATTTATATTACTTATAATTATACTTAGAACACAAATATCAGCTTTTATTATGGTGATATAATTCTAGAAGACACCAGTTATGAGAACTCCCTTCACCAGCTCCTCAATGACTATAGATAAGATTTAGGGGTTCTCCTGAGGCACCAAAAAATTAAGTGGTCTATTTATGGTTATGCAGCTAGTAAGTGGTAGAGGTGGAACCACAGGGGAAGAGACTCCTTATACTTTGGACCCTTCCCCCCAAATCCAGGATGCAGCTACACTGGCCTGTTTATAGTTCTTCAACCATGATCCCTTCCCCCTCCCATGTCCCATCATCATGCCCTTGCATATGCTGTCCCTCGTGCCTGGAATACTCTGCCTCCTCACCTCTGCACTTTAGTTTCCCTAGGTCACTTCAAAAATTAGTTGACGTCCCACCTTCTGCAGAAGACCTTTCCTAGTCTCCTTCCCTGCTAATGCCTTCCCCTTTCTGACTATATTCCATCTGCCCTCTCTAGATCTTGTATGTACATGGCTGTTTACCCAGCCTCACGTATCTAATGTCTACCGTGGTCTTTGAGAACATGGACAGTTGGTATTTTCTTTCTTTCTTTCTTTCTTTCTTTCTTTCTTTCTTTCTTTCTTTTTCTTTCTTCCTTCCTTCCTTCCTTCCTTCCTTCCTTCCTTCCTTCCTTCCTTTCTTTCTTTCTTTCTTTCTTTCTTTCTTTCTTTCTTTCTTTCTTTGTATCTTTGTGCCTAGCATACAGTGAGTGCTTAAAAAAATGCTTGCTGGCCAACTGACTGATTGACAGAATGAATACATGTCTGGAGTACATTCCAGGCATGGGAGATAACCTGTAGAGTGAGGTGGAAAGTGGAATGTTATGCATGAAGAAAAGTCAGCTAGCAGGAACATCGACTGAATGAATGTGTTATAATTTGGAAATGTGTTATAATATAGGCTGGAGTCAAAATGGCAAGAGGAGCTTCTGTCTATCCTGGAGATTAAGAAGAAGCCACTGAAAACTAAGAATAAGGCACATGGTTTAAAATTATTAAAAATTGGCTCAGCAGCTGAGCAGGGCATTGGAGTAGGGAGAAACTTCAGGAACAGTCTGGGAAAGAGGTGACAAGGACCTGAACTAAAGTAATAGCTGTGTGGGTGGAGAGATGGGGTCTAGATAAAATGTTGTGAAGGTTGAAAGGAGAGTTGATAATGGATTGGGTATGTGAAGGGAGTGAGATAAAGGAATCTAGGATGACAATCTAGTGGTGCCCTAGACAATAACAGGGAAGCTTGGAATAGGGAAGGGTTTGTGAAAAATGATAATGAGTTCTTTTTTTGGACATGTTGAGTTTTAGTTGTCTATGGGCCATCCAGTTTGAGATGTCCAAGGGGAAGTGGGAGATGCAAGCCTGGAACTCAGGAAAGAGGTTAGGGTTGGAAATCATTTGTACTATTGCTGTTCAGTCATTTGGTTGTGTTTGACCCTAATGACCCCATGGACTTTGTCCGTGGGCTTTTTTCAGCAAAGATATTGGAATGGTTTGCCATTTCCTTCTCCAATGTGCCCCCACTTTGCAGATGAGGAACTGAGGCAAATAGGGGTTAAGTGACTTGCCCAGGGTCACATAGTTAGCAAGTGTCTGTGGGCAGATTTGAACTCAGGTCTTCCTGACTTCAGGACCAGTGTTCTATGTACTGTGCCATCTGGCTGCCTTATTTGCCTCATTTGCATAGAGATGATTATTAAATATAGAGAAGCTGATGAGGTCACCAAGTGAGATAGTATAGAGAGAAAAAAAAAGAAGGGGATCCAGGACAGAGATTTTGGAGATGCTCACAGTTATAATTCTCTATATGGATAATGAGCCAGCAAAGGAAACTGAGAAGGGGCAGTTGGGCAGATAGGAGGAAAACCAGAAGACAGAATGCTAAAAACATGGAGAAGAAGGACTATGCAGAAAGGGAAGATGATCAATAGCATCAGATGCTGCAGTGTGGTCACAGAGGAATAAAATGGAGAAAATGTCATCAGAATTGGCATTTAAGACATGATTGGTAACTTTGGAGATGAGGCTGGAAGCCATGTTACAGAGAGTGTGTGTGTGTGTGTGTGTGTGTGTGTGTGTGTGTGTGTGTGTGTGTGTGTGTGTGACAGAGAGAGACAGATACAGAGAGAGAGAGGGAGAGAGAGACAGAGAGAGGGAGAGAGAGAGAGAGAGACAGAGTCAGAGAGACAGAGAGAGGAAAGAGAAAGAGAGAGAGAGGGAGAGAGAGACAGAGCCAGAGAGACAGAGAGAGACAGATACAGAGAGAGAGAGGGAGAGAGAGACAGAGAGAGGGAGAGAGAGAGACAGAGTCAGAGAGACAGAGAGAGGAAAGAGAAAGAGAAAGAGAGACAGAGAGAGAGACAGAGAGAGGGAGAGAGAGACAGAGAGAGGGAGAGAGAGA
>CM053591.1:165611063-165626912 GCA_028646515.1 Pseudochirops corinnae
GTTTAGGTATCTCCTTCCATCTTGAGGCTTGTAGAGTTGTCTTTAGCTGTGCATTGTTGAGGATAGTCCAGTTTATCAAGGTTGGTCATCATATGTACTATGTGTCTGTGATTGTGTACAGGTTTTGCCTGGTTCTGTAAAGCTGGAGTTCTTAACCTGAGATCTACAGATCCCCAAGTGGCCTGTAGATAAATTTCAGGGGTCCATGAACTTGGATGAGAAAAAAATTACATCTTTAATTTCACCAAACTTTAACTTAAATTTCTGTTTCCTTCAATTATGAATGTAGGCAACATTCATTATTTTGAGGTGTTCATAGGCTTTATCAGGTTGTCAAAGGGGTCAATGATTTTTGGATGATAAATACATGGGTTGTCACCAAGATCGTAATTGAAACTTTTCCAGTTTGTTATAACCTACCAAACTCCTGCTCTGCTGGAATAGCCTTCAAGAACTCACAGTGATACTGAGCGGTAGAATTTTAGAGGAGCCACATAATATTTCTGTCAGTAATTGTGCAATGAACTTCTTATTGGATTATTCTGAAAGAAAGATCTAAGAATCTCTAGAATTCTCTCTTTTGGATGATGTCTCTAACAGATGGTTGGATGATAACAGAAACAAATCCCAAAGAAATCAAACAAAAGATCTAGATATTCCAAAGTATTTATAGCAGTTTTTATATAGTAGTCAAAAATTGGAAATTAAATGGTTGTTTTTCTACTGAGCAAGGGCTAAGCAAATTGTAGCATATTAACGTAATGGAAAATCATTATGACACATTATTACAAAAATGGACAATTTCAGAAGAATCTAGGAAAACCTCCACAAACTGATGCAGAGGAAAATGAACATAGGGCAATTTATACCACAATTTATATGATGTTGTTTATATAACAACATTATAGAGAAAAAATAACTTTGAAAGAATTTTTGTAAAAAGTTGCTTCTCAATTAATTCTCCTAAACATGAAGAGAGCCAGCAAAAAGAATTTACTTGGAAGTTTGGTGGAAAACATTCTTAACCACAGAAAATCATAAGAGCAAATTCTATTTTTAGTCAATTTTGTTCAATTAAAAAAGGACATATGCAAGGAGAAAGACTTTAGAAGTCTTATTAGCGCAACAATAAAACACTGGTAAAGTTGAAGAGCAAATACACTGCTTACTACCCAACAGATGTGATCATCTTAAAATGCAGAAAGAAATAGACATTTTTGATTGAACATGGCTAATGTGGAACTATATAAATGCTAAAAGGGGAAGGGACAAATTAATAAAAAAAAATGCTTGCTACTTAAAAAACTAAAATAATAACCTGAAAAAGAAAGAAAAACTGAGACATTAATAAACTCTTTCTGTTGTACCCCATTACTACATTATAACTTACCTGTCTTCCTTCAGAATTCAAACTTCCTTTCCTACATATGATGAGAGGACCAACAAGCCCAGTAAACATATCTTTAATGGGATTTACTCCAGAGTAGTACATCTTGGTTAAACAGTTGGGATCATCATATGTGGGTCCTACTCCATCTGGGACAGTCCATTCATAGGTAAACTTTGTTTTGGGTGCCACATGTGAGGAAGGAGAAAGAGTGGAAGCAATGCCTAAGACGAGATGAATATTAAGAGGGTTGAAATGTTACCCAGTATTCCAGATGGAGTATAGGCTATGTCCATACTACAGTAACTAACTTCTGGGCTCAGTCATTTGGATTAGAATGAACAAGAATCTTAGAGATCATCTGGAGATTGTAGGTGGTTAAGGGATTTTTGTCACGTCTAAAAATATATGTCTCATTCTTCACCTTGAGTCCATGCCCCCTCTGTTAGGAGATCTCTATCAAAAAGTGTTAAATCATTATAAAATATTGGGGAAAGGGCTCTCTTCTCTTATTGGTAGTATTTTCTTAATAGAACCCTAATCTGGTCATTTGATTAAGCTAGAAAATGGGTCAAATCTAGTTCTCAGCACATAGTGGACAGTCCACAAATACTGACTAATGAGGGCTAAACTCACCTCCATGGAGTGAATTGTAATGGGATCCTTCATTATCCTTGTTGAATCTCACACCAGTTGGTTGAATGCTGAGGGGAAAGGGACTCTTATTAAAGAAAGTAACTTTGATGGTATCTCCAACTTCTGTCTTAATGACCGGACCTAGAGTTAAACAAAGAGTGACTTTTCCTCACCATTTTAATGATATGAAGGAGTTATGATCATTCCCCCTTTCTCCCCATTTACCTGGTATTTAGTTTGTGTTTGTGTATACATACATAGTACATATTACATAATACATGCATATATACATACATACATACATACATACATACTCCTCTCTCTTAACAGAACTTCCTGGAGGAAAGGGATGGTTTCATTTTTGTCTTTGTGACCTTAGTGCTTTTTACAGTGCCCAGCACATAGTAAACAAAACATTAATAAACTTATTAATAAGCATTGAGAAATGCTTGTTAAATATTTTTCCTAGTTCTTTTTTTGAGAGAAATATGATGGTCTATGCCAGTGGTTCTCAACCTTCCTAATGCCGTGACTCTTTAATACAGTTCCTCATCTTCTGGTGACCCCCAACCATAAAAATTATTTTCATTGCTACTTCATAACTGTAATTTTGCTACTGTTATGAATCTATCTGATATGCAGGATGTAGTTTCATTGTTACAAACTGAACATAACCCACAGGTTGAGAACCGCTGGTCTATGCCATAGATAGGTCTATTCATCTCACATGAGGGTGGCAGATGGTTTGGGTGAGTGTTGACTTTGACCCAACCTTTATTTTGATGCTATTAAAACAAAATAGATAAATTCAATACTTTAGTGGGTCAACTAGTTTTCAAACATACACACCCAGAAAATTCTTTCAAGAGTACAAGCTGCTCTCCTAACCCATGGCTACTCTGTTATAAATGCAACCCTCTGGTTGCAAGAGAGAGGAGAGAGACCTCTAATGCTTCATTATAGAAGGCATGTGACCAAAAGCATTGTCTTTGTATGTGAAAGGTAACACTTGTTGGGGTGGAGGTAATACCCCTATTATTGATATCATTAATTCAGTTTGACAACATCTTACGCAATAAATATTGAATTGGACAAAATTTGGTTGGGAGGTAGAGCAGGAGGGATAGGGAATTAGTAACACTTCAATATCTTTGTGAACTCATTGATGTGTATCACTCTGTCAATGAACAACTTAGGAATGTTGATAAAGAACTAGAAGTTACCATAGACATTAGATTATGGAGTCCAGTGGAGTTAAACTCTTTTATGAATAATATATTATTTTTCCCCAATTAGATGTGAAAACAATTTTTAACATTTTTTAAAATTGAGTTCCAAATTCTCTCCTTTCTCCTCCCTGAGACAGTAAGCAATTTGATATAGGTCATACATGTACAATCATGCAAAATATTTTTCCATATTAGTCATATTGTGAAAGAAAGCACAGGCTGGGAAAAAAAAACAAAACCCAAAACCAAAACCAAATAAAACCACCAGTGGTGTCAAACTCCAATAGAAACAGGGACTGCTAAAGTGTACATAAGAAGCCCTGTGGGCCACACGTTGATTTGGAAAACTACACATTGTTATTATCTATATTCTATTTTATTTCCATTTATCTTGTTAAATATTTTCCTATTACAGTTTAATCTGATTCAGGAAGTCCTTCAAAGTGTTACAGCCTCGGTGTGGCTTGTGGCTGTGTGTCTTGACACCACTGATCCAATCCTTTCATTTTATAGATTAGGAAATTCATGCCCAAAGACATTAATACTGATTGGACCAAAGTCACATGGGTAGTAAGTGGCAGAACTGGAATTCAGATCTCTCATTCCACATCTAGTGCTCTTTCCAGTGTTCTCCACCAGTCCTACCTAGGATGCCCAGATGTTCTTCTTCAGGGAGTCTGTCTTTGCGGTCAGTGAAGCTGTCATCTCTGTACTCGCGGAAAACCAGCTTTTTATAAATTCCTCCAATTCTGTCAGCTGCTTGTTTGAAAAATACCTCTGAGGAGCTGTGCAAATAAATCAACAATGAACAATTGCTTATATACCAAAGTTGAGTATCAAGAAGAACCAAGAATTCAAATGGGAAAGATGACTGTTGTAGAGGTAAAGACGACCTTGTTGGTCAATGATCATTTTAATAAAATTTGAGCTCTTGGTTATTTCAAATACAAGTCTATGGGAGCACATCAAAGAGATTTCTAACTAATGCTTACAGATTGGAAGGAAGACTGATGCAGGGGCTGGATGCTGGACCTGGGTTCTTGACCTGGTTATAAATTCCATGTATGACGTTAATTTTGTGAGCATCTAATCTCGCTGAGTCTCAGATAACTCTCTAAGTTTTATCTATTAAGTGAGAATAATCTACCTTATTGGTAGAGGGAGTTTATATAGTGGTGAAAAGAGATAATTAGTGTCTATAGTTTATAAGTCAGCATCGAATAAGAGGAAAGAACCAAGCATTCAAATGTAATAACAATAATAAATAACCAGCATTTGTATAGAAACTGCTGTGTGTCAGGCATTAGTTAGTGCTTTATAAACAGAATCTCATTTGGTCCTGACAACAACCCTGTGAGGTAGATGATAGTGTTATCCTTATATTACAGTTGAAGAAACTGAGGCAAACAAGTGACTCACTTAGGGTCACAGAACTAATAACTATCCAAACCGAGATTTGAACTCAGGTTGTCCTGACTCCAAGTCCAGTGCTTTATCCACTGAGCCACCTGGTGGCCAGTAAGGGCTGGCCCTTAAAAAAAAATTGTCTTTACTGTAGCGATATCACTAAGGGATTTGAGGAGTAAAGGTTTTTCCTGAAGGGTTTAATCTGGCATCTGTAATCTTAGTTTTTTAAAAAATATTTTTATAAATGTATTTCAACATAATTGATTTTCTTTCTGCTTCTATGTATTTTGTTTGATGCATTTAAAAGATATTATTCTAAGAAGGGGTGCATAGCTTTCATCAGACCTCCACAGCAAAAGGGCTAAGAACTCTTGGTGGAGTGGAATAAACCCTAAACTTGGTGTCAGGGGGATCTAGGTTCATAATTCCAGCTTCTCTGTAACTTCCTTGGGCTCACCTCAAACAAGGAGGGTCAGGTTAGGGAATCTCTCAGGATCCTTTCAGTTCTAAGCCTGTAATCTCTAAAAGCACAATTAACATCATAGCTTTTCTTCTTCAGGTATGGTCCCAATGCAAGCAAAACACTAGATGAGATAAAATTTACCCTTAAGGATCCAATGCAAATTTTTAAATTGAGTGGTGTAGTGCAATTACCACTCATTGCAAGCTTCCTGTTGTGTGTCTCCGTGCCAGGTGAAATGGGGAGTGTAAATATTACTAAGACATAGCACCTGTCTCCAAAGAGCTTACCAGTAGAGATTACGAGGTGTGACGTGGTGATGCTTTTAAGAAATTTACAAAAGGGACTCTCAGAGGAAGGATTATTTCCAGATGGGTATAAGAAGGGGAGGGATCAGGAAGGGATTACACGTGATCTGGCCCCTGAAGGAAAGGTAGGATTTTGACAAAGAGAGAGGGGGGTGTGGGAAAACCCGGATGACTTTGTTTGAACCCAGCCCTGGCAGTGGCTGGAAAACCAGACTGTTTCTTAGAGACCAGATTCATTTAATGCTTATCTCAGCACCTAGATTATGTTGGCCAGAAATCCAGTCAGATCAGAAGACTAAGGCAAGAAATGTAAAGACTTTTCTCCCATTATACATCTCAAGCATCCCACGTCTTATCTGGAAACTGTCTCCATGCCGGCCAATCGGCCACTGTTTCCTTGTTCCTTCCTTTGAATCCCATATAATGTGAAACATACTAACACTGAGAAGAGTGGGCCACTCCTTTTTCGGTTGTCTCCTTTGCTGGACAACTCAATAAACTCCTTCCTAAATTATTTTAGTTTAGGAATATTTTGTTTTCAGTTGAAGAGTACAGGCACACACGAAAAAGGCCAAGAATCAGAAAGTCTTCAGGGAATGATAAATTGAGATCATAGATTTTTGTTTTTGTTTTTTGAGTCACGTCAATCATGTCTGACTCTTCATTGATCCCTTCTGGGATTTTCTTGTCAAGGATACTGGAGCTGGTTGCCATTCCCTTCTCCAGCCCATTTTACAGAGGGGGACTGAGGCAAACAGGGTTAAGTGATTTGCCCAAAATCACATAGCTAGTGTCTGAGGCCAGATTTAAACTCATGAAGATGGGTCTTCCCCATTCTTAGCCCTATGCACTACAGTGCAATCTGCTGCCCTAGGAGAATTGTTTTAGAGGCTAGCTAATACAACTTCTTTATTTTATAGATGAGGAACTGAGCCCAGAGAGGTTAGATGATTTGTCTAATGTCACACAGCTACTAAGTGGGTGAGATGGGATTTGAACCCAGGATTTCTGGACTCCAGTTAGTTTTCTAGCCACTATTCTAAGTTGTCCACTTTGGCAAGAGCATAGAATTTGGGAAGGGACAAAGCAGGAGTTAAAACTAAATGCTTAATAAATATTTGTTTACTGAATGAATGAAGATAAAATTTCATTAAGCATTGTTACAGGATTATTAGCCATGGGAAATCAGTTATCCTTATAGTTTTTCTCAGAAAAATAAATTACTTGATCTAATTGTTACGTTGTCATATTATTTACTTACTACGTAATTTTTAGAACTTTTCAATGTACTTCAAATTCTTATACAATTTCCTAAACTTCAAAATTCCCAACAGAACCATGGTGTTATCCACATGGATGTTTCCTCCAGTGATACAGATCACATCCCATCTATACCTGCCCGACTAGTAAGACTCCTATTCAGTAGCATGCTGGAGCCAGCTGAAACCAGTGCAAATCAACTCATGAGAGCCAAGTACAATTTTCAGTGTGGGCACTTAGACCTCAGAAATCAGCAAAGCTACACATCAAGGTTTGATTTATTGTTTGTTGATTATTTAAACTAAAGAAAGTGATAGAAAATGTTAATAATGCAGATTAAACTGAAAAGTGTGTCACAGTATATTTGGGGGGAGAGAGAACTGGTTATTAATCAGTTATCGGCATACCTTTGCCCCTATTCATAGTTTATCATAAGTTTCACTCAAGTATTTCACCTAAGGGGAAACAGAAGACTCTCCCTCTATTTCTCCTGAAGTTCTTATATTTTGAAAAATGAATTAGGTATAAGTAAAGCTAAGTGCCACAAGTTAAAATAAATTACTTCATTCTGAACTGATTCTTTAAATATTCGATCACAATTAAAAACATATTATTGGTATGCTTCATAAACCTTTTTTTTTTTTTTTTTGCTTTTTGGAGGTCAATTGGGGTTAAGCGACTTGCCCAAAGTCACTAGGCTAGTAAGTGTGTCAAGCATCTGAGGTCGAATTTGAACTCAGGTCCTCCTGACTCTAGGGTGCTCTATTCACTGCACCACCTAGCTGGCCCTGAATAAACCTTATAATATAAGTGATATTAACATTGGGAGAGGGGTGGGATAAATTCCATGATATTTGGCATTTATTCTGAATTACCTTCCAGGTGCATCTAAGTCTTCACCAGTAGGGGCATAATTCCAGATGATTTCTTCAGCTGCGATGTAATAATGCCTAATATTTTTCCCATCAACATTATCAGTTGAAGGTTTTTTGCAATCCTGCACCTGGAAAAAGGCCTTCAAGCCAGCTGAGAACCAGAAAAGAAGAATGGCATTCAGGAGACAAAAGAGAGTCACTTTGTTTTACAATTCCCAGTACTTTCCCCCTTATTCTCATGTTGGCATCAGAGAAAGAGAGGAGTTAACGTTTGTAGACACTTTATGTTCCAAATTTGGACATATTGAGGATAAAGATCACCCATGGACAAGACAGTTAATGTTGAGAAGGATGCTCACGAGAAGGGGGCCTTGGAGAGGCGATATTGAAGAGAAAGAATAGCCAGAAAACCTCAGGGTAAGGATGGGAGGAGGAGGTAGTGAATCCTCTTAGAGATATGACTAGCAATTTTGGCTCTAGGGTAATTCAGCTAGAGAGGATAACCCCAGGACATTGCTATATGATGGGAAGGGGGAGGAGAGACAGAGACCCTTGGGTCACCCTTGCTGAGTAGGCCACCACACAGGAGACTGATTAAAGTGGCTAGGTCATGCAAAAACACACCTGTATTGTGGCTATTTATGGGATGAGTGAAAACTTCTCAATTTGGGGGTGTTAACTTTCCCTTCCCTCCCTCTGCTGTCAATCACTTTTATCTTCCTTTGTCTGTTTTCCCGCCTTGGTGGAACACTCCCTCCCTCTTTCCTTGCTGTCCCATTTGGGGAAGAATTTGGTGAAGTCTGCCTCTGTACCAATGAGAGAGGAGACAGTCAGGAAAGGGGCTTGACTAAGTTAAGTTATAAATTCTTGCACTGTCTTTTGTAACTTGCCTCTTCTTCATGATGAGTTATAGGGCAGACCACTATCCCGGGGAAGAGAATAAACTCCTGTTCTTATCCTAAGAGATCTCTGTATTCATTTTTTTCAATAAATTAAGGATGAAGGGTATTTTTCATCCCAAACAGCTACAACGAGAGAGGATGCAAAATCTAGGCAATTTTTATACTTTAAATACACTTGAGGAGTAGGTATTAAGTTGCATTGTTTTTCTGCTTCAGGAGTTAGAATCTTTGTTCAACTAGAAGAGACAGGCAAACAGATAAATATAAGATAATTTGAGGAGGAAAGGAGAATAACTAAGGTAACTGGGATAGGCTTTCCATGAAAAGTGACAATGAACTGATCCACAAAGGAAAACAGAATTGCTAAGTAGCAGAAGGGAGGAGGGAGTGTGTTCCAGGCATTGACGACAGACTGAGCAAAGGCACCAGAGAGGGAAATTAAACCCTGAGTTCCAGGAACAGCAAGGCAGTCATTTCTGCTGGGATATAAAACACATGAAGGGGAATACTATTAAATAAATTGGAAAAGTAAGCCAGAACCAGAGGTAGGCTCCATGAGGGTAAGAACCACTTCATTCTTTGTATTCTCAGCCGTTGGCACTTTTCAGTTCGGTTGTTTTTCAGTTGTGTCTGGCTCTTCGTGATCCCATTTGGGGTTTTCTTGGCTAAGATACTGAATTGGTTTGCCATTTCCTTCTCCAGTCCATTTTACAGATGAGGAGACCGAGGCAAACAGGGTGAAGTGACTTTTCCAAGGTTACACAGCTGGTAAGTGTCTGAGGTCAGATTTGAACTTAGGAGACGAATCTTCCTGACTCCAGGCCTGGCACTCCATCCACTGCACCATCTAGCTTCCCCTTCTGGGACACATAGTAAATGCTTAATAAATGCCTGTTGATTGATTGATTTGGAAGGTCTGTAAGTGCCAAGCTGAAGAGTTTGAGTTTTATTCTAGAGGCAATTGGGAGCTCCTTGAAAGGGAGGGCGGCATGGTCAGTCAGGAAAATTAGCTTGTCAAATGCATGGAGAAGAGATTGGAAGCCAGGAGTCCACTGAAGAGGCCCCTGCAGTTATCACTTCAATATTATTAGTATTATTAATATCAAAATAAAAGTAAGTAACCAGCTAAGACAATCTTAGATCTTATAATTGCCACCAATAAAATCTTTGGGATGGTACGGTTAACTGAATTATAACTTCTCATAGCTGTCAAAGAAAATTTTCTTATAAAGATCAAGAATTCCTACCTTTCATATGATTGAAATTCTCACAGCTAAGCAGCCATTCTCCAGGGTTCTTTGCCACCATTAAGGCATCAACCAGCGTGGCAGGGAACAGATTGATGGTATCAACTCGATGATTCTGATTGGTCAACGCTTGCCCATGGAAAAAAGCAGCATGCACATCAATTTCATTACCCATGCCAAAAAGGTACCACTTCACCTTGTCTTCTGCACACATGGTGAAACCAGGGAGGCTTCCAAAGGCATATCCATTTATAGCTGTGGGTTAAGAGAATAGAGCGTCAAGTTCATAGGCATTGACTGCTGCTAGGCTAATTACTAAACCTGTGACCAAAAAGCAAACAAACCACGCATCGATCCCATTTTGAGATATGGTGCTTTATTCCAGATGCAGATTCTCAGCATAGGAATGTCACAGGTCATAATCTTTCTTGAAATTTAGGGAAAGTGCAGTCAACAGTTAAAGAGCATTCCTTCCTTCCTTCCTTCCTTCTTTCTTTCCTTACTTCTTTCCTTCCTTCCTTCCTTTCTTTCTTTCTTCCTCTCTTCCTTCTTTCCTGTTCTTCTTTCCTTCCTTCTTTCTCTGCTTTCTTTTCTTTCTCTTTCTTTCTTTCTCCCTCCCTTCCTCCTTCCCTCCTTCCCTCCCTCCCTTTCTTCCTTCCTTCCTTTTTTTCTTTTTCTATTCATTTCTTTCCTTTATCTTTCTAGTATCATTTTTCTTTCTAGTGTCATTATTTAAATGTTTTGTTCTTTCTAGTCATGGGAAAAAGTTAGAAATATCTGGTTTTATCTGTTTTAAAGACTGGGATTTTCCAGTTTAGCTAGATACTAATTTGCATTTCAGTGCATCTTATTCATAGGGCAGGTTTAGTCATGATGAAGGTTTAATCTGAGAGAAGCAACTCAGCAAGATCATTAGACCTAGGAAAAATACAAAAAGCCATGTTGTAATCTTACAGTACATCTGATTGCTCTCCTGGAAGTCTTCCTTGTCTGTGTCAACTTCTCCAGAGCAGTAGGTCTTAATGTTGTCCTCTAAGTACCAACTCATATTTTCATCCACCACAGAAAACATTGCAACAAACTCTTTATCGATATTTTTTTCCTTCTCGTTATTCAATGTATCTGAAACAAAGATAGTAATTTCCTTACATTCTGCCTGATAATGAAACAGATCTTGGTACCTAGCATATGTTTAACTTCATACTTGTGAAATAATTCATAGTTTTATTTGTTTTTATTAGTTCTTTCTACTAATGAACCCATGTTTGGTCTAAATTTTTACCCATTTTGCAGACACGAAAATTGATTTTGCACCTCTGTAATAATAAAATGTCATGGGTTCAAAAAATTTGGTCATTCAATCTCCTAGAACTTTAGATGGCATGTCACAACTTGGGGACCAGTGTTTCTAAGCTTCAACTCCTCATTTAAAGATAAAAAGATTGATGACAAGTTGGGAGATTAATCTTGGAGTCATACCCATTTCTTCCTTGTACAAAAAGCAGCCATAGCCTATGACTTGCTAATTTTATCAAGGGCCATATTAATTAACTGGCCACTATACTGAGAACATCTGTGCCATTAACTTGCTAAGAGACCTTGGATAAGTAATTTCACCCTCCACTGAGCCCTATTTTACTCATTTCTAAAAGAAGGCAATAGGATTTAATTTAATTTAAAAACAAGCATTTATTCTATCTTCTATGAGTAAGGCACCGAGTGTTAGACATAAGGGATACAATTAGATTGTTTGATCCCTGATGACCTGTCATTGGCTTCAGTTTTAATATCCCCAGCTCTTCACATAATTTCTCTCACTATCCTCTGCTCCTGCCTCCAGAGAGTCATCCCATATAGTAAACAGTACTTTTTAGAGACAAAGAGGAAAAAAATCAATATAACTGATTAATACATCACTGATTTTTTTAGAGACAAAAGGAAGATGAAGGAAGAAATCAACATAACTGATCAATACATCACTAAATTTGTTTTTATGCATATTTCTAACTTCATGTAATTTTATGGTCCTCCTCTTGTTTATCACTCAAGGTTACATACAGCAAAGATACGTTTAATCCCTGCTGCTTTCACCAGAAGATTGTCAACAAAGACTGATAGAATCGCAAAGCCAAGAGGAACCTTGGCGATCTTTTGCCCCAAACTTTTTATTTTTAAGATAAGGAAATGAAAGTCCAGAAAACTGAAGGAACTTCCCCAAAGTCACACAGCCAGGAAAGGGCTGAATCAAGATTGGAACCCAGTTCCTTTGGTATCAAATTTAGTGCTCTGTCTGGCACAACGTGCTGTAAACCATTCAATCACCATTTTAAAACTCGTTTGTAAATGAGAGATTGGTCATTGCCACTACCAAGACTACCTTTAGAAGCAAGAACAGCAGAGACCTGGTGGAGTTGCTGTTGCTTTTTTTTCCACAGTAGGTCCTGAGGCAAAGAATGCTACACTAAGGGGGGACGGGGGAGCCAGGAGAGAGAGAGAGACACAGACAGACAGGAGAGCGAGAGAGAGAGGAGAGACAGAGAGACAGAGTGAGAGAGAGAGGAGAGACAGAGAGAGAGAGAGAGAGAGAGAGAGAGAGAGAGAGAGAGAGAAAGAGAGAGAGAGAGAGAGAGCAAAACAAGGATTTTTACTTGCTGCGTGTCTTTCTTTCCCTTAGGAATAGACTTCATTTGCAGCTGCATTTTGAAACAGGTACTAATGTGGCAGAGAACATCTCTAGTATCAGAGTTCTTTATGGAAAAACTAATAATGAAAAGTGTTATGTTCTATACCCTTTTTTAGGAGCTCAGTGCTCTAAGACATCCAACCATGCAAAAATTGCTTACTTTACACATCTATACTGGAATTTGGAATTTTGTTGTCATTCAGTTGTTTCAGTCAAGTCCAACTCTTCATAACACCACTTGGGGTTTTCTTCATTAAGATACAAGAGTGGTTTGCCATTTTCTTCTCCAGTTCATTTTACAGATGAGGAAACTGAGGTAAACAGGGTTAAGTGACTTGCCCAGGGTCACACAGCTAGTTAAGTGTCTGAGTCTGGATTTGAACTCAATTCCTCCTGACTCCAAGACTGGCACTCTATCCACTGCACCACCTAACTGCCCCTGAATTTTTTTTACCTGGGACAAGATCGGTTTTAGAGTGGACACAGACACTGAAGACAGTCTAGCTATAAGTGCAGTTATGCCAGGTAGGGTTTGGAAAGGGTGTGGATGGTGGTTACTCTGAGGACCTCCAAAGCAAGACCCTGAAGATGTCCTCTAAAGCACACCACTGAGGCATGTGCTCTTAGTTACCCTTGGAGACATGCTTCCCAACTCTGTGCCCCAGATGACTTCTGAAGCATGCCCCCAGTGGATGTCCTAACTCTGGGGCAATGTCCTACTTGCTCATTAGGGCTCTGATGAGTTGGTTACAAGAAATGATTTCTCAGTTTGAATTTCAGTGACGTTTCCCAAGTAGACTTCTTCAACCAATCAACAATCAAATAAGTATTTATTAAGTGCCTGCTACATACCAGAGATTATGCTGTGTGCTGCAGGTAGAAGTATGAAGAACACATGAACTCTATACACATTAAGCCTGGACTCATCCCAGGACTCCCCGATCTTCTTTTCTCTCTGTCCCCTTCCCTCACCCCCTTTTTTTCTCTTTCTCTCACCTGCTCAACTTCTGAATAAAGGATTTACAATTTAAAAAGAAAAGAGAGAACTAACAAGTCAACCCCAAAGATTGCCCATGGACTTGGTTACTCTTAGGTGGCTCCACGACTAGCTGACAAGTCTTTCTTTGTTTATTTTGTGTAAGACTAAGAAGTGACATGGATAACAATAGGAAAATAATATTTACTACACCTTTTTTGCAAATTATCAGAGGGCCAATGAGTCCAGATGCAATGTCTCTTGGGGCGTCTATGTGTGAGTGGTAAATCCTGGACACACAATTACTGTCTCCAAACCCAGGGGATTGGTCTTCACTGACAAATAATTCATACGTATACTGCTCTCCTGGTTGTATTTTGTCATCATTTGTGAGCAGGCCCGTGGTGTTATCAGGATAGACAGCTCCTAGGAAACATAAGAAGCATTGAAGTTCCACAGTGGCAATGCTTTCAACAAAATGGCGGAGTTGTCAGTATCAACATAGCTCTAATTTTACCTTGACTTCCAAACTTGCAGTGGGCTGAGCTGCCACCCAAGGAGAATACCATCTCTTACCTCTATGGTAGCATTCACTATTATGGTAATTAAGAGTAGGAATACTTGGTCCTTGCAAGCTGTGTGTGTCTATTTTATATGTACCTAGATGTATCTTTCCTTTTTCTTTTGTAGGGTTCTGCTGGCAATGGAGGTGGGGGAAGGGTGATGGAAAAGTCAGGGCTCCATGTTTAGATCCTTTTAACTAATGAATACTCTTAGTCGAAAAGTATTGTTTTCCCCTTATTTCCTTCCTGTCTCACTTGGCTGTATACTCACCCACAGCCCTCTTTTCAACCTGGCAGTAAAAGCTAGGTAAAGGGAAGACGTTTTGAAGTCCTAGTTGTCTGGGAGACTGCTGTCTGGTTATTCATTTTCATGCTTGTGAGATAGGATAATCACATTATTATCACTGTAGGGGGTGGGGAGAGGACATGGAGAAGGAAGATATATAATTCCATTACAGCAAGGAATTCTTCTGAGGAAACCCCCTGTATCAGTTCAGATCAACCTCTGTATTTCTTCTTATAGACTTAGCGAATTTTCTGGAGGGACTGTGTCAGAGGCTGGATGGTATTCTAGGTTGTCCTTATTCCAAGGATGGCCCTCTATCCACTAATTCTTGCAATCTTTTTAATATCATTACTACTCAGAGAATTTAGCTCTAAGATAAAGTTTTTACAGAGTGGAGTCTCAATCTGAAAACCTCTTTAAATCTTCACATTTAGAATCTTACTAAAAAACCAGGAAAATATTCAGGAAAGTTAGAGTGGGTCAATCTTACCTTCATGGTCCTTATAGTAGGTTACCCCATGGGTATGGAAAGTGTAGGCTCGGGAAGCAAAGTTTCTTACGTGCACGATAATTTTGTCTCCAGTCTCTGCCCGAATAATAGGGCCAACGTAACCCAACCAGGAAGGTTTTTCGATTGTCCTTGTAAAGAGGTTGTCGGTGTATTGAACATATATGGCTTTCTTATATGTACTTCCTATTCGGTCTGGCCTTCTTTGAAGATAGAATTGGAATTCAGGTTCTCTGCAAAAGATGAATGAGTCATCAAGAATTTATGAAGTGTTTACTATGTGGCCAGCATTGTGCTAAGTGCTGGAGATGAGAGAGGGAGAGAGGGAGAGAGAGAGAGAGAGAGAAAGAGAGGAAAGAGAGAGAGAAAGGGAGAGAGACAGAGAGAGAGACAGAGAGATAGAGAGGAGAGAGAAAGAAAGGTAACTCTCTGTTACAGGCCTGCACAACATACAGCCCACAGGCAGTGTATTGGTACACCCTGGAAACAACAGCATTTCTTTCATAGTAGCACCCAGCTGGCTTTATAATCACTCAAGTTCACAAGGCTTCAAACACAAAATACATTTGATTTATATAATAAAGAATGCAGATATGACTTTACACCTAAGCCCATACAGAGAGTTGGCCCCTTCTACTTAACTGGAGCTATGATTGTACTGATGTGGGCATTGCCTTTATTGGTACAGGGTGAATTTCCTTCATGCCTGCTCGTCCTATATGACCCATACCTATGGCTTCCTACAAATTCTCTATGGAAAATGAGCCTAACATACTCGAGTTCTCTCTTTTGATCTCTTAGTAAGATGGACACTTGATTTGTTCATCTAGACTTTTCTTTTTTGTTCTATGCCAGTTTCTTTTCTTTTTCTGGACATACATGCCCTTGCTGATACATTTTATTTTAATCAGAGCATATAAAATTTTTTGGCCAACTCCTTTTGTCTTTTGGTTTTATTTGTAGCTGAAATGTGCATGTGGAATGTCTTTCAATTCCTCTAGCAACATAAAATTTATCTGTCATTTGGTAAAGATGGCACATTAGAAATAGTAAAAGTTGAATTAACATTTGTAATTGGATAATTGGATAAAGAAATGTGTAGCAGGTACAGTCTATTCCCTT
>CM053591.1:165627412-165683728 GCA_028646515.1 Pseudochirops corinnae
TCCCACCCTTGCACAATAACTGTGAAAGTGTTGTGTATGACTAAGAGCCATTTTGTCTATTTCATGGATCACCTTATCAAAGTTTAGAAGTAACCCAAGTGGAGTGCAAATTCAGGTGAGTTCTCTTAAGGTGGGAAAATCTTTGGAAAGATCCCCTTGTGCAGCATTGATACACTGCTTAGGCTTCTTGAGGACAAGCATAGAGGATCACTACCAGAAAATTGGCCACAAGAATGGTGAATATTTGAAACTACGTAAGACTACACATAATATTCCACCTTTGAATAGATGTCACACTTATCTTCCTTAAGCATATGGTCATGTTGCCCCTCTACTCAAAAATCTTCGGTGGCTTCTTCCCTCAACCTTCTGTTACCTACCTCAGACTCCTTGGCTTGGCTTTGCAGACTTGCCATAATATTATAGAACTCTACCTTGACAACTCCATCTCTTGACACCTCTCTCTCTGTAGCCTATACTCCAGCTAACCTGTATCACTCCCTGTTCCTTAAATACGTCCTCTGATTTCCCCCACCTCCTAGCCTTTGCTGAAATTATTCTTCAAACAGGTATGTACTACCCCTCTCTTTCGTGTGTTGAATTCCTACCTGTCCAAGTGCCAAATCAAAAGCTGCCTTCTACATAAAGCTTCTCCCAGTAATTCAATCAGTAACGACCTTTCTCCACTTAGACTGCAAAGCACATTGTTTGAAACTTCCCGATGCACATGTCACATATTATTGTGTATTATAATTTTCTGCATATATGTACTTTATCCCTATTGGATTATAAGTTCAATTAGGTCAAAATCTTGGCATCTAAACTTGGGAGTCCACCTAGCACAGTGTTTTGCAAATGTTATACACTTAATAAGAAATTTTGAAACTGAATCCATTTGAAGATAATAAAAGAATTATTTAAATATTCTGAAAATTATTCTCCTTGGGGCATATATTAAATATCTGCCATTGTATTTTTGAAATGATCACTACCACAAACATTGTAGAGCCTATTGGGTGACATCCTTCATCATTCAAAAGACTTTAGTCTGTTTACTTATTCAGTGAAATACCAATCAAACTACCAAAGAAATACATTACAGAGATAGAAAAATTTTTTTTTTTTTACTAATCAAAATCTTCTGGAAGAATAAAAGGTTAAGATTATCAAGGGAATCAGTGAAAAAATGTGAAGACAGGGGGCCTAAGAGTAACCAAATCTCAAACTATAATTATAAAATTTTAATCATTAAAACAATTTTCTACTGGACAGGAAATAGAGTGGTTGATTCATTAATGTTCTAGGCTATGAATCCAACATACAGAAGCATTTAAGCACTTGTAGTCTACCCAAAGATCTTAGCTATTAGAGCAAGAACTTACTATTTGCTAAAAACGGCTGAGAAAACTGGAGACTGGTCTGGCATAAACTAGACATAGACCAAGATACCAAGATAAGCTCAAAGTGGGCTCACGATTTAAACACAAAGGATATCATAAGCAATTTAGGGAAACTTGGAAGAAATTATCTGTCAGATCTATGGAAAGGGGAAGAGTACATGACCATACAAGAGGTAGAGAAGTTCAAAGGAAGAAAAATGGATAATTTTGATCACATAAAATTAAAAAGTTTTAGTACCACCAAAACCAATGCAGTCAAAAATAAGAAGGAAAGCAAGAAACTTGCAGGGGAAGACTTGTAGCAAGTTTCTATGATGAATGTTTCATTTATGAAAATAGGAGCCATTCCCCAGTTGACAAATGGAACATACTGCATGAACAATGAACTGGGTCCAGAAATGAATAGGAGGAGGCCAGTAGACTTTATTGCCTTCAGCAATAATGACCCCCTCTCCAAATTTCTCCCTGAAAGAAAGACCTATCTTTTGGGTACAATACTCTTTGGGTGATTCTTCATAGTTACAAGTCATGGAATGCAACATGTGCTAGAAACCTGGGCTGTTGCAATTTCAGGGGCCTGGCTAGTCCTTCTCCCCTCCCACCATCTTAGCTGGCTGCCATGATATTTTACAGAACAGGGAGTTTGAAATAGAAAAGGATCAGTGGGGTGAGGAAGGTCATTTGAAGGCATTTCCTTAGCTTAAAATGCCAGGAAGTAGCTTTTTTGAGCTCTTGATCTGAGGATTGTGAAGGGAGTATTTTATCTTAATAGCCTTATTATTTTTGGATTGTCTGTGTTTAATGTTTATTTATTAGTCATTTTAATTGGATTTTATGGTTGACAAGTGCCTGTTGCATAAAAAAAAACTCATAAAACCTTGAACCAAAATTAAGCTGAAATTAAGCCAAATTTAGACTTAATCTACAATGCCACAGTTCCTAAAGAATCAAAGTCACGTATCTCTAAAAAGCACTGGACAGGTGCATGGAGAGTGTGAGTAGGCCATAAACATAGCACCAGTAGAGAAATGTATAAGAAATAGAATGTAAAGGATTTTATTAAAGAGATGATCAGATGGGGGAAAAAAGGTAGGTTGGCCACGGGATGAAAGCAAGGCTAAATCATGGGCAGTTTATGCCTTGTATTGGAATCTACATAACAAAATGAGAATTACCTGTAGAGGAGGGACTCTCTCCTCTCCAAGTGCATTGTAGGGATCCTTAATGGAGGATTTTCAGGATAATATGATTAAGAGGATGAAAGGACATGGGGAAAATGGCTATTTGAGTTGTTGGAAGAAATACACAAGCAAAATTTATTATGTAATTGAAGTCCTAGAATTTGTCCCATAGTCTTTTCTGTTTCATGAGCCATCATAGGCAAAGAATTAATTCTTTGTCAAATAATTTTTTGTCAAAATAATTGTTTGATATGATCAAAGTCTTTCATTGAGTCATTGGGAGTTTGCCAGAAATTGTAGAGACATGGGACTCCACGCCAAAATGAAGCGTTGAGGTAGGATTCTCGTGTGGTAATAAGATTATAGATTTTTTTTCCTTTTTTTTTTAACTTAAATTATCTTTTAATGGTGACTTTAAGGAATCCTGACAAATGTGAATATTTCAATATACAAATAACAGAAAAGAGCATTGTGTATGAAAATGTAAAATTCTTTCTATACATCTTTGTTAAGTCCTGTTATTTGTTGGACTTTCCAACATTCAGAGTTTTTCTTAGTTTTATTCTGACCTGTAATCAGATTCTTCTACCTTCCTGTAATATTGTAAAACCAAATTTATTCTGAATGAAAATTCGTATCAGGCAGTGCTCTCTCTACAGGAGGCATATTTGCTTACACTCTATGGCAAGATCAAAAGGCCACAGTTTTGGGACAAAGGGAAAGTTACAGGGAAGAGGGCAAGAGCTTTTGCCAACTAGTTGTCAAACCAGAAGAATCAATTATAGCTGTTCAGTCAACCAGATAAATAACATTCCTCTATAATTCTTCCAGTTGGCAGCTGAACACATTGCATAATATCACCACAAACCCAAAGCTCCAGTTGGGGTTACTGGAAGTGAATTCTCATGAGAAATGAAATAAAAAATATGTAACATAGCTACAGTTTGTCAGGGAGTTACTTAGACAAAGGAATAATGTCCTCCCTCCATGGGTAGGTCTTTCAGGCAGAATCTACTTTTAATCGTAACACATTTGGTGGTCTAAGTCTAGTATCTCCTAGTAAAAAGGGATTTTACACACACACACACATGCATGTAACATATGTCTATTTTGAAAATACAATGTATGTGTATACCTACTGGTATGTTATATATCATATTAAATTATAGTATATTGTGTTGCTATGTCATGCCATGTCTTGTCATCTATTAGATATCATATCACATCATATCATGTCATGCTACATCATGCCATGTCATGTCACATCATGGCATGCCATATCTCCAGAACCTGTGATTTCACATACTATAAATACATTCTATATGTGTTCACATACCTATATCTACACCTACATCTATAGCTGAACCTCTATTTCTGTCTATGTTTCTATCTATTATGCCTACCTCAATCCTATTTTTTTCCAACCACACTTCTAAGATGATTCTTCTAATCTGTGGTAGACTAGAATTACCAAGATTCCATTGTTTTGGAGGCAGGATGGATTTTGCTTTGGAGAGATATTTTCAATATGTGGGGATGATTGTAGCTACAGCTATATGGATAAAGTGAGACTTTTATTTTCATAGATATGGGCAGAGTCAGAAGGCCCAGTTTCAAATCTCATCTCTCCCACTTTCAAACTGGGTCACTTTGGGCAAATCACCCCAGCTCTCCAGACCTCTGTTTTATCACTTATAAAATGAAGAGGTTGGATCATATGACCTCTGAGGTTCCTCCAGTTTTCAATGATATGAAATGAGGTATCCAAGTCCAGCAGTCAACAAAGGTTAATTAAGTGCCTACTGTGTGCCACATGTTATGCTAAGCCCTGGGGATATCAAGAAAGGCCTAGTGAATGAGGAAAAATACGTTAAAACCAGCAATGGGTCATGACTCTGACCTGAGTTCAGAAACTCTGGGACAGTAATTACACTCAAAACTTCTTTCAGTAGTCAGAAATATAATGTGTACAAGTGGAATATTATTACAGTAATACTATAATATTGTATATAATGCTATTTTATGTATAATATATGCTTATATATCATTATTGCTATGAAAGATTTACTCTTTTGTGTGTGTGAGTACTATTGCATTCCCAACTGTATTGGAAGCTCCTTGAGGGTAGGGAAGAGCTTCAGTTACCTCTCTGTTACCTCCTACCAGTGACAAATATAATGAAAAAAATCAAAAGTTCAATGTCAGCCTCTCCAGATAGTGGCTATCATAGTGCTTTAACTAGCATTTATTTTAAAATGTAGTGATATATTTACTCTGATTTTGTCATGGTATGGAACTTTCAGTGATGAAAGTCTCTCCACCAATACAGATCTCTAAACATTCAATCAATCATATTAGAAGCATTTCTTCAACACCTACTATGTGCCAGGCATCATGATTTTGGAGCTCAATTGCCTGACAAATATAACACTAACATTAATAATGGTACTAGATTTATCAATCAGTTAAGCAACAAGATTTAATAAGCATGTACTATATGCCAGGCACTGTATTAGGTGCTGAAGATACAAAAAAATAAATAATGCAACAGTCCTCACCTTCAGGGAACTCATGTTCCATTGGGAGAAATAGTAGGTGCACTTATAAGTACATAGAAAAGAATAAATGCAAGGTAACTTGAAGGGCTGGAGGCACTAGTAGCTATAAGCAAAAAAATTGGCAATGTCTTCAAGCAGAAGATGGCAGCATTTGAGCTGCTTTTTTATTATTTTATACCATTATGGGTCAGATTCTATTAGAGCAAACTTTGAAGGACATGTACTGAAAACTAATAGAGGGGAGAGGATTCTGGGAAGTTGGCAAAGTAGGTCAGAAAACTTTTGTCTCTCCAAATTTCCTAAACAAAAAAAGTCAGAACATCACTTCAGAGCAACAGAAATAAACACAGTTAAGACAATCTGAGAAGACCACAGGAAAGACCTGACCTCCAGGGGCAAAGGTTGGGCTTGAGTAAAGTAGAAACACCTCCAGGATTACTCAGTTGGGATCAGCAAACAACAAGCCCTGGGGACAGCTGGGTTGAGAGGCAGCCTCAGCCTTAGAAACCTTTATTTTTGCAAACAATGTCAAGGTCTGACAGCTGAGGAAGAGAAAACTGAAGGACCTTCCACTATTGAGGGTTGCCACGCACAGCTATACTGAACAGATGCAGCCTGGGCTGTGGCTTCAGGGAGAAGGAGCTAGCAAATATCTGGTGAGTGCAGTATTGAGGGATGGGGGACCCTGCTGATTATGGGCACTTGCAGGAGGACAGAGGCCCTGATTTCAGTTCCACAGCAGAGAGGACAGTTGTAGTTTGCAGGGGGAGCCAATGGGAGCAAGATTCTTTGCAGGACAGTGTGGCTGAGGGCTCTAGCTTTGGCTTAGGAGTGGAGAGGAGAACCCTGAGTTGGACTCAGAAAGATCTGAGACTTGGGACATCATTACCCATAGCTTGTGACTACAACTTGATTACACTAATAGCTGCTAAAAACAAAACAAAACAAAACAAAGGAAATAAATAAAAATGAGTAAGCAAGGGAGAAAGAATCCAATCATAGATAGCTACCATGGGGATAGAGAAGATCTGACTTCATATCCAGAGGAAGATAATGGAGTTTAAAAAGCCATTCCTTTTTCAATGAGAAATATCAAATGATTCCAAGCACAAAAAGAGATCTTGAAAGAACTTAAAAAGGACTTTAAAAATCAAATAAGAGAGAATGAAGAAAAATTAGGGAAAAAATAAGAGCAATCCAAGAAAATTATGAAAAGAAAGTCAACCAACTTCAATTAGAAAATCAAAAACTTAAGGAAGAAAATAAATCCTTGAAAACTAGAATTGGGCAAGAGGAAGCTAATGATGTTCTAAGACACCAAGAAATCATAAAACAAAATCAAAAGAATAAAAAAAGAAGAGAATATGAAACATCTCATCAGAGAATAACTGATTTGGAGAACAGATCAAGGAGAAATAATATAAGAATAGTCAGACTACCTGAAAATAATGGTTAGAAAAGAATCTTGATAAATATAACAAGAAATTATTAATGAAAATAGCCTTGAAGTTCTAGAACAAGAAGGCAAAGCAAAAATAGAAAAAATCCACCTATCACCACCTGAAAGAGATCCTAGGAGGAAAACTTACAGGAATATCATAGTCAAGTTTCAAAGCTCCCTGGTTAAGGAGAAAATTTTGGAAGCAACAAGAAAAAAAATTAAATATCATGGAACTATGATAAGGATTACACAAGACCTAACCTCCACTATGCTGAAGGATCATAGATATTAGAATACTATATTCTGTAGAGCAAAAGAGCTACAGAGTTGGGTAACTTACCCAACTACCCAATTACAAAGTTGAGTAACTTACCTAACAAAGCTAAGTATAATCCTAAATTTAAAAAAACAAACAAACAAACAAACAAAAACCAGACAGTTCATGAACCAAAAGACTTTCAAGTTGGTTTTTTGTTTTGTTTTGTTTTTTGTTTTTGACAAAACCTCCAGAACTTAAGGGAAAATTCGACCATATAACTTCCAGGTGAAATATAAAGTGAATATTAAATACCAATTATAAGTGAATAGAGCATGGGCCCTGAAATCAGGAGGATCTGAGTTGAAACCCAGCCTCAGACACTTGACACTTAACTAGCTGTGTGACCTTGGGAAAGTCATTTAACCCTAATTGCCTGGTTTTCCTCCCTCCAAAAAAAAATACCAATTGTAAGGGACTCAATAAGGTGAAATTGTTTACTTCATATCTGTGAAAATAATGGCACAACTAGTTTTGTGATTGTCATCATTATTTGAAAGAAAGGCTTGGATTGAGCTGAGTATGATGGGGTGATTCTAAAAAAATAAAACTGTGTAGCTAGAGATAAAAAGAAATAAAATGGGAATTATATCATATAAATAAGACATAAAAGGAAAAATTTGAACAGAAGAAATGAGTAGAGTGGAGGGTAGGTAGAGCAGGAACCTTACTCTTGTTGAGAATGGGTTTATAAACTGATTCTAAATTCAGAAAGAAATAAGAGGGCAAGGGGAGAGGGAGCGGGGTGAGGATAAGGTAGGGATTTTTAGAAGGGTGGGTAGGTTAAGAAATAGGAGGGCAGGGTAGCAGGTAGAAGTAAAGCAGAGGAGTGAGGAGAGATAGGGTAAACAGAGTGAGAAGGATAGTAAAGAAAAATAGGAAGGAGGAAAATATACAAGAAGTAACTGTAGTCAATAATGTAAATGGGACAAATTTACCCATCAAACACAAACGGATAGAAAATTAAAAATCTGAATTCAACAATATGCTCCTTTTAGGAAACATTATAAAAATGAGATATCCACAAAGATAAAAGAGAGTAGAATTTATTATATGAAAAAAAGCAGGGGTAATAATTGGGATCTTAAACAAAGTTAAAGTTAAAATAGATTTAATTTAAAGTGAAAAATAGGGACAGCTAGGTGGCTCAGCAAATAAGCACCGGCCCTGCAGTCAGGTGGACCTAAGTTCAAATTTGGCCTCAGACTTACTAGTTGTGTGACCTATGGTAAGTCACTTAATTCCAATTGCCCTGCCTTCCCCCTCCAATAAAGATTTAAAAAAGTGAAAAACAGAGAAACTACACTATGTATCAGCAATATTATTCAATATTTTAGATCATTTAAAATACCTAGAAATATACAATATCTGAGCTTATGCTTTCAAAAACAGACACAAGAACTATATGAACATAAACATAAAATACTTTTTATACAAATAAAGCCAGATCTAAATAATTGAAGTAATATCTATTACTCATGGGTAGGCAATGCCAATATAATTTTTAAAATGACGATTTAACCTAACTAATCAATCTATTCAATGTCATCCCAATTAAATTATTAAAAAAATCATTTTACCAAGTTAGAAAAAAATAATAAAGTTCACTTGGAAGAGCAAAAGGTCAGGAACTTCAAAGAAACCAGGAAAAAAGATGTAAAGGAAGTAGACCCAAGCAGTATCAGACCTTAAACTATATTATAAGGGAGAGTATGGTTGAAACATAAAAAGGATAATTTTGATTATTTTAATTTAAAATTTTCTTGTATAATAAAACTTATGTAGCCAAGAATAGAAGGAATGCAAAAAATTGGGAATAAATTTTGATAAACAACCTCTCAGACAGGTCGTGGTTGGGTTGGAATATTACTGTGGTATAGGAAATGATGAGCTGGTTGAGTCAGAAAAACACAGAAAGACTTGGATCTATGAAGGAAGATGCTCTCCCCCTTCAGAGAAACAGATGACAGGTAGAAATAAGCATAATATGGTCTTACATATATGTGTGTGAGTATATATGTGTATATATGTATGCTTATAGACATCTGTGTATATGTGTGCTTTTATATACCCACTTAATTATAGACTTCTTTAGGTAGGGGTAGGGAAGGAAAAACATAATGTAAAAAGTGTACAGTAGAGAACAAAAGAAAACCAATAAGGGAGCAAGAAAAGCTGGGCAGCTTTGAAAACAATGTATAATATTTATTATATGGGTTTTCTTTTTGGGGGGGAGGTGAGGCAGTTGGGGTAAAGTGACTTGCCCAAGGTCACGCAGCTAGTAAGTGTCAAGTGTCTGAGGCCATATATGAACTCAGATCCTCCTGATTCCAGGGCCAGTGCTCTATTCACTGCGCCACCTAGCTGACCCTTATAGGTTTTCTTGAAATGGAAATTTATCATCTTATATTGAATCCTCTTTTATGGTCTGCTGTATGCATGGTGATGTTTTTTTTTTTCAAAACATTAAAAAAAATTACAAAATAAAGAAAGAAAACTAGTAGAAATAGATGTGCTTTGGACAAAGATACAGACTTTTTTTCTTTCATTTTTCTGTTACTGCCTTTTTTTCTAATGGGATTTGACCTGTATTCATCATTTTAAAAAGAATCTTAAAGTGTATTAATAATGAATTCTAAAATGAAACAAAAGCTAAAATTAAGCCCCAAAGGATTTGAGATTGTTCCTAAGAGGGATTTGTAGCCCTGCTACCTAAAGTGAACATAATGCGAAGATGAACTAACACTCGAGAGAGAAAAGAGAGGGAGGACAAGAATTCTAGGAAGCAAAGAGCCCTATACTCTTAGAAATTAGTTAATAGGAGACGAACATTTTAAAATATAAACTGCTGATGATTCCCACATAGATGTATATAATATATGCACATCCACGCAGATGGGGGTATGTATGCATTCACAAGCCGATAGAAAACATTAACTTACAAGTCTTCAAGATGTGATTTCTTCTCGTCACTGATGGGAGCATAGTTCCAAGTTGCTTCAATAATCCCAATATAGTAGTGCTTCTGTCTTGCCCAGACTTGGGTACTGTAGAAAAAGAAAAAGCCGACAAGCAAGAAAAGCTGCATTTTTCAGGCTTGGAACCTAAGAAAGAATGAAGTGCAAACTGAAGCAGGCCATGTTTATGTAAGGGTTTCTTCCTTTATTTGCCTGATTGACACAGTTTAACATTGCACAACTGTCAGTTGCAGTTTCAGTAAAGCAAATACCAATTTTCTTTTTTGTCTTTTGGTCCAATTCTCAGAAACAAGCTGGGGGAAAAAACCAAACCCAAAATAACCCTAACAACAACAACAAAAAATAGGTCATTCTTTGTCAATCCATTCCCGTTACTAACAAAATCAGCCGTTATTGTTTTAGGAATTAGAGACTGCTTAACTCTATCCTTTCTTTCATTTACATTGGCAGGGATGCTCTATGTTTTAGCTGTAATTCCCACAGTGCCAGGCACGCACTAAATAAACAGAGATGATGATGGAAAATGAACCCAAACATGGAACTGTTAGTCATCACCAGGAAACTGATGGAAAGAACAACTTGCTTATTTGAGGATGTAACAACACCCAGATTAATTGGATTAACTGAAAATGAAAGTTTCAATACATAAAGCAAGCCCAAATTTTGTGACCACTAGGACAAGGAGCCATTAAAAAGCAGTGGATTGGCCAGTTCCCCAGTTGGTGCTTTATGCAAGTATCGAGACTTATTTTGTTCTCTTTTCACAGTCCCCTTTTTTTGCTGATGTTGGTTAGTCAATTAGTCATGTCTAACTTTTAAAGGCTCCATTTGGAGTTTTCTTGGCAAAGATACTGGAGTGGTTTGCTGTTTCCTTCTCCAGGTCCTTTTACAGATCAGGAAACCGAGGCCAACAAGGTTAAGCGACTTGCCCAGGGTCACACAGTAAATATCTGAGGTCAAATTTGAACTCTGGTCCTCCTGACTACATACAGGTCCAGCAGTCTATCCACTGATCTACCTAGCTGTCCCACTAGATGCTTTAGGCCAACGGTTCTCAACCTGTGGGTCTTGACCCCTTTGGGAGTCTAAGGGGGTCGCCTAAGACCATCAAAAAACACATATTTCAGATGGTCTTAGGAACGGAGACACCTCCTCTATCTGTCTCCAGGCAGTCCACCCACATGCAGATACACCCACATAAGAGTATTAAAGGGTCACCTCAGGAAGGTTGAGAACCACTGCTCTAGGCAAAGCTTAACAAGTACTTGAGTTCTTTAATAAACTCTTATCTATTGACCCTTTTCTCCCAAAGGCAAAGATTCCCCCTCCCACCCAACCCCCAATCACACTCAAATGGAATGTTAGCTCCTTGAGGTAGGTTTGGTTTTATTTGGGTCTTTGTGTTCGCCCAGTCTGAGCTCAAAATCTTTTTGAATTGAATTGTGAGTAAATAAAAAGAGTTTTGTAAGTCTAGACCTCTTTGTTTTTGGTCTACCTTACAAACACATTTCATTAAGAAACAATTTTAGTAATAACAGTGTGTATAATTTTATGCTTTTTCTAGTTGTAGGGGAGGTTGAATTAGACCATAAGGCCATTACATAGACCAAGCTCAAAGTTACCCTTCTCTTTTCTTGCTGACCATGTAGGTGTTTTAAGACCTGCTTCTTGGTATGTGGTGGTATCCCAGAGCTGAGAGATCTCTTGGTCCTCTCCCCACTCAGGACTGTGACAGGATGATGGGGGGCTATGTCAGGTAAAAGAAGAGGCAGCTTCCTCTTGGCCTCTGAATCATGATGCTCTCCTGTGACAAGCAGTACACTCTGTCTCTACATTCCCCATGGTGGGGTCTGAGAGACCGAGCTGTAACCTTTCCTCTACCCTGATACCTCTCACATAGAGTATGGTCTCGAACAGAAAAACTAATTCCTGGACCCCAAGCTGTTTTTTTCTCTCTATGTTTCCTTTCCTGAATGAGTGACTGATCATCAACAACAAGGTGCATGTGTCCAAGCTTGGAGGCAACCCTGTGAGTTAGGTCCCTTCAAGTTGGAGTTTATTGGTGGCAGGGAAAGTTTTTGCAGGAGAGAATATGGCCACTGACGGGAAGGTTGATCTAAGCCTGATAATTTTAATTACTGAGCATTATTTAGACTGTGCAGAGCTGAGGTGAAATATAAAATCTTTAAATAGCAGTACTTCAAACTTCTTTATCTTTAGATAAGATATAAGTATTAGCCTTCCAAAAGCCTGAAACATTAGTAATTTATTGAATCCAGTTTTGTTTGTTTTTGTCAATGTGCCTCGTGAGTTTTGTACATTTAGCATTTCCCATGTGTGTAGAAATAAATTACCTGTCCACTACCTGATTCATATTGTAGACTGACAATGTCTTTTCTCTCTTACTTTTGGGGAAATCTTTCATGTGAGCCGTAACCTAAACTACAAGTAAAATCTTCTCCAGGATGTTGGGGGTAGATGTTTAATGAGCCCATGAATGTGAGAAACAGGAGTCCCCTTTCAGTAGAGGTCAGGGTCTCTAGGACTGAGCCAGACCAAGACCTCATCCCTGGATATGGAATAGGGAATGGGCACAGTGTTCGTGAGCAAAGAAGAAATTCTTCGAGTTTAGATATTGTTGTTCTAATTTTTGTTAAATTCATAGATCCGACAAGTGTGATAATGCATTAGAATGCCTGCTTTCCCACGGCACCCCAACAGTAAATATTTCTGTCTTTCATCATCTTTGACCATGGTCTTCTTAACTAATAATGATAAAACATACTTGGGTCTAATGGAGCACATTGCATTGGCGACTCTTGAAACATTATGTGTTGAGTGATGTATCTGTTGGTTTTGTTGAACTGCTTTTCCTCCCTTTTTTCTTAGTCTTTGTCACAAGGGATAGCTTGCTGGGGAGGAAAGGGAGGATGGAAATATTTGGAAACAAAGATGATCTAAAAACAAAATATATCAATAAAAATAAGATTAAAAAGACAAAAAAAAAAAAGAATTCCCCTTCCATCCTTTTTCCCCTGCTCCCAATGAAACTTTGTATAAATATTTTTGCATGTATGTTCACAGCAGATATCTATCTGCTAAGGAGAGAGTAGAGTATTAAAATATTTAAGGATACTAGTTATAAAATAGCTGGAATTAGAATATGATAAACCTGTAGACATTTGGGGGCAACCAGGTGGTGTAGTAGATAGAGTACTGGGTTTGGAGTCAGGAAGAATCATCCTCCTGAGTTCAAATCTAGCCTCAGACATTTACTAGCTGTATGACCCTGGGCAAGTCCCTTAACCCTGTTTGCCTCAATTTTCTCATCTATAAAATGAGCTGGAGAAGGAAATAGCAAACTACCCCAGTATCTTTGCCAAGAAAACTCCAGATGGGACCATGAAGAGTCAGAAATGACTGAACAACAACATAAGCTTTTTGGCCTCGGTTGATAATGACCTGTGAGTCATTCTGTCATTTCAACAACTCCTTTTTTCCTGTCTCAAGCTATGATTCCCAGCCAGACTCTGAAGAGCAGAACTCAAAAGATGAGGGATTAGAGCTGGAGTCCTTCCTTGTTTTGTGTCTTGGACCTTTTGGCAGTCAGTCTGGTGAAATATATAGAATTCTTCTCAGAATAATGTTTTCAAACACATAGAATAAAATTAATAAAATTACAAAGGAAGCAAATTTTATTGAAATATAGTTATTGAAATAGGAAAAAAATTCATGGACCCCAGTTTAAGAACTCGTAGAAGTTAGTTTGGGGGAAGGGAAGTAGAATATGACTACGCATAGTTGAGCACCTACTATGCCTCTAAAATGTGTCAGGATACATGATAATTCAAGCTCCAGCACTGAAGTCCTTTAGGCAAGCTAGGTGGCACAGTGCATAGGGTGCTGGGCCTGGAGGCGGGAAGATCTGAATTTAAATTCTGCCTCAGACACTTACTAGCTGCATGACCCTGGACAAATCATTTAACCTTTGTCTGCTTCAGTTTCCCCAACTGTAAAGTGGAGATGATCACAGCACTTACCTTCCAGGGTTGTTGTGAAGATCAAATGAGATTCCCCCATGTACAAAAATATTCATAGCAGCTCTTTTTGTGGTGGCCAAGAACTGGAAATTGAGAGGATGCCCATCAATTGGGAAATGGTTGAACAAGTTGTGTTATATGAATGTAATGGAATACTACTGTGCTATAAGAAATGAGGAGCAGACAGACTTCAGAAAAACCTGGGAAGACTTATATGAACTGTTGCCAAGTGAAGTGAGCAGAAGCAGGAGAACATTGTACACAGTAACAACCACATTGTGCAATGACCAGCTTTGGTAGACTTAGCTCTTCTCAGCAATGCAATGGTCTAAGACAATTCCAAAAGACTCATGATGGAAAATGCTTTCCACATTCAGAAAAAGAACTTCAGAATCTGAATGCAGATCAAAGCACACTACTCTGTGTGTGTGTGTGTGTGTGTGTTCTGTTTTGTTTCTTCTTTCTGTTGTTTCCTCCTATTGGTTCTAATTCTTCTTCACAATATGACTAATGTGGAAATATCTTTGATATGAATGTATATGTAGAGTCTTACTAACAGATCAGACATTAATAGACATTGAAATAAAATTAATTTAATTGGCACAAAATTGCAAAGTAAACTAACAAAAAGAAAACATTTCTTTCATTTGCGACCCATGTGTCGTTGGGCAAATCTCTTGACCTCTCTGGGCCTCAGTTTCCTTGTTTGTAAAAATAAAGGTTTTGGACTTGATGAGCTTTAAGGTTCCTTTTAGCTCTACATCTTTGTCACTATGATAGAAGTCATTTTTACCTTTATAAGCCTCAGTTTCCTCTGTAAAATGAGTCATAACTTCTAAAGTCCTTTCTGGTTCCAAGTATATGATCCTTTTTATGTCAAGCCTCAGAGTTCCCAAGTGTTCCCTTCTGACTAGAATCACTCCTACAGCTTGTTCGATGAGTTTCTGGGCTAAATCAGTAGTGGCCAGTATTATCTCAACAACTGGATGAAACACTTTTTAGGGTCACAAATTCTCCACTTCACTTTTACTACTAGTTTAGTACTTTCAATTATGCCCCCAAACACAGGGTTTAGGTCAGCTTTGAACCTGGATTCAAGTTTTGTCTCTGAATAATATTGGATGTATGACCCTACATAAAGTCATTCAGTCTCTCAGTGTCTGAAGAAATTCTCTAAGAATGTAAGTGGCAGATCAGTTGGTGGTCACCAATAGGCTATAAGCTGCTTGAGGGTATTGGGCAAATTCTTCCTTTGTCTTTGAGTCCCCATGTTCTAGCACAGCGCCCCAGAAAAAGTAAAGGCTTAATAAATGCTGGTTGAATGTCAAACGGATAAATCTGTATCCATGGAAGGAATTTCCACACTGATGAAAACACAGGTCCAGATGGGGAAAAAATAATGTTCATGAGCAGATTCTTTAAGAAAGTTTCAATCAAGGGTATAACTAGTATAGGGTGAGTATAGCAGCTGCTTTGTAGTTCATCCTAGAAATGGATGCATGGAAGAAATCAGGACCAAGGTCAGGGTAGTAGAGTAGGCATTTGTGACCACACCCTCTACTGTTACATGTGACTGTCTACTTCTCCTGTAGCATATGAATCAATTCTTACTGATCTTGTTGAATAAATGAATGTTTACGAATGAAGTTCTAACTTAAATAGTACAATGCATGCTCTTTTGTGTGCTGGAAGACAATACTTGCATGGTGACCAGAATGCTAAATAAGAGACAGTGATTTTATTGGTAGTGGCAGTCATGAATAATAAAGACAGGCATGTGGGATGGGAGTGGAGGCTGGTGAGTACAAGACACCGGGTCTGAGATCAGGTGATTTAAAGAATGCTTTATTGGAAGGATGTGCATTTCACTTTATTTTATTTATATATTTTATATATAAAATTATTTTATACGTAAATACATTTATATATTATATATATTTTTATTTATTTTATTTATTATGCCCATTTGAAACAGCTGAGGGTGTTGGATTTATTCAAAATTCACATTAGCCAGACAGAATAGCTTTAGTTCATGCCTTCAATGAATTCCTATGGTGGGGTCAAAGCTGACTTGCTGCAGGTAGAATTCTTCAATAACAAAGTGAAAAAGATGTCCTTCAATTTGTAGTAACCATAGAATTTCTATGTAAAACAGCCAATTGTGGAGCCTGCCAGCAGCCAGTTGTTCCAAATTGTTTTCTTTTTACAGGAAATTGTGTAAAGAATTGAGTAACTCTGGAATTTTGTCTGAGTGTCCTGTCACGTACAGAACTTTGAAAACTCAGAGGTAAGGTGAAAGCTTATTTACTAGGAACCTTTTGGGGGAATCTAGATGAAGTATTTTAATATGATAGTGCAGTATTGACACGACTATTTTTCCTCTTTGGGGAGTTCTATTCGAGCTGGTTCTTGATTTTTCAGTGATTGATGGTGACCTAGTTTGTGAATTAAATAGTTCCTCTCTTTGTCCTCTCTGCGACTATTTACTACCAGTGTGACCCTGGGTAAGCCATTGTACTCCTTTATACCTCAACTTCCACGTTTATGAAGAATGAAGACATTGGTCGAGGGTCACCTCTGAGGTCCCTTGAAGATCTAAATTCATGATCTTTTTTTTTTTTGGAGGTGGGGAGGCAGGGCAATTGGGGTTAAGTGACTTGCCCACGGTCACATGGCTAGTAAATGTTAAGTGTCTGAGGCTGTATTTAAACTCAGGTCCTCCTGACTCCAGGGCTGGTGCTCTGTTCACTGTGCAACCTAGCCACCCCAATTCATGATCTTTTTAAGCATCCCTCAAGCATTCCACTGAATTTTATCCCCTGGAATGTAATAATTCCACAGGTAGAGGAAGGGAGAGACAAAAAACAATTTAATCCATTTCCCTACTTGTTTGTAAAAGATATGATGTGGTGGAAAATTAAACCTACTGGCTAAAATAGATTCTTTAAAATTATGTGAAGATTGCAATTATTCATGCTATTTTTTCATTCATTCATTCATTCATTCATTCATTCAACAAGTATTCATTATGTACCTGCTACATGCTTGCACTGTGAAAAAGGAAAACGCTTCCTGCCTTCAAGAAGCTTACATTTTATTGGGTAGAAATAACATTTACTCAGAGAAGTAAGTACAAATTATACATAATTTTTGGAGGCAAGCAGGGAGAGAAAAGGCTAACAACTGGAAGGTCAGAGAGGACCTTTTATAGGAAGGGACAGGCACTTAACCTGAGTTTTGAAGGAGTCTGAGGATTTGGACAGGTGAAGGGGAGAAAGAAGAACATTTTAGGCATGGCAGAGGGTTTGTGCAAAGGCACAGGAATGAGAGACAAAATATCATGAGTGGGATCTGTTTGCGGGAATGTAAGACACATGAAGAGGACTAGCAGGGAATGAGCTCAGAAAAGATACACTCAAGTCAGATTATAAGCGATTTTAAGTGACAAAGAGGAGAATTTATATTTTATATATTTATTTATATACTTTAGAAGTGTCTATATGCTTCTATATAGTACAGAAGAATTTATATACTTTAGAAGTTTTTTTCAGCAGGGGGATGAAATGGTCAGATTTGAGCTTTAAGGGTATCATTTTGGCAGCTGCATGAAAGACATACTGTGTGTGCGCATCTATAAATATATGCATATCTATATCTATATCTATGCCATAATCACATTGTAATACTTTCAGATGCATCTCTTTCTGATTCTGAGATAGTCTGTGGATTCAACCCTTCCTTTCCTGGGGGAAGAGGTCCCTATGTTTCTGGAGAAGCATCTCACCTGACCTCCCTGACCCTCCAGAGCAGCGGTTCTCAACCTGTGGGTCACACCCCCTTTGGGGGTCATATGATCCTTTCACAGGGGTCGCCTAAGACCGTTGGAAAACACATATTTCTGATGGTTTTAGGAACAGAGACACTGCTCCTCTATCTGTCTCCAGGTGGGTCTGTCCACATGCAGATACACCCACATGCCAGTATTAAAGGGTTGCTGCATTAGGAAGGTTGAGAACCACTGCTCCAGAGGGTGCTACTGAGAAATATCTTTGTTATTTGAATCCTTCTCTGGATCCTCTCTATATAGGCATTTAACTCTAACAATTGACCTGTAGTTAGTGGTTGGGCTCTTCTTGGAAGATGCTTGGTTCTCTCTTCATTATTCTTTTTCTCTTAGCCTCTATGACCTCTAACTAACTTCCTTAGTCAGCAATGGGCAAATGCATGTGATGTATTGTCTTTGTGAGACCCCGATTGACCTCTGGGATTGGTCTTCATGGGCGTTATTTTGTATTATGTTTCAGATATCCTTACAAGACTGCAAGCTTCATGTGGGTAGGCACCATAAGCCATATATCTAGAGAAAAGGACTTTACTGCTCTAACCCCAACATTCCAGAGCATTGATAACTACTTACTTTAGGTCCCAGAGTTAGTGAGGGTCAGAAGTAGAATACAAACCCAGGTCTCATGCTCTTTCCATATATTGCCTCCCTTACCCAAGAGACCTTGTCCCATATTTGGGTGCTATCCTGGTATGGCAAAAAATCAGGAAAAGGGTTTGAGTGAGACTGGTTAAACCTTTATGGAGAATTGGATGAGTTGGGGGCACTACCACTGCAAGGAATACCTTGATAGGTGGAATTTGAGATCCATTGAAACATCTGCCCTTCCCAAGAGCCTAGTAGAGTGCTCTGCTCACAATGAAGTATTTAATAAATGCTAATTGAGTGGGAAGTAGTCAAATATTTGTGCCCCTCAAAGTATGTTGGAATGAAATGAACAGCTTTAAAAGCATTAGGAAATGAAAATCACCCTGAAAGCATCATTTAGTTTCCATGAGATAGAGAAAGGGATTAAGACTCAACCCAATATCACTGAGATTATCCTGAAAAGATAGCTAATAACCATATTTTTTTCTCATTATACTAGAATTTTATTATCTCCAGAGAAGTACAGACAAATGTTTGCCATCTAGGCAAGCCTTTCCTACCTTTTTGTCATTCACTATCCCTAACCAGAAGGGTCGCTAAGTAGAGCAGTGGATAGAGAGCAGAGTCTAGAATCTAGAATCAGGGAGACCCAAGTTCAAATCCTGTAGCAGAGACATACTAGCTGTGTGACCCTGGGCAAGTCACTTAATTCTATTTGCCTCATTTTTAAAATGGGCAGGAGAAGGAAATGGCAAACCACTCTAATATCTTGGCCAAGAAAACACCAAATTGAGTCACAAAGAGTCAGATATGACTGAAACAACTTAACAACAACAATCACTAACAGTGTCACACTCCCATGATGTAATCCTATTGAAATCTCTAGCAGCTTATACCCAAAGATTAACAAGAAAGTTTTTTTTTGTGATTTTTTAAAAACACTCCCTTACTAATGACACATTCATAATCTAATTTAACTCCTGCCATGTTCTTCTGCAGGCTTGAGTTTTCGGTTTTCTTCTTCGCTAGTACCATTGATGTAGGCTCATCAAAATCTGTTCATGAAGCCTTTTGTGCTGTAGGACAGAGAGATTCAAAGAAAAATTCTTTATTAAAAGTACCCAGAAACCTAGTTTACACACTGGAATATTGAATTATGGAATACAGTTGTACATATTTGAATAGAAAGACTATATGGCATATCTGACTTCCATGTAATTTCTTCAGTAGTTTTTTTGTTTAAAATGTTGCTGCTTGGGGGCAATTTGGTGGCATAGTAAATAGGGTACTGGTCCTGGAGTCAGGAGGACCTGAGTTCAAATATGGCCTCAGACACTTAACACTTAACTGTGTGACCTTGGGCAAGTCACTGACCTTGATTACCTCCAAAATAAAATAAAATGTTGGTCCTTAAACTGATAAATACTTTGGTGTTTGCTAGTAATCCACAGACCTTCCACTTCCTCCTAGAATGTGGTATCTGTGCATTTATAGACAGTTTCTAATGTGTAGGTTCCAAAAGGCAATTGTTTGGAACTAGGAAGAATTTTCACATAGAAACCCTATAGGGAAGGTCATAAAGGCCTGCTTAATTTATGATGTATCATTTAATCCATGACACACATTTTTCATAAGGCTTTACCTTCTAATATAGATGACAAAATCTGAAAGTTCATTCAGATCCAGTGTCACATGAGGTTTCATTAGTACTTATACTACTGCTAATATCTAGTTACTAGTGAGTCTATGTTTTATTCATATTGTGGGTGAAATTGGCTTCTGTGGGAGAATGTCTGTTTGTCTAAGCAGAGAAAAGGGATCTTGGTGGCCTAAGAGCAGGTCATTATATTCAGTAAGATATGAGGGCATAGTATCACAGGTATGAGAGAACAAGATGGGTTCTTTGTTGCTTTCTGTGGTTCCCAGTGGAGGCTACCCCTCACTCTTAATAAAGTATGACTAGATGTAGCTCAGAAGATTCTAGGTATAATAGAGTATTCATAAGTTGGCGGAAGTGTTCATCACTGTTAATCACCTTATATAGTAGAATTTAAGTTCCTTGATAGTAGGGACTTCTTATTTGACTTACTATCTGCAGTGACTAGAACAGTACCTGTTACGTGGTAGGCATTTGTTGAATTGGTTTGAATTCCATTCTGCAGGCTCACTGAATATTATTAGAGTTTAATTTCTTAGCCCTGCTATTGAAGGAAGCTCTTTGGGAGTTGTCAAGGGAGGTTTCTGGTGAATAGTGAAGACCTGGAATGGAAGCCACCTAAGAAAGTAGAAACCCTGACACATCCTCTTGAGGTCACACGGGAGTCTGTGCAGTATCCCTGGCCATTCTCCCTTCTCATTCCCACAAGGCTTAGGGATATATCCAGAGGCTTCTGTCAGGGTGAAAGTCATTTTCCCCTGTGGCTGAAGAGAGGCACATTCTAATCAACATATGAGTATGAGAGCTGTGATACTCTGTTGTGAGGCACTTTTAGCTTTGAGCTGACTGAAAGAAGTACCAAGACTTTAAGTCCTTTACCCCATTGGTTAAATATCAGAGGTGAAAATTGGCCTCAGGATTTCCTGACTTCAAGCCTACTCTTCACATACTGTGGCATTACTCTGCTACTACACCTAAAGACGATAAGAGTAATAACTGTTGATGATTTAATAAATGCTTTGAAGGTCTGCAAAGTGCTCTCTATACATTAACTAAGAAGAGAGTTCATAGAAGAAGGGAGAGAGTTTTCCATTCTGGATATTCTTACAGTGTGAATCTCCTTAGATCGTAGAACCATAGACCTTATAAGAGGAAAATTGGCCTCATTGACGTGTAAAAAAGAAGAAATATATCAGAGGCTTTAAAAAAAAGTCCATTTTTGAATTCTAGATGAAAAAGAGTTTTCTTTGTTCTTGTTTCTTCTTTTTGTAATTTTCCAAGCAGATATAGTTAGTCCAACTGAAACAAATAAGACATGCACCATTGAAGGTTTGTTTATGTGGATACCTATGTGTCCCCAACAAAAGAGGTGGTAAGACACAGCAGGCACAGAGAAATGTGTTGAATAGATGTTTGTTATGTTGTAAATCTTGACACTTTTTTCTATTCTCACATTTTGTTGTTGTTAAAACCTGTGATTTTATCATTCTAGGGGACGTCCAGTGTGGAAAATTCTTTCATCTATGCAAATGAACAAATCCTCCATAATTGATAGAGAGTTGTCTGGAACATGGAGAACTTTAAGTGATTGGCCAGGGATCAAACAGCTGGCAAGTGTCAAACATTGAATTTGACCTCTGTTCTTCTCAATTTTGAGGGAGACTCTTGATCCATTACACAATGACTGGATTTCATGCAGTTCCATATATTTATCTTGGATTATTTTAGGCTGTATTCAGAGGATTCTAGATCTACAGCTGGAAGGGACATTGAATCCTACTGTTTAATTTTTACTGATAAGGAAATTGAGATCCAAGGAACATGGAAGAATATTTGAAAATTTTTAGTTTCTTCTTTTTAGTTTCTCTAGAATATTAAGAAATAGTATTTCTCTTGCCAAAAGATAGGATAAAGACATTTAAAGATAAGGTAGATCAGGAACAAAAGGGCCTTTTTATAAAGAAATGGAATAAGAGTGGAAATCAACCTTTTAAAAAAGGGTAACTCTGGTCATGTTAAGAGTATTATCATCCAAGAGTGGATCCAAGATGGCAGAGAAAGAACAAGGAGTCTCCTGAACTTTCCCCTCCAAATAACTCTAAAAATGCCTCAAAACAAATTATATAGGGGAAGAACCTATAAAAGGATGGGGTGAAAAAATTTTCCAGCCCATAACTTAGAAGGCCAGTAGGAAAGATCTATTGCACTGGAGTGTTAATGGAACACAAGCTGTGTTAGCACAAAGTGGACCCCAACAAATTAGCAGCAAGCCTTAGGAGCAACCAAATCAATAATGCCAGCATCTGCTTCTGGACCTCTCAGCCAACAGATGGTAAGGGAGTCAGACAACTAGGCAGAAGGAGATTATGGGGGCCTCTTTGCTAGCACTGAAGCAAGACTCTGTTGTTTTGTTCATATTCAGATTTGGGAGTCCTGGCTCAAAATTCCAAGGTAAGGAGGAGCACTAGCACACCAGAGTTTGTGGCCTTAGAGGAGCAGGGACTCTGGGAACTGTTCCAGCACAGAAAAGAGTGCTTGTGGTCACTCACAGATCAAAGCACAAGCCAGGATAGTAGTTAATGCACCTCTCCTAAGATCATATCACCTTCGAAGAATTGAAATCTTACAGACCCCCAGGACTAGCTTCATAAAACTCAGAAGTTTGGGACAGTGCCACCTCTACTCCAGGAACAGAGTCCAAGTTTAATATAAAGTTAAAAGTAAAGAAATCAGCTAGAAAAATGAGCAAACAACAAAAAAAGATCCTGGACATAAAAAGTTACTATGATGACAGGGAAGATCAAAACACAAACTCAGAAGAAGACAACAGTCAGGACTGCTATGTTCAAAGTCTTAAAGAAAAATTTGAATTGGTCTCAGGTCCAAAAATATTTCCTGGAAGACTTTAAAATGAATTTTAAAAATAAAATAGAGAGGTAGAGGAAAATTGAGAAAAGAAATGACAGTGATGCAAGAAAATCATGAAAAGAAAAGTTGATAGTTTGGTAAAGGAAGCACAAAAAAGAAACTGAAGAACATAACACCTTAAAAAACAAAATTGGTCAAATGGTAAAAAAAAAAAAAAGCATAAAAAGCCAATGAAAAGAAGAATGCCTTAAAAAGCAGAATTGGCCAAATGGAAAAACATGTACAAAAATTGTAAGCATATAAGGTAAATAATTCCTTAAAAATTAGAATTGGGCAAGTGGAATCTAATGACACCATGAGACATCAAGAAGAAATGAAACAAAGTCAAAGAAGAAAAAATAGAAAAAAAAATATTAAACATCTCATGGGAAAAACAACTGACCTGGCAAATATATCTAGGAGAGAGAATTTAAGAATTATTGGACAACATGAAAACCATGACCAAAAAAGGAGCCTAGACATCATCTTTCAAGAAATTATTGAGGAAAACTGCACTGATATTCTAGAATCAGAGGGTAAAAATAGTAATTGAAAGAATTCACTCATCACTTCCTGAAAGAGATCCCAAAACAAAAATCCCCAGGAATGCTATAACCTAATTCCAGACCTCCCAGATCAAGGAGAAAATATTGCAAGCAACCAGAAAGAAATAATTCAAGTATCGTGGAACCACAGTCAGGATAACACAAGATTTAGTAACTTCCATATTAAAGGATCAAAGAGCTTAGAATATGATATTCAGAGGACAAAAAGCTAGAATCACAACCAAGAATTACTCACCCAGAAAAATTGAATATAATTCTTCAGAGGAAAAAAATGTATATTTGATAAATTAGAGGACTTTCAAGCAATCCTGATGAAAAGAATGGAGCTGAATTGAAAAACTGATTTTCAAATACAAGATTCAAGAGAAGCATAAAAAAGGCAAACAGAAAAGAAAAATCATAAAGGAAAAGGAGATGTAAAATGGAGTAAATGTCCTCATATAAAAGAGGTTTAAAAGACCTTTTACAATGAAGGAGAAGATGGGGGGGAAGGTATGTGAACCTTATTCTCATTGAAACTGACTCAAAAAGATAGTAATGTACACATTCAGTTGGGTATAGAAATTTATCTCACCTTACAGAAAAGTAGGAGAGGAAAGGAATAAGATAAGTGGCAGTGATGCTGATATAAGGGAGGGCAGATTGGGAGAAATTTTGGTCAAAAGCAAAAAACTTTTGAGGATGCACAGAGTGAAAAGAGAGAACAAGATAAATGGGGAAAATAGGATGGAAGTAAATACAGTTAGTAATCAACTGTAAATAAAATTTTACAGGTTTCTTTGATAAAAGCCTCATTTCTCAAATATATAAAGAACTAAGTCCATTTTATAAAAATAAGAGCCATTTCCCCAAATGATAAATGGCAATTAAAAAAAATTACTAACAGTAGGTAGAATCAGGTGCTAGATTCAGAGTTAGAGCACCTTGATTCAAATCTGCTTCTCATTATTTACCTCTGTTATATTGGGCAATTCAGTTATGCTTTTCCACATTTGTAAAATGAGAGGATTGGACTATATGCCCTTTGACATATCTCTTCCAGCTCTGTATCTGTTTGAACAATGGCTAGCACTAGAGTTCCTAATATTAGGTAAAGAAGGACTATTTTAGATTTCATCAAAGAAAAAAAAAAGCAGTACCTCTATTATTACAAGATAGTAACTTCTGTTTATCTCTCAACAAATGATGTTCCTTCTTACCTTCTACAGATACATTAAGCTGCCATGGTCACAAGAACATTTATCAAGCCCCTTAGTTCACCTTACCTTCTCTCGGTAAAACAGTGTAAGTGCTCTCCATTCCCAAGCGAATGTGTTCATTAACATGACAATGGAATAACCAAGTCCCAGCATCTTTTGGATACATCTGAACAGTTTGGAATGTTCCAGGAAGAAGGTCGGAAACATCAGAGCGATAAACTCCAGCTCCCTGAATGAGAAAGATGAAATAATATCAGTGTATTTACCCAAGGTAATTCAGGTAGTTGCATAATTTACAAAATGCTGACTTGTAATTATCAATCAGAGCCCCTCAAACACAGCTTTAATTAAGGCCCATATAGCCCTGGGTACTTGGATTTTTGTAGGCACTTTGGAAAATGCATTTTTTAAAAGTATCAGATTTTATGAAAAAGCAAAATCTTGAAAAGTTCATTTCTTTCATTTTACGAGAAAACAAAGATTGACATTAGCATGACTGTTTCTCCAGGAATATACTGTGCTTAATTTTCAAGGTCTTGATTAATCTGAACCTGTTTTATGACCCCCTCCTACTCCTCAACACAAATGCTAATTCCATCGGACCACTCATTTCACCTTCCTTGGAATGTGGCATATCCCATGATTCCCTTTTCCATCCTTTTGCTCATTTTCCATTGAGTTGGAGTTTTCTTGTCTCTCTTTCTGTCTTCTTACCTTCATTCAAATTCTACCCATTTTTCAAAGCTCAGCTCATCTCCCTTTCCCCCAGAGAACTATTCCAACCCCCATTAATCTGTCTTTCCTCTGAATTCTTATCATATATATATATATATATATATATATATATATATATATATATATATATATGACGTCTAGTACACAATTCAGAGCTTAATTTTGTCCTTTCTAGTATTGTCTGGTAATTGTCTCCTGCATAATGAATCTTGTCTCTTCAATTAGACTGTTAGTATCTTGAACATCCTGTGTCTTTTTGTTACTCCAGGCAGTCTCCTCCCTAATTTGCATTTGGCTTATTTTATATTATATAGCAGCTAGCGCAGTGCTTAGCAAATTGTAGGTGCTCAATCAACACTTAATTTTTGTTTAACTATTAAAGAGGACCTGGGTTGAAATTCTACAATTGCAACTTACTACTCAAATGACTGTGGGCAAATAAATTAAGATCCTTCACCCCCAATTTCCTCATCTGTAAAAGGAGGGGGTCTGGACATGGTGGCATACACCTGTAATCCCTGGTACTGAGGAGGTTGAGAAAAGTAGTGGATTGCTTAAGCTCTGGAGCTCTGAGTTGCAATAGATTTGAAGCCAACTGGTTATGTGTATCACGACTGCACCAATATGGTATATGCCCTGGAGCCAGAGGACACCAGACTGCCTAAGGAGTAGGGAATCAGTCTGGCTAGAAATGGAAGAAAGCTTCCACTGAGGATCACAGTTCAGGGGCCTGTGAATGGTCATTGTTCTTCCAGTCTGGCATAGATAGGAGGACTCAGTCTTTAATAAATTAATTAATTTAGAAGAATTAAATGACTGACTGACTGAATAAATAAATGAATAAAATGAAAGAAGTTGGACTAGATGGCCCTTGAGGTCCCTTCCAGCTTTAGAGCTGTGATCTTACATATCATTTCACAATCCCATCAATGAATTCACAAAGCATCAGAAAAAAATGCATCTGTGGCAGATCAGATATATACCTTATATTTGAAGCTGTGGCCGTGGAAGTGAACAGTGTGAATATCTACATAACTTCCCAAGCCAATCAAATACCAGTTCACTGTATCTCCAATATGCATGGTCAGTCCTTGATTGTTTCCAAAAAGTCTTCCATTAATTGCTGAGAGACAAAAAGTATCATCAGCTATCTTTTCAAAACAAGCATTTGAAATGATAGGACATTTTCTAAATAGTCAGCTACTCAGAAGCAGTAAAGATTCTAAAGCTGGAGGACTAGTCCTTCTAAATTAACCAATCCATCTGTTCATTAAAAAAAGAAGCCTCTAATACTAGAGTTTTCATTACCAAGGGAAGCAAAACAAAAGCTGTTTCAGCTTTACTTTTTGAACTTTAATCTTTCATAGAAAAGAAAGAACCCTCCCTTATATTCTCTGTTCATTAGGAAGGATGGTAAGATAAGGATATGTAAGATTTCAGCAGCTAAGTAACTCCTGGTTTGGGAATTTTCTTCAGGAATACAGATCACAATCTGTCTAAGGCTAGGGACTGTGGGTGTGAATGTGTACACACACACACACACACACATTATATGATATATATATATATATAATATACATGTATATAGAAAACTTACATATTTTATAGATACATATACATTTATATAAATGTATATATACACCCACATACATACACACACCTATAATAATTATATATGTCTATATATCTTAAGATATAAGACAATTTCGGAGTGGAAAGGAGAACACCAACAAGTAGGTGGGGCATGGAAATGGTCAGTAAAGGAACAGCCACAGAGATCAAAGATGGTCTTATGTTGAAGGTGGCACTGTAGCTAAGCTCCAAGGAGAGTAAAAGAATGTAAAAGATGGCAGGGAGAGTAGAGAGCATTCCAGGCATGGAACTGAGTTAGTTCAAAGGCTCAGGAGTAGGACAGGGAATATCATATAACGGGAAAAGCAAGCAGGACAATTTGGTGCTAACATGGAGTCTGAGTAGGAGTTATGTGAAATCAGTTAGGGGAAAAAGGCTAAAGCCAAATTATGAAGGATTTAAAATACTAAACAAAGGAGATTGTAGTTTGTTCTGTTGTTCTATCTATCTATCATCTATCTATCTATCTTTCTATCATGTATCTATCTATCTATCTATCTGTCTGTCTGCTTATCTATCTGCCTATCTACTTACTTCTCTATATATTTTTCTATCTCTATCGTTCTATATCTATCTACCTACTTTCCTATCTCTTTCTGTCTTTCTATCTGTGTCTATCCACCTACCTTTCTTTTTACCTATCTACTTATCTACCAGTCTATCTGTCTGTCTGAGATGCAAGATGATCTCAAAGATATAGTACTGACCTTGGGGTCAAGAAGGCCCTTGGTACAAGGCTTGTCTCTGATCTACACTAGCAGTGTGACCATGGACCTCTCAGTGCCTCCGAGCAATACTCTAAGATGATAAATTCTAGAAGTTACCAAATTGTATCAGTGAAAGGAGTTTCCTTCACTCTAAGTTCTCTATACTGACTAAAAAATCCAGGTCTGCATGCATTTAAACATTTATGTGTATACATGTCTCGACATACTCAACAAGGAAATCAAGACTTTTCAATTTCCATTTATATTGTTGACTGTAATGTCAGTATTTATTATTATGTAACACCCAGTTTCTTCCATATAAAGTTGGAAATCTGTTGGTTTATATTTCTGAGATAAAGTATTTTGCATACATGCCTGATTTCTCCATGTGTGTATGCATATGTATATTTAATTTTCCATATATGCATATATAACATACTCACACATATATATGTACATACAAATATAAACTCTTTCAACAGTTTCAAAATAGAACTAGAATGCAATTCCAACTAAAGTGAAATGGAAACTGAATGTGTTTAGTTCAATTTTAAATTTATATCTTAACTTTTAAAATAGAAGCTCAAAGTTGTAGCTAGTTAACATTTCCTCATTCCTATGTGGATTATTCTGTTTGGGATACTGGCATATTCCCTGCTGAAAGGAGTCAGCTGCCTATGAAGTTGGATGATTGTATGAGGGAAGAAATGAGATTCTGGGTGTTAGTTATATTTTTACAGAAAGATCTTCCATACTAATGCATTGTTAGTAGAGCTGTGAACTGATCTAACTATTCTGGAGAGCAATTTGGAATTATGCCCAAAGCAGTATAAAAATGGACATACCCTTTGACCCAGCAATACCACTTCTAGGGCTTTATCCCAAAGAGATCATACAAGTGGGAAAAGGACCTGTATGTACAAAAATATCTATAGCAGCTCTTTTGTGGTGACAAAGGATTGGAAATCAAGGGGGTGCCCATCAACTGGGCAATGGCTAAACAAGTTGTGGTATATGAATGAAATGGAATACTATTATACTATAAGAAATGAGGGGAGTGGCTAGGTGGTACAGTGAATAAAGCACCAGCCTTGGAGTCAGGAGGACCTGAATTGAAATCCAGCCTCAGAAGCTTAACACTTAAGATGTGACCATAATTCTTCTTTACGACTTGATTAATGTTTAATGTGAAGGTATTTTTAGGACCTATATTGGATTGCATGCTGCTATAGTGGGGAGGGGGACAAAATTTGGAACTCAAGGGACTGTAAAACTAAATGTTGTAAACTAAAATTAAATAAATAAACAAATTTTTTTAAAAAAAGAAAGATCTTGCAGTGGTCCTGGATCCTAAGTCTACCTTTCTAAAGCAAACAGAAAGTTGAATATCGTTGACTACATTAACTGTGAGACATAGTAGTACCATGTATTTCGTTGGTTAAAATAAAGTCTGGATCATCTTTTTTTACTTTCTCTGGATGTTTAGAATACTTTTTGATGTTTTCATCGAAGTACCAGGATTTATTCTCATCAAAAATAACAAAAGCAAGAACTAGGTTAAGAGTGTGGCTAGCATCATGGCTCTTGGTGACATTTTGGCGACAGACTAGCAAAGGTCCAATTAATCCACTGTAGAGATCCTGTAAACACAAATCAGATCAAGACACTGAGTTATAGGCTATGATGGCGACTGTGATAGTAAAAATTTCCCAACATCTAGAAGGTAGTTAGATGTTACAATGAAGAAAGAGTTCTGAGCCTCAAGTCAGGAAGACCTGAGTCCAACCCTTTCTCTCCCTCATCCACCCCACCCCCTTCCTGCAACCCCTAGGACTATCTGTATGACTTTGGGTAAATTATTTAACCTCTGCCTAACTCACTTTCTTCTTTTGTAGAATGGGGATACTAACAGCACCTTCCTCACATAGTTATTGTGAGAATTAAATGAAAATAATATTTGTAAAGCACTTAGTACAGTAACTGGCACATGGTAGGCAATATTTAATTAATAATTTATGATAACTAATTAATACTAATAATTACTAAATAATAACTATTAATAAATACTTGTTTCCTTCCAAAGACATCAAAAGAAATCTAATTAGATCTAACTGAGCAATAATGCTAATAACCTATTTAGCATTTGCAATTCTCTAGCTGGAGGAGAGTAACACAATGTGACGGCATATTAAATTGCACAATTGAAAGAAGAATTAAATTTTTCTCATTAGGCATATATATTTTTTAATGGAATCAACTGTAATGCTGAGATTCTCCAGTCAATCACTCTCCAGTCATTCTCCAGTCAATCAACAAGTCTATATTAAGAGCCTACTATGTGGGATAAAAAAGCTGAAACAGTTCTTGATCCCAGGGTGTTTACATTTTATGGGTTCTTGGTAATCATAGCATGATCATTGCATTGTCTTTAAAAAAACACAAGTTTTTTTTGGTGCTATTCAAAAGAGGAGATGAGAGTAGTTTGTTTCAGTGGGAAGTTTACATAGCATTGGGCTTTTTTTTCTTTTTTCTTTTTTGAGACTAGCTCTCCTTGTCTCAATCAGTTTGGATATCCAATGGTAATTCATGGACCTGGTTCCATTGTTGATGAATATAGCAATTTTAATCTTCTCCATTTCCAACAGGGCTGGTTTGCCCTTCCTTCTGGAGGCTCTCAGTTCTGAGGGAGCTTACTATACTAGTACCAGATGTAGTGTGCATGCCTGATGGACCCTACTGCATCTCAGAACTCCTGAACTCAAGCAATCCACCAACATTAGCCTCCTCAATAACTGGGATTACAAACATGGGCTACCACATCCGACTTTGACTAGAATTTTTTTCAAGACCCACCATACTTTCCTTGTATCATGTGTCTCTCTACATTAAAAATACCATGAAAAGTCATGTGATGGACAGCTTACCTTGACTGGATCCACAGTTGAATAATAAACCCAGGGTATGCAAACAGAGTCATTTTTGGTAGGCCCAGATCTTTCAGGGATTTTCCACTTATATACTCTTATTTCCCCTGTTGAGGCAAATATATTCTACTTAAATCATTTCAAGTCAACAACTATTGAGTACCTACAATATACTTGATTACCTGGAATGTTTTCCCTCCTTGCCTCCACCTCAAACAATTCTTTTCCTTCAAACTACAGCTCAATCATCACCTTCTACATGAATACTTTCCTGACCCCTCCACCTGTTAGTATTCTTCCTCCCAAACTACCTTGTAGTTAATCATTTTGTATTTATCTTCTTCCTCACCTATCACTCACTTCTCCAAGTCTTGCAAGCTTGCAATCTCTTTGCAAATCTAATTATAGGTAGATATAAATTTGCAAAGCATTTGAAAAAATCACCATCCAAACATAATTTCTAAGCTTTACTCTCCCCAAATTCTCTGGACAAGATATTTTCCTTGAAAGGTGTGGGTTTGTGCATTTTAAAAAAAATTTCTAGCATAGGGTTAGGAACACTTGAATTCTAATCTCACCTCAGACACTTTCTAGCTGTATGACCCCAGGCAAGTCACTTAACCTCTGTCTGCCTTAGTTTTCTCTTCTGTAAAAATGGGATAATAATAGTATCTGATTCCCAGAGTTGTTATGAAGATGAAACAATATTTATAAAGTGCTTTATGAACCTTAAAACATCAGCTATTATTATTACTGTTCATCTGACCTCCACATTATAAGATTTTTGTGGGGTATAATACTCATTATAAATCATCCCATGGTCTTGCCTCAACTAAGATTCTATTTCACATCACAGTGTAGAGGTGACCCTGGGTCCTCAAAGAATTGTGAAGTAAATGCAAACTCTGGCAGGTCCTCACAGACTAGAAAGGTTCAAGAATGAGTCTGTTGATAAGCCAGACTAACTGAATTGGAGAGGTTCATTAGCAGGGACACCAAAGACCCACAAAGACTCTCAGGGACCATCTGAGAAATCAGAGCAGGTTTATGATTTCTTTTTGCTAAAAAGGAGTCCTTACACAGAAGAAATCATAGTCCCCTCAAGCATTCAAGAAAGACTCCTTATCCTAGATGACTTCTCTCTTCAAATAATTACCTGGTTTTGTTGGAGTAACAGTGGAATAATCTGTTTTCACTCCATGAGCATGCATAGAATAAGACCTTTTGGCTGTGTTTTTAAAGACAATTGTAACTGTATTTCCGACATCTACCTGAATCATTGGACCTAGTGGGAGTAAATAGAGAGATACATTGGTGTTATTTCACTTAAAATATAAATGTTAAATTATCTACCCTCTCAAATATAAGCATAGTGATTTTCATCAATTATCTTTTTATTTAATTGTAGCTCCTTTGGATACAACAAGCCCTCCTCTCCCCCTCACAAAGTGAGTTTCCCCTAAAAAGACTAGTCTAGATCTATAAACAACATCTTATTGCTACATTTCTCAATATGCACTTTGTTAAATGTCTTTGCTATGAACTAATTGTATACTCTGGCTGATAAGTAAAAACAAGTACATTGGTGGGGGCTCATGAATTATGGTTTGTTTGAGTTTTTCTGTGCACTGGCACAGAACCACAAAGTACCTTAAACCTAGCATAGCCTTGTCAAAGGCACCCACTCCATAAAGTTGTTTTTGGGGGGGAGTGGGGAGTTAGTGCTCTTTATTTCAGTTCCCTCACATAATATTAAAAAAAAAAGTTTTCTGCAAAGTAGGAAGATTTAGAGTGAGAGAATTGGGCAGTTTGAGAGGGAAGTGTAAGCCTACCAGAATGAATGTAGCCAATAAGGAGCTCATTGTTGGTTTATAAAGCATGACTTTTAGCTGCTTTCAAGATTTTGGTGACCTAGATTCCAGAACACCATCTTTAGAACAATGGCCTCTATAAGAACCATTTGATGCATCAGATTATACCATTCCTGTGAGTTTAAAAATTGAGCCAGAGCTTTTTTTCTTTTCTTTCCCAATGAACCAAACAAAAATTTCATGTCAAGGGGCCAAGGGATAGGAGGAAAGAGAAATATTTTTTCTTTATCTCTCCACTCTGCCAAAAATGTGATAACCTACAACAATTGCTGATGAACAGAATTCACTTCACAGCACTGAAGAGACAAGATGGTTTAGCAGGACAAACTGAAGCATTGGAAGTCAGGGACCCCAGTTCTGAGACTTGACCCTGACATTTAGGATTATAGATTAAGAACTAGAAGAAATGTTAGCCATTGTCTACTCCAACTTTTTGATTTTACATGTGAGGAAACTGGCATATGGAGGTGATGTGACTTGTCTTAGGTCACAGATAATAAGTACCAGAACCCAGCTCCTCTGTTTCTCAAACGAATATTCTTACAAACTATGTAATCATGGGGAAATCAATTAATCTCTCTGAGTTGCACTTTATCTGTTTCTTAAGATTGTTGCAGGGGCAATATTTTTGTTTTGGCAACATGGCTTAGTACTGGGCTTGTGAGAGAAAGACACACAAAGACATTTTTTCAAATCTAACCTCTGAAACTTACTAGCTGTAAGTCTTAGTTTCCTCATCTGTAAAATGGGTACAACTTGTATTATCTCCATAAGAGGATTGTGACAAGATTTTGATGAAGTAACGTCTCTTAAACACATTGCAAATTTTAATGCATTATACATGGTAGTTGTTCTTAGATGTTTATTTTATGTTCTCCCTCTTGCTTGCCAAGATCTCTGTGATTAAAGTTTGTTATAGAATATGGATCTGGATAACACTGGGCTTGATTTAGTACATCTGGCTAGGACTACTGAGACAAAATGATTTCAGAGCACACTGGACGCTAAGTAAGACCTTTCTGTACATTAGCACAGGATTTAAACTCTAGAATCAATAGTTCTCTGTGTGGAGTCTGTAAGCAGGCCTTATACTTCTTGACACAATGCACAGAATGCTGGTCATGGAGTCGAGAAGATCCAAGTTGGGATCTTGCCCCAGATATTGACTAGCTGTATGACCCTGGACAAGTCACTTAACCTCTGTCTACCTCAGTTTCCTCACCTGTAAAATGGAGATTCTGATATCATCTACTTTCCAGTGTTCTTGCAAGGATTAAATGAGATAGCATATATAAAGTGTTTTGCAACATTAAAATGTTATAGAAATATTAGCTATTGTCATTATCTTTTTCTAATTCCCCCAACTTCTAGTTTCCTCTTTTCTAAAGTACCACATAATTTAACTATTTGCATATATTTGAACTTACTTTGCATTTATGACACATGTATTTCCATATATGCTTGTCACCCTCATTAGAATGCAAACTCTTTGGGAATGGAGATTGTTTCATTCTTTGTATGCATGTCTCCAGTACCCTTAACAAATACTTGCTGACTGACTGATTGATGAGTACTTTTAAATTTCAACAAAATGAAATTTCTTTGACATTTTCTCTGTTCCTTTCCATCAGAGGACTACTTTGCTACCCATACTAGGCATCCTCTTGTCTTTGGCATAAAGTAATGGAACAATCTCAAAGAAATGAGTCTCGAAGTATATTGGGTTATCTAGCATGTTACTTTGGGCCCAAATATGATGACGATTAACAAATATTGTAACCTTTTAAGTCAAGTAAAATCCTACAAAATGGGAAATAAATACCTAGGTACTCCTAACTAAGAATGCTTATTTTAGGATGCTGAGAAGGGTGTGAAGAATCTCTTAGACAGCCCTCGAATACTAATTAATTCTGCACGTTCCCCTCTTTCTGTGGGGTTTGAGGACCTTCCACATTTGGGGAAACCTTTTCTGCTGACAGGTTGGACAAGGAGGGTAACCAGAAGAGAAGATGAAGAAACCAAAGGAGTAACATCCATTTAAGAAGTGTCAGCACATCATCTAATCAACTGTGGATTTCTAACCTCAAAATGTGATCCAACACACTTACGAAACCTGCAAAAGTTTAAATGTGACATATGTGCCCATATGAAGCTGCTTCTAGGTTTCATGTCTGGGGAATCTAGGATACTGTAGAGAGAAGGACACTCTTGGCTAAAAGATTGTGCTACTGCCCCATAGGCCAAGATTGATTTTTTAAAAGTTATACCTAAGCAGCATTTCTAAGGTTTCTTTCAGTCTTAAAATTCTAATCCTGGAAGAAATAGTGAGTAGAAGTTGCAAAGAGACAAATTAAGACTTGGTGTTAGAAGAAAGAACCTGTGAATTGAAAGTGTTGGATGCTATGTTCTTTTGCTTTAAATGCCTATAATTCTATGATTACCTGTTTACTTATCTGTTCTTCATCTTAGCTGGATAAAAAATTTTTCAAGCATAAAGTTTCAACTATATGTATATATATATATATATATATATGCACATATATATATATGCACATATATATATACATATACACACATATATATGAATACACATACATATATTTATACACACATACATATGCCTATTACTTTATGAAACTAGAAGTGTCCACAGTAATTCAATCTGCTTTTAAAAATAGCATATAGGAGGGGCAGCTAGGTGGCAACATGAATAGAGCACCGGCCCTGGAGTCAGGAGGACCTGAGTTGAAATCCGGTCTCAGACATTTAACATGTACTAGCCATGTGACCTTGGGCAAGTCGCTTAACCCCAATTGCCCTGTCTTCCCCCCTCCAAAAAGAAAAAAGAAGAAAAATAGCATATAGGGGTGGCCGGGTTGCACAGTGAATAGAGCACCAGCCCTGGAGTCAGGAGGACTTGAGTTCAAATCTGGCCTCAGACGCTAGTCATACAACCTTGGGCAAGTCACTTAATCCTAATTGCCCTGCCTTCCCCCCTCCAAAAAGCAATAAAATAAAATAAAAATAGCACATAATAAATTCAACATGTTATTTTCAAACTATTCTGCTCATTTTTTTTTTTTTTTAGGCAAACACAGTCACACTGCTAGTAGGTGTCTAAGGTCACATTTGAGCTCAGGTTCTCCTGACTCCAGGATGAGTGCTCTATCCACTGCATTACCTAGCCACTCCTGTTAAGTTATATTTTAATGAACAACAGGGAGATATTGCTTATAGACAAGTCTTTCTTCCTCTCTCAGTTCCAGTTTCTTAATGTGTAAAATGAAGGAATTGAACTAGGAGGTAATGTTGAAGGTCCCTTCAAATTCTAGATTCTGCAACTTATATGATTTTAGTTATCTTGCAGATCAAGCCTTTGCAACTTGACGTTAAGAGAACAATAATGGGCTGGCTTGGAATCACACAAAAAACAAACCTACATAGTTTCAGGCAGTATTTTGTCCTCAGAAGCTTGAGCTAGTTAACCACATTGGAACTGAATTATGAAACTATCTTCAGGGTCTCTTCTGTGGGTTGTTGTTAGTACTACTCTAATTAACTAGAGAATGCCCATTCGTGTCTGTCCAAATCGGTTTAGGACTCTTCTGAAGTGGAACATCTTTTGGTATCAAAGAAAAGAAAGAAAAATCTGACCCAGGTCATGCAGAGCAACCAGGCAAATCACACAATTCAGTACCTAGCAAATCCAGATGTTTATTTTCTTCTGTTCTTTGTTTTGGAGTCTTGAAGGAGCCATCAGTGAACTCACTGTAAACAACTTTCTTGTATTTGAAACCAGAATACCAAATAGATCTTTTATTCATAAATGTATATGTCTCACTGAAACACACAGACACACACAAACAGTTTAATTCATTTAATAATTTAAAATGGGTAAAGTGCTCAAATTAAAACTTTCATGAAAACAACATTATTCAGAGAATAAAGATACTATCTTAAAGGGAGGCTATTTCTACCCCTGTAGTCCTACTTTGGAAAAAGAATATTGGTCTTTTATAGCTTTGATTCTGAAATATATCTTCAGGAACAATCCAACTGGTCAATCAGCTTTCCCTGTATGTGGGTTCCATCTTCTACTACCCACCTGGTCTTTGCCTTTCAGAATCCCCAACTTCATTAAAAGCACTGCTCTTGGGCCACCTAGTTATTAGTACATTTTTCTTCTTGAAATTGTATATATTACTTTGTACATACTTTGTATTTCCTGGTTCCCTCAGTAGAAAGTAAGCTACCTGAGGGCAGGGTCTAGCTAGCCTATGTTTATCTTTGTATTCTCAGCCTTAGGAACACACTCAGCACCTAACAAGTACTTAGTAGGTGACTGTAGAATGGAGCTAAAGCAAAAAGTGAATGAAAGACCTCAAATGATGTGGAGGAAGAAAGTTAATATTGTCAGATAAGAATCCAACTGTGCGGCAAAAATGAAGGCCACATGGATAATAGTTTATATACTCATCAAACAGTGTGAAAGAGTGAAGAGAAAGGGAGATAGAAAGAGATAGACAGAGATCTACAGAGAGAGAAAAAGAGACAGAATAAAAGAAAGAAGGGGAGATGGAGACAGAAAGAGAGAAAGAGAGAGACAGACAGACACAGACACAGACAGAGAGACAGAGAGAAGAGGAGACAGAGAAAAACAGAGAGACAGAGAGGGAAGGAAAGATATTTCTATAATCACAAATTTTAAATCAGAGGGCAATTCAAACTGAATCAAATTAAATATAGTTTCCTATAGAATGTAAACTCCTACTTTTAATTTTGTCTTTGAACTACCCCAGCTCCTAGCACAGTGTTTCACAGAAGCTTGTTGGACTGAATAGGAGCACGAATATATAGGTAACTGAGACAAAGTATATTAGCTCACAGTTAGAGATTACTACCCTCTCCCAGCTTTCTTACTTTACTCCTTGTAGATGACGAAGTTCCTTTTCCCATCTTCTACTGGGAGAATAATCCCATTCAACTTCCACTGCGGCAATATAGTAAACCTTGTTCTTCTTATAGTTTGTGTTGTCCTTAAAAGGCTTGTTGCATTCTTTCACTCGGTATTTATGTTTCATGCCTGTTGTATAGTGGTTCGTCGTGAGACAAACAACATCAAATTCCCCTAGGAAGGTAAAGAAGAAAGATGTCATTTTGAAGGTTATATGATTGGTGAATTTATCAGACTACCCTTCACTATATGAATCTACTCAAAAGGCATTAACAGAATGTAAGTGCCAACAAAATGTAGGCTCCCTGAGGGCAGAGCTATTTGGTTTTTGCCTTCATATCTCTAGCACCCAGTCCAGTTGCCTTATTAATATTAGGCATTTACTGGGCGCTTGTTGAATTGAATATATATGATATTGAATATATATACAACAAGTCTTTTACATTAAACCAATCAACCAACCAAATCATTACCAAGGCTCTATGCTACACAACAATAAATCCCACTAAAAGACAAAAGATCTTTGTCCTTTTATTTTATTACCCCCCTCAGACTAAGGGGTTTCCAGACATCACAAGTTTATATACATTATACATTGACACCACTTTTCAGTCTGTTCTTTAAGAGACCTTGTGTTCTCTGGATTCCAGGAAAAGTTTTAATTTTGATAGAAAATGAAAGAATTTAGAAAAATTAAAAGATAGAGTTAGAAAGGAAATTTACATAGAATAGACTTTAGGAAAGAGAATAGAGAAAAGGGGGCAGAGTGTGGCTTTTGTGGTTCATGAAAAGTAGAAAAGTCTAGTCAGGAGCAGGAATTTTTACAGCCAGAAGTTTACAGAGACAAAAAGAGAAGTGAACTGTAATTTAGAGGGTTTAGTCAGCACAGTAAAAAGGAAGCAAGGAAGGGAAGACACGGCTATCAGAGATGCACAATTATTTTTAGGAGGCTTTGATGGAACAAAAAAAATAAAATTAAAAAAAAAAACCAAATACACGAAAAAAAACAACAACCAAGAATAAGATCATAGATTTTGAGTTGGAAGAGACCTTAGCTGTCCCCTTGTCATCAAGCTCCTTCATTTTACAGCAGAGGAAAGTGAGGGCCTAAAAAGTGTAGTGACTTGCTGAAAGTCACACAGGTACCATGGTGGCATTTGAACCCATGTACACTGACTGACTTATTCCATGGTTTTTTCCACTGTACGACACTGCCTTCCTAGATAAGATTTCTTCCTTTTCTAGACTCCCACAATTTTACATAATTTGGGTGTATGTCCAGATGATACCACATGACTGTCATAAAGGAGAAAAAAAAAACAATCAGTAGAACTATTTGGCATTGTAGCAGCAACCACGCTGGCATGCCCAGGATGGCTGCCAGCACAGGTTCTTAGATCTGCTTTACTAGGAAAATAGCTGTGTAACAGTAGAGAAATAGAGAAGTAAAGACCAACAGACAGGGCTCTGACTACCCTGCATCACCTATACACTTTACACACATCCCTGGATTGAGAGAGCCTTTACATCTAGCTCTGAACATAAGGTCACTCAGAATCTCAACGAGGGAATCACAAGATCCTTTTAATAAGTGAGCCTCCAAAAAGCAAAATACCAACTCAGAATATTTATACACTTCTCAGAGTCAGAAGGCATCACAACCCTCCTGACTCAGTGCCTAATTAGAAATTAGCAAAAGGTGTGAAAGCCTTCCTACCAGCAAGCCTCCCCTAAGCAAGCTTCCCTTCATGGGCTCTACATTAGGCCTGTTAATGGGAGGGGAAGATCTTATATCCCATTAACATTACTGGCACTATGTGTGAACCCAGTCTGATTTATACTTGCTATTCAATTTAATGTAGCTATTGTTGTTCTCTTTTGTTTTTATATCAACTTTATTTCTAAATATATTCCTCTTTTCTCCCCTACCTGCATTCACTAGAGAACCATCCCTTGTAAGAAATAACAAAAAAGAGAGAAGGAATTAGTTTGCCAGAGCTAACATATAAACCAAGTGTGACAATATATGCACTGTTCCATATCCATAGTCCCCCATGTCTGAAAAGAAGGGAGGGGGATGTATTTTTTCCTCTTTACTTTGGGGCCACACATGAAAATTATTACACATCACTTGCTACTTTTTTCTTTTACAGAATTTGGACAAATGGCTAATTTGCATAGATCTACCCAAAATGCCTTGCTATTACCCATTCCCTAGTTGAAATTAACGTGGACCTTGGACCATAGTTCTACTCCTAAAAGGCCAGGAAATAAGCAGTGCTATGTGTTTACTAGTAGGAAAGTGTTTCATAAATATGTATTGATGAGTCTAATGATACCAGAAAGAAGGAGAATTGCAACTCTGGTTACTTTGGTGTTGTATTAGAAAGGCAAGATTTGACTCATGGGTACAAGCAACAATTCTGAGGTTTGGGGAACTCAGGGGATCTTTATTGACCCCAGTTTATCGTTGGACAATAGTGCGATGGGAGGATATGTGGGGAATAAGGGCTGGAAAGCAGAGGACAACAGCAAGAGAATGAGGCAAAACCAGAAGGTATATAGAAGAAAGTAAAGAAATGATTATTTTGAATGTTTCCAAATTGTTTCATTTCAAAAAGTATGGACTCATGGAAGGATGTGGATGAAAACAGAGTGGGATGGGCAGGGTGTGCATCAGTAGGGACCGACACTGTTGAAAGCAGTACCTACATTGGCTAAGATTCTAGATCTAGGTCTAGAAAAGATCTCAGAGGAAATCAAGTCCAACTCATTCATTGAAAGAAACTGAGCTACAGAAATGAGGTACTTTGCCCATAGTCATACAAATAATGAGGTGGGATTTGAACCCAGACCCTCAGACTCCAAATTCAGTGCTTTTTTGTATGCTGGAGTATATGGACATGGAAACCCTAAGGAGGACAAGAATCATAGGAGCCCCAGAAAATTGTGCGAGCCTATGCAAAATTTTATACACATTAATTCAGTGAGGCAGAATATCGGAACAACAGGATAATCTTCCACAATGCTATTTGTGTCCTTTTGATGTTGTTCACTGTAGAAACATCCCTCCTTGATCACTGCCTGTGTGACTTTGAGCAAGTCACTGAACCTTGAGCAATCTCACTTTCCTCCTCAGTAAATGTGGGAGTTGGGTGATAAGAGGGCTGCCACAGTTTCTTCCAACTTGAAATCTATGACCTTGACCTTTTTTTCTTCTTCTATTTGGCACCACTGGAATCTCCTGAAAATAATTGTACATCTCAGATACCCATATCTCCCTTCTCTTGCTCCCTGTTTGCTCTCCCGCACAGCCTACATCATCCAAATTAAAATTCACTTCTTTTGTCTCTGTAAACTCTGTAAGAATTCCTGGTCCTGTACAAAGAGTACCTCCTACTGACAACACAAGAAGCATTACACAGTAAAAATTAAATATTCACCTGTGGAATCTGCTGTCATAAAGAGAGTCCGGGAATTTTGTGGAATAACACCTACAGTGTCTCCCCTCTTTCCTAAAGAGACAAAAGTGTTTCCTGAAAAATATATCCCATGCATATCTTCTAATGACCCCACACTGAAGACATGCCATGAAATCTTGTCACCTAGGCACATATCAAGTCCTGGAAGATTTCCAAACATGTATCCGTTTATGGCTGAAAGAGTTATGGGAAAGGAAAAGGTGTTAATTATTATTATTTTCACGAATACTTCAAAATATCAAAGGACCATGATTTCCTTGAGATGGGTCCTCTGTCCATCAACACATATCACATTCACTCTACAGCTCAGTAGCAATCTTATGACAGTCACTATTGCCAAAAATTTTGTCCTATCTTCTTGGTATCCTTATATGTTTTGCAAGTGAGCAAACTTGATTCTATTTCATAGATTTAGAACCAAAAGAGGTCTTATAGAATTTCTAGTCCAATTGGCTCATTTACCTATGAGGAAGGCATTAAGTGAAAGAAGTAGGGTTTCAATCCAGGTTCTCTGACTCGAGCTAGCACTTTTTCTTGGAGTATTAGGGCTTGGAGCAACAAACACTTTATCATTGGGTCTGTATTGTTAGTCCATTGTGGTATCCTTTGAGCCCCCTCAGGTTCATTGCTGTGAAGGGGCCAAAGTGATCTTGACAAGAGATGAACACTCCTAAGTATTTTCACTTGGAAATCTTAAATAACGAAAAACCATAGTCTTCTTAGTATCACCCATTTTCCCTTTCCCTTTCCCCCTAATGTCATGATACTTTTATACAACTCAGTAGGCCCTAATCAATAAATTCCTCCCTCTCTTTGGAGGCAGGCAAAGTTATAGCAAGTTCCTCAGAAATCTCATTGCTTATCTTTAATAAAGCAAGCAAAATAATATTTCTCAAGGATCAGAGCTGTGAAAATCCCAAACCAGACTAGACTTAGCTACTGTGAAACTTTTCCCCAAAAGTCATTAGGAAAATTAAAAACTGACTTTTTCTTCTGCTTTAACCACCAATCTCTATTCCTTCTCTCTGGATTCCATATTTTTTAAATGTCCTATGCATTGAAAATAATAGGCTAGTTAGTAGTAAATAACCCCAAATTCAAGTCTCTAACTGACTTGAACCTCACTATTTCAGTGTATCTGAAACTTTCTAAAGTCTCAGAACTGTAAGTGGTTGAAAGGAATTTCAAGACATTTGGTCCAATCTTCCTCCTTCATGCAGGTGAATTTGTAACCTGGAGGTGGTCATCTGTTCCCTTAATAAATTCCCCTGATAAATGATTCCCATGCTTTTCTTATCCTTATGCTCAAAAACTCTGTTCCATAATTTCCTTTTTTTCCTTTTTGTTCCTTTTATTTATTTGAGCCAATTACTTCTCCAGGAAATCCATTTAGTTATATTTTCAATCTTTCCTAATCCTAATTGAAAGGATGAAAAAAGATGTACCACAATGCCACCAATATGACTCAAGCCAATATTACTATTGGGAAAAATAATATCCAAATAAAATGGGGTGAACTGGGGGAAAAAATCACCATTCTCCTGCCAGAGAAACTTCAGTGACCTTCTGATACTCCTGTAACAAATCTTAAATATCTCTTTGGCATTTAAAGTCCTACACAATCTAGCTCCAGCTTATCTTTCCAGGTTTATTACATATTACCACACAGTATTATATGAGCCAGAGAAGGGGAGTGGACCCTCTTCACCTACTGTATATTGCAGCCAAATTGCCCTTCTCATTCTTCCTAAAACTTGGAACTCCATCTCTTTGCTCTATCTCTTTGCCCCTGCTGTCCCCCAGTGCCTAATATGCATTCACTTCTCATCTGTGCCTCTCAGAATTCCCAATTTTCTTCAAGGCTCAGATAATGTGCCATCATCCAATTCAAGTCTTTTCCCAAGCTACTTTGTTGTGGGTACTCGCTCCATCTTCCTGTCATTATCATACTTGTTTTTATGTTGTATACCCCAAGTAGAACATTAGTTCCTTTTGTACAGGAACTGTTTCATCTTTGTTTGAGTACCCCCAGGGAGATGTCATGGCAAAGCATAGGGGGCAGAGTGCTTTTCTGAAAGCCATAAAGTACCACCTATGATACATACCGACTGCATTACTCTAGGCAAGTGGCTCAGACTCCCAATGCCTCAGACATCTCTCTAACACCCTACAAAGAAAATACTGACTTTTCTTGGTGGAGAGAATGTTCTCACTTTGAATTTCTCCATGCCGTTGAAACTCTAGGTTCATCCCTAAGTGCAATGCCTGGTTCATTCCATAGTAGGCGCTCATAAATAGTTATTGGATTTAATTGATTATTAAAGTGTCTCTAACCCAATCCCTAAACACCTCGAAATATAGACTGCAGAGAGAAGGACATTGATTATTTCATTCAATTATCTGATGAAATGAAACTCTCCCTTACAAGCCATTCTGTTAGATTCTTGGAAGCCTGGATCTTTCTTATTCACTTGGCTGTGGTTTCCTGTAAATTTTCTAATATTTTCATCCAAGTACAGGCTTTTGTTCTCATCATAGATTGTAGGTTGCAGGTAGAATTCCTTGTCTACACCTTTCTGTGAATGAAATAAAAAAAAAAAAGTGAACATGAGACAAGGAGAATCTTTCTGATGCACCCATTGGGTCTTCATGTGGACAAATCAAAGGGCAGAGTAATTTTGAAAAAGGGACTTTGAGCTTCATGATAAATTTGACTGCCTAAATTCTCATTATTATAGACATTGAATTAAAAAAAAACAGAGAAGATCTTAGAGTTAAAAATTAAAAGAGGATTTTTTTTTATAGAGTTAAGGTTGGAAGGGTAACTCCTTGAAGGAAGTAATCCTTGATTTCTAAAGACAAAGATACTACTGATTTTCTGAAGGGCAGTTTTCAGGATTAAATCACCATGAATGAGCCTCATGGAAGCCCTACTTCTATTTATATTTGCTGATTTCATTGGGAATATATTTCTTCTTGTTACGGCCATTGATGGAAATGGAGCTCAATTGGACAACAAATGATCCATGTAGGGATTTCCTAGGTGTAATAGTAATGTAATTTGATCCCTTTGTGTTGGCAAATACAGGTACTTAGTACAGTACAGTAACAGGTACTTAGCACTTAGTAATTAATCAAGCCTCTGTCAAAAATAACAGAAGGTGGGACTCCCTGTTGCTGATGTAACAGGAAGGGGCTGAACAGGGAGGGGCAATACTGTATATAAGGAAAAGCCCCAGAGAGGGAGAGTCAGATCTTCTTGGAGTAAGCTTCATGGAGGCATAAGCAGCTGCTGCCGAGGAGGCTGAAGAGGAAGGACCTAGGCTGGATAGAATGATTTTTATTTGGAGAACCTGGATGAAATTATTTTGATACTGGGAACCAGCTGAAACTTCTGCTGAGTCAGAGGGCCAGCTGGAGCTGCTGAAGCTGTTGAGGATTTCTAAGGGCCAGCCAGAGCTGCAGAAGACTGAAGAAGCATGAATGTGATGCTGGTACTTTGTATGAACCTGTTTGTGGCTTTGTTAAGCCTTGACTTCCCAGGAACAGAGACTGTGAAGGATTTGAGATGGACTGGACACTGTGAGCTCGAATGTGGAGCAGGAACTGCACAGAGAGATGGACAAGGACCTGGGAGCTGTCTGCCTTTGAACCCAGGTGACAGATTGGTGAATCCAGGTAGGATCTAGGACCATGGAAGGGGATCCAGGGAATCTGAGAGACCAATCCAAGTCAAGCTGAAAGAAGACTTTACTTGGATACTGTGTACTGACCGAGAAATTCTAATTTACTAGTGACCTAAGGGTAGAAGGTCTGTGTATTCTCTGATGATTGAATAGTGAATGATAAAGGATGATTGAATAATTGAGTTGATTGAATGATTGATTGACTAAATGATTGTACAAAGTGAATGATGACTGAATAAGTAATTGATTTGTACCTTAGTGTGCCCGATGAGTGGAGAACTTTGACTATAGTACTTTGTGTCCCTTGAGGAGGCAAACCTTCTTAAGGATGATTGGATGATTGAATGATTGAGTTACTAAATGATTTTTCTTTGTTCAAAACTTTGTGACCACTCTGGTGGAAACTATGTGGCCATTTTCTGTGATAAGTTGTTGTGAATGCTATATTTTGATTTTCTGTTGTAAGTTGTAACATTGCGAATGCTGTACCTTGATTTTTCTGTGAATGTTTTGCTCTGATTTGTTATGGAATAAATAGGGTGTGCACTATACTGTGTAATCAGAATCTTAAAAGCTATTCACAGTAGCATTCTTCTGGAAAGCTGCTCATGCATGGCATTATACTAGGATCTGAACACCTTCCAACAATGCAAATAGCAACTCTTCTATGACTTAATAAATAAATTTTAGGGAGTTGTCTGAAGGATGTGGAGGTTAATAATATCTAAAGATGATAATCTCCAAATTGCTATTTGCATCACATAATGAGGGAAAAAAAAACCTATAAAATTTCATTAATCCAAAATGTGAAAGGTCTAACCTCTCAGAATTCTCAGAGTGACAGTGCCTTATCTGGTCAACTTGCTTTCCACAGTACCTCTCATAGCACCATGCACAAATGTACCCTAAATACAAGTTACTGACATTGATAGCTGTAATTCTTATGAGAAAGATGCTCTTGATTAAGAGGTAATGTGACATAATGGGTAGAGTCCTGGTTTTAGAGTCAGGAAGACTTGTATTCAAATCCTGCTTCTTATACTTACTAGCTGTGTGACCTTGGGCAAGTCACTTAGCCTTTGCTTGCCTCGGTTTCCTCAACTGTAAAATGGGAATAATAACACCTACCTCCCAAGGTTATTGTGAGGATCAAATGAGATAATATTTGTAAAGTTCTTAGCACAATGCCTAGCATAGAGTAGACATTATATAAATGTTAGCTGCTATTTTTAAAAAAGTGCTCAGACCATCTGTGCTCACTTCTCTCTTGGCTCCTCTCCTGAATCTGTAGATAGATGGAGACAGACAAACAGAGAGAGACAGAGAGAGGGAGAATGACAGAGAGGAAGGAAGGAAGGAAGGAAGGAAGGAAGGAAGGAAGGAAAAAAGAAAGAAAGGAAAGAAGAAAGGAAGGAAGGAAAAATGGAGAAAGAAAGAGACCAGGGTCACACTGACATTTCATATGAAAACTCAATTCTTCCTGTTCTCAGACCATTTCACCATCCATTATGCCACACTGCTCTGATTGGGCTCTAATCATTTAAGTTTCTCCCTCCCTTTGGGGACAGGCAAAGTTACAGCAAGTTCCTTATGCTCTATTTCTCAAATAGTGATCTTTTAAGATATTTTGTATCTTAACATTTTAAGCTTTAAATAAAATAATTTCACCTTGTAATATTGTATTACCACATAAAATGAGAATTTGAACATGCCCAGATTTCAGATAGCCCAACAGCTCTGTGGACAGCTCCTTTGGTCAGACCCTAAATCAGATAGGATGAACACACACATCTTTCCACTTTGCTGTACTTGTTATCTTACCAGTCTACCATCTGCACGGAGACTTCCCTTCCTACACACTAGAAGAGGCCCAGACATCCCACTGGTGATTTCTCTAACCAGATCCACATCAGAGTAGTATAAGCAGGTCAAGCAAACTGGATCGGCAGAGGTGGGACCCACAGTTTCTGGAACAGTCCATTCATAGGTAAAATTTTCCCCAGGCTGTATACTTGAAGAAGGCGAAGGTGTACCTGGGAAGAAATAAGTAACTTAGGAGGTCAGAAGCTATATCACTAGGAGCAGCCAGGGGTTCTTGAAGAATTGAATCTAATATTTTAGGTAAAGGTTCATTTTCCCACTCTAATTGTATTGGAATAGTGCACAGAAGGACTATTAGTCATGGAGGGTCATTGAGGCAGAACTGGAAGGAAAGACCTTGGAGGTTGTCTTGTTCAAATCAATCATTTTACAGATGAGGGAAATGAGGTCCAGAAAGGTCATAGACAGAGCTAAGCATCAATTCAAGGTCTTCTCTGTCTCTCTCCTGGTGCAGAGCTCTTTCCACCTTAATATCCTGCCTGATCTCCTGAACTGCTCAATTCAATTCAATAGACCTTTGTCAAGTGGCTGCAATGTGTGCCATGTCTACTTACCTCCACCAAGCGTCATGTAGTTGGATCCTTCGTTGCTCTTGGTGAATCTCACGCAATGAGGCTGAATGCTGAGGGGATGCCTAGCTCTGTTGAGAAAAGTGACCAGGATGCTTTGTCCCACTTCTGTTTTAATGACAGGGCCTAGAGACAAGCAGAAAATGAGTTTTCAATATACAATTATTTTAAAATGTGAATGGACACGTTATGTTGCCTGAAGATCAATGATTCTGTGGACAATCAGCCAGCATTTATTAAGAACCTATATATCAGATATTGGGAATACAAACTATTGTTGTTGTTAGCTATTTTACTCTTATCTCACTCTCTATGACTCCATTTGGGGTTTTCTTGGCAAACATACTGAAGTGGTTTGCCATTTCCTTCTCCAACTCATTTTACAGATGAGGAAACTGAGGCAAACAGAGATAAGTGACTTGCCTAGGGTCCCACACCATGTAAATGTCTGAGGTTGGATTTGAACTCATGGAGATGAATCTTCCTGACTCCAGGCTTGGTGATCTATCTGCTGCACCACCTAGCTACCTTGTGGATACAAGTACGAAGAATGAAATAATTCCTACTCACACAAGGCTGACATTCCAATGGGGCAGACAAGGATAATGACACTCTGATCCTGAAATATGCTCAGGTATGAATAAATGATAAATAAATGAGCATGTGCTAAGGGCCAAACACTGGAATAAATGTTAAGAGATAAGATATACAGAGAGATGATCCTTGCCTTCAAGGAGCTTACAAGGGTAGTCATGGTCAAGGAAGAGAATTTTGGGCCATGGAATCACAGAAATTGTGAGTTGATGTAGAGGATGTTCCTTTTCCAGAAGTCATAGCTTTGTCGATTTGATTACTGTGCCCAGAGCAAGAGATGGAAAACAGGTGATTTGAGGGGACAAAAGAACCCTAGGATCCCAGGAGATTCCATTGGTCTCATCCAAATCGTTGAATTGGAGATTCAGATCTGGAAGAGACCCTACAATTCATCTAGTCCAATACTCTCAGCCCACAGAGAAGGAAACTGAGGCCCAGAGAAGTGAAATGACTGACCCAAGGTCACAAAGCAAGTAAACAGAAGAAGCCAGATTGGGATTCAGGTCTTTTGACTGCAAATCTAGCACAGTAACATGCTGCTTCCTTATTTATCTTAATATAATTCTTGAAATTTTAAAAAATTTGCATCTTTGAATGAGACAAAGTTTCTGTTGCTGATCTTGATGTGTGAAATGATTATGTCATTGTGACTATGTAGAATTTATATATGCATATATGTGTATGTATGTATCTATATATATATACACACACATACATATGTGCATGTTTTGTATATATTTTATAGCTATATCAATATTGATGTATATGTGTATGTTTGTTTATCTGTATTGGTTAAAGTCTTGTATATATGCAGGAGTGTGCTGAAGCCAGTTCAAACCAGCTCCTGAGAATCAAACAGTCAAGTTTGCAGTTGGAACATTTATAACTTGGAAATGAGCAAATGCTACCAGCCTTGTTTGACTTACTAGTTTGTTGATTGTAGGCTGAAGAAAGCGATGCAGAATGTGTTAATATTGCAGATTAAACTGAAAGTGTGGCATGCAAACTTTAACTTTTTTCATTTTTGAGAAGCAGCATGACCTAGTGGATAGAGAGCTGGCCTCAGAGTCAAATATATGTGAGCACGAGACTTTCCTCTGACAGATTCTGACTGTGTGAACCTGGGCAAGTCCCTTGACCTCTCAAAGTCATTACTGAAAAGTTACCAATTTTTTTTTTAAGAGAGGGAGTTTCCTCAATAGAAATTGTTGATATCAATAAAATTACAAGTTTGTACCCCGCCCCCCCACAAGCCCTCAAAATCCCCCAATTTTACCCAAAAGTCCAAGATGTTTTTCTTCAGGGAGTCTTGTTTTCTTTGTTAGGAAGGAATCATCTGTGTACTCCTGGTATTGCAACTTTATGTAAGTTCCTCCAATTCTTTTGGGACTTTGAACAAAATAAGGTGCTGATTCACTGTGTAAAGATAGTGGGAAATAACAGTTTCAAAGTTCAGAATCAGAAGAAGATTCAAGAAATTGTACAAATCTGTCCTAATTCCTCTCTACATATTTAGCCTTTGTTTGCAAACTATTTCAGATTTTAAAAGAAGCCAGGCCTGTTTTTCCCAGAAAATGAACCAACTTTTATTTTTCATTTACTGTGTATAGAGATGTTACTTGTATGCATTTAAAAGGTTTTCAGTCTCATCATCTATGAAAAGAGGGAGTTATATTAGGTTGTCTCTAAATGCAGGACTATCATCTGACCATCATACTCCAGTGGACTTTCATAATCCAAAAATGAATGAATTAATGATGAATAAATGAAAATCCATTTATTAAGGGATCATTATGTACCAGATACTATGCTAAATGCTGGGAATACAAATAGAAAAATGGGTACAGACTCCTCTCTCAGGGAGCTCTCATTCTAGGTAAGAGAGAGAAAAGAAAGTTTTGGTAGATACAAAGGCTTGCGTGTCTTAAGCATACTTAGGGTGACTGGCAAGGCTCAAGGGTCCTTAGGTCTGGGATTTGGATGTCATAGGGACAGGAGGGATGGTAAGGCTTGGTAAGGCTCTGCCTCATCAGAAGAAATCAAGTTGGTGACTCCCATCTCCTCCAAGCTCTGTAGGTAATTGCGTGACCCAACTAGGTTCCAGGCTGTCCCAAGACTGGGACTGTCATGAGAGGATGTCAGGAGAAAGATTCCTCCACTGGTGGAAGGTCATCCAAAAATCATCAAAACTCAGAGTTGCATGAGAGAAGATTTTTATCAACATTCTAGTTGATAGAATGAACCTCTGAGCTGACAATATGATAGGATCTTAAAATCCTGGGAAGGGAAATTAGAAGGAACATCAGAAAGCATCTAAACTTATCCTCAGAGAGGTGGAGTGATTTGGTCAGGGTCACTAAGGTTGTGTGGAATAAGTGGCAAGGTTACTTTTATCCTATGAAATTTTGACTTCTGGATGTGGAACCAAGATGACAGAGTAGGGAAGCACTGAACTGAGCTTCTCCTTCAAGCAACTTTAAGATACTGCCTCAAATCTAATTCCAGAATGACAGAGCCAACAAAATTCAGAGTGAAAATCTTCTAGTCCAAGACAATATAGGAAGTCAGAAAGAGAGATCTGTGACACAGAGGAGGATTACTTATATGGATGAAACACCAGTGGTGGGACTAGGTGGTGGTGACAGAAGCAGCAGCAGCTTTGGGAACTCTCAAGCCAGAGATGATAAGGGGACCTGACAACTGGACAGAAAGAGATTACAGGGTACCCTGTGGTAGTACTAGAAATGAGACTGGATGTTGTTTGGCAGCTCTATTGCCTATACTCACTTCTGGATCATAGTTCAAGGGCAGTGAGAATTACTTTAGGTTGAGGGAAATCCTGAGAAGCAGTAACACTTTCAGCCCCAAGGGATCAGAGACCCTTGTTTCCTGTCCCAAATGAGAAAGGAGCTTGAGGAGCAGTATTGATTGCAATCCCAGGAGACTGGGGCCCTTCCTGGGAAAGGACCAGAGTACAGACCAAGAGAGCAATGACCACACTTCTCTCCAGATCAGAACACCTTGGAAGCATAAAAAAATTCCAACCCCACCCCAAACAAAACAAAACAAAAATGAAAACAATAGTGTAGAAAAAAATCTGAAACTTGGGATAGACTCCTCCTCCCACTCCCTCCCTACGCCAGGAACAGAGATCAACATTAACATAAAGTTCTAAATCAAGAAATAGGGTGCAAAAATGAGCAACAAATAACAACAAACAACTTAACCGTAAAATGCTACTGTGGTGACAGGGAAAATCAAGACACAAACTCAGAAGAACAAAATGAACTCAAAACATCTATAAGCAAAGCCTCTAAGAAAAATGTGAATTGGATACATACCCAATAAGAATTTCTAAAAGAGCTAAAAAATGATTTTCCAAATCAAATTGAGTGGTAGAGAAAAAATTAAATAAAGAAATGAAAGCAAAGGAAGATAATTGTGAAAAGACAATTAGCAACTTGGTAAAAGAGGCACAAAAATAATTAATAATATAACACTTAGTCTATGCAATTTTAAATTCAGAAGAATTAAGAATAAACCCAGATGTTTATCTTAACCAATAAGAATTATAAGAAAAAAACACCACTGATATATAATTCCAGTAATGTGCATTTTATAATAACACTACAGGAGGGAGAGGGGAAAGACAGGTGGATCTCTCATTTATATTTTCATACTTGTCCATGTTTCACAATTATATGTGACTATATCTTCTCCTCTATTAAATTGAGACCTCTTGCTGAGTCTCACACCATGAGCTCACATCTAAACACAGGATCTGTGGCATATTTATTTGCATCTCCCTTACATATAGGTTTATATGATATGGGTATTTAATAACAGTGGGATTAAATCAATTGTTTACATTTTAGTATGCCTAGTTCCTGAGTTTTGAGCCCAAGAACAAAGAATAATTGATAGATTTAGTTGAGTTGTTGAAATTTCATTGATATTATTGAAATAACAAAGATTAATTGCTCTTTACTACAGATAGGCTTAATATTCTACTAAATACTCATGCATTTTTAGTGTAAAGTAGGCAGGATTTGTTTCCATTCTTCCAGGTTAGTTGATATAGTCACAGGATATAGTTACATATGATGAGGTAATGAAGCATTAACTTTTATGAAGTGTAAACTCTTCTCTGATTGAGCCAGAGAAAGGAACAATGTCATCTAATTGAGGAAACAAATTACCCCCTATGCATGTGAGCTTTATATAGCTAAGCGTTGAAGAATTGAAGGGAATTCCAAGTGAGGAATCAGTAGTAGTAAAGTGTAATTCCTACAAGGAGATAGAGAGAAGATGGAATTTCTCTGTCTCTGTCTGTCTGTCTCTCTCCACCTCCCTGCCATACTCCCTGAGTATAGTAATGACCTGCCTAAAAAAGACAACCCATGAATCAGTTTGAGAATTTTTTTCAATTTGAGAAAGTTTGAGACATAGTAGAGGGAACAGAGAAACATAGCCCAGTCAAATATAGGTACAGAATGGCAGTCATTCAAAAGAGGAAGCAGCTTAGAAGCAGGGGGACTCCTGGTAGTACAAAAGGGGAGTAAAAGCTATAAGGAGTCCCAGACCAGGAGAATTTAGCTGAAGAATTTGTTTAGCAGAGATACCACACCCAAGATAAACTGCATGAGGTTTCTATAAAGAGAGAAAGGAATTCTAGGCTTTATGTTTAAGTAGTTGTGAATTACCTATTCCACAAATGTATATTGCCTCACTACCATTATACTCTGTTCCCACATACACTGTGTTGTTTTTTTTTAGAGGGGGGAAGGCAAGGCATTTGGGAATAAGTGACTTGCCCAAGGTCACACAGCTAGTAAGTATTAAGTGCCTGAGGCTGGATTTGAACTCAGGTCCTCCCGACTCCAGGGCCAGTGCTCTATTCACTGTGCCACCTAGCTGCCCCCATGCACTGTATTTTTGGGAGAGTACACTCTAGATTTATATTGGTTATATTTTATAGCTAAAGTCTTTGCTGGGGCAGCTAAGTGGTGCACTGGACAGAGTGCCAGGCTTGGAGTTAGGAAGACTCATCTTTGTGAGTTCAATCTGGCCTCAGACAGTGGCTTGCTGTGTGACCCTGGGCAAGTCGTATAATCCTGTTTGCCTCAATTCCTCACCTGCAAAATGAGCTGGAGAAGGCAATGGCAAACCACTCCAGTATCTTTTCCAAGAAAGCCCCAAAGAGGTCACAAAGAGTTGGAAATGACTGAACAGCAGCAGCAGCGACAACTTCTTTGCTGTGTTGCCTTTGTGAATGCTTTTGATAAGAGCTAATTTTGACTATTTGACTAAGCTCATTGTTAGTGGGAAATACACTGGTGGGTGCTCATCCATGAGGATTACCCCAAGAACCTATGAATGCAGTAGCCTCCCTCTGGGGATTCAACCCTGCCAGTTGTAAGTGCAAGGCATGATCCGTTAGAATGTTGACTTTTCCTAAGAATGCTATTGAGGCAGTGGACAGAGTCTAAGTTACCATCATCTTGAAATTAATACAAGTGCTTACAAAGCCAACTTCAGCTCTCAGAAATTTAAAGCCACTAAATATCATTTTTCTGTAGGTTGAGTGCAGAAACTAATTCAGCTTCACAGACTTATTATCCATGTGACTAACCCTTCTTTGGATTCATTTTCCTTATCTGTAAAATGGGAGTAATAATAGCACTTGATTCCCAGGGTTGTTATGAGGATGAAATGAGATATTTATAAAGTACCTCATGAATCGTAAAGTATTATATAAATTCTAGATGATGATCATGATGATTATATAATAGAATCTCATAGTTGGAAGGGAGTTCAGAGGTCATTTAGGCCAACCCCTACTTGTTCAGGACTGTTTTTACAAAATACCCAGAATTGATTATCCAGAGGTTTTGCTTCTAGATCTTTAGAGAGGAGACACACCTCCCTCCTGTGGTAGTATGTTTCACTCTTGAATTGCTTTAAATTGGTAGGAAGTTTTTTTGGACCTAAATTTTCCTCTCTAACATTTCTACCTATGGCTCTTAATTCTGACCTTTTTGATAAAAAAATGACAAGACTAATTCCTGCTCTATATGACATTCCTTCAAATATATAAATATAGGTTGCTATCATGTATACTTTAAACTTACTGCCTTTTTACCCTAGAACTTAGCATACTTAGCCTTAGCTCCTGGGGCCTTGTCACCCTGGAATATCTCTCCGCCATGTTGGCCCTATTGCTGAGTTCCTTATGGGGCCTCCATTTTGGAAATGGATCCAGGCCAGCCACACTAATTTTCCTCCTGAGTTGGGCTTCTGCTTCTCTGGTCTTTGCTACCATGTTCCTGTGTGGGTATCTTTTCTCTTCCCCACTGCTTTTCATCTTCCTTTATTTCATGTCTTCTCCCACTAAATGAAAACTCCTTGAGAACAGGGTCTGTCTTGTTTTGGGGTTTTGGGGTTTTTTTTTTGCCTTGTATTGGTAGTCTCAATATTTAACACAATGCCTGGCATGTAGGAAAAGCTCAATAAATGCTTTCTACTTCCCTTCTTGCCTGTCTCTTCTGCTAAATACACCCATTTCATTAAACTGTCTTACATGGCATGTCCTCTGGGCCCCTGACCATTCTGATCAGCCACATCTGTCTATAGTATGGTTTTTTCGTGACCTTTCTCAAATATGGCACTCCAACTCAGCAGATTACTACTACAGGGACGACCTAACAAGGGCAGAGTACAACAGAAAAATCATCTCTCTGACTTAGATGTGACTATTCTTTGGGCAATTCAGGATAGGATTAGTTTCTTTTTTGACTGCTCTGTTACACGCACATTGAGCCCCAGCTCAAATTCATACAAACTACTGTTTATACCTTGCCATCTTATGCTTAGAAAATAGACATATTTTAGCATCATTAAATGTCATTACTTCATTCATGTTGGCAATTTTACCATAAGTATTTTAAACAAACAGTCCTTACCTTCCAGGAGCTGTTAAGCTTTTCTTTGTATAATAGTTAGTGCCAGATGGGGCGTAATTCCAAAGCACTTCCTCAGCAGCAATGTAGTAGCGCTTAACTCTTGTCCCTTTAACATTATCAGATGAGTGTTTTTTGCAATCATTTATCTTGAAAAAGGCCTGCATGCCAGCTGAAAAACAGAAAGTTCTGATGGCTCATTTCATTAAGACAGCAAAAACATTTTTTAAAAATTTCCCATTTTTGCTCCTCTTTGCTTCTGAGAAATTTGTGGGATTGGTATTTTTTTCCCCCTGCTATATGTGGAAATGTTTCAAAAATGATTGGTATTAAACTTTTTTTCTTCCAACTTTTTCCTCAGTGATTCCACTACTGGACATCTATATCCTTCAAGAAGGATGACGACAGAAACTGAAGTTTCATATATAGGAAAATATTTACAGCAGAACTTTTTTTTTGTAGTAGCAAGGAACTAGAAATTAAATTAATTTATTTAATTAATCAACTTTACCCAAGTTATAATTTTCAGTTAGATTATTTTTTAAAAAGATGCATAATGTTGTAACTAGAATGGAGTTGGAATGGGGGATGGAGGTTCAAAATTTTTGTCTTGATTCTTCCACCTATCATATGCCTTGGAGTAGGACCCTTAACCTCGTTGAGCTTTGGTTTCCTCATCTACAAAAGATTAAGCCACTTCTTAGGGCCTTTACCTGCCTCTTCTGTTAAGCATTCCCATTTTCTTAAATCAATCCTAATATGGCACATTCTGAAGTTCTATGATTTTGCTGTATATAAAACAACTAAAGTTCTGGGAAGATACTGGAGTGAGAGATCATAAGGTAGCTTACCTCCTCAGTTTCCCTATCAAAATCAGAAATAGAAATACCAAAAAAGAAGAAAAACCATCAGCAATTTTCAAATTAAGATAAAAAAAAAACCCTCAAAAAATGAGCAAGCAAAATAGTTTCCAAAATGAAAAATAAAATGTGTCCCCTGAGTTAAGAACTCCCAACTTAGTGTGATTTGAGGTTCTATTTCCACAGAAGTGTCTCTGTCATGAGATAGAAATTCTTATTCATGGTCATTAATGGTTAAATGACAAAGGTAATGGAAAAATATGGTGAGTTAAAAGAAGCGAACACGGGGCGAACATGCCAGGAGAAAAAAAAAATGCTACCAAGGATAGAGTTTTTCCAATATATACCAAAATGGATCATAAGTACATAAAATTAAGGAATTAAGCATTAAAATTTAATTAAGGTGGTAGTTATAAAGTTATCTGTTACCAGGTAATACACAAAACATAAAAGGTGCTAGTTAGAATAATTCCTGGGATCAATTTTAGGAGTTTAGTGCAAGCTGACTACCTTCTATGTGAAGAGATGTGGACTTGCTGGTAAAATCATCAAATTGATGAGGGAATTCTCTAATCAGCTGCTTTTACAAAAAAGAAAAATAGACCAGTAGGATAGATTACATTATAGAGAATTAGAAACAAAGTCATAAAATAGGCTGTATTTTGATAAAACAGATTTTAAAAGTTAGAGGAAAGATTTCTTATTCAATACCAATTATTAAGAATATTGTACAGCAATAAATGGAACAAGATACACATTTCAGTTATGTTACAATGAATTTAAAAAG
>CM053591.1:165690247-165707687 GCA_028646515.1 Pseudochirops corinnae
GTCATTTTTCAGTTGTGTCTGACTCTTTGTGACCCCTATTTGGGGTTTTCTTGGCAAAGATATTGAAGTAGTTACTTCCTTCTCCAGCTCCTTTTACAGATGAGGAAACCAAGGCAAACAGGGTTAAATAACTTGCCTAGGGTCACACAGCTGCATCTAGTAAGCTGGATTTGAACTCAGGAAGATGAGTCTTCCTGACTCCAGGCCCAGCACTATATCCATTGTGCCACCTAGCTGCCCTTAAAACTATTGGTTTAAAAAGACTGGTTAAAAACAGAAAAGTACATCAGTGGAGCAGATTAAATGAAGAAGAATCAGAAACAATTGAACTCAATAAACAAATAAGCTCAATAAAATCTGATAAGTCTGAGAATATAAATTACTTGGGGAACAACTCTATTTGACAAGAACTGCCTAGAAAACCAGTCTCAAAATTAATGCATGATCTTTTAAAAGCCAAACCTCTAAAAACTAGAAGAGAACTAAATCACATCTTTCACAGCTATGGCTTACGGGGAGAATTTTTAACCAAACTAGAAATAGAGATAATCACAAAAGAAACTATAGGACATTTAGGTTACGTGAAATTGAAAAGCTTTTGCACTAACAAAAGCAATGCAACTAGAATAAGCAGGAACATTATTGATTTGGGAAAAAAATTCTCTGCATCAAATATCTCTGATAGGGATATGATATCCAAGATATATGAGGAGCTGATACAAATATAAAAGGCCAGAAGGTATTGCCCAGTGGATAAGTAGTCAAAAAAAATGTGAACAAATAGTTCTCAAAAGAATTGTAAATTATTGATAATTCTTCTGTTAAGAGAAATGCAAGCAAAAAAAGTCCAATGTCCCATCTCATGCCCAGCAAATTTGCAGTGATTACCAAAAAATGGGAATATATCCTGTTGGAGGATCTGTGCTGAGATAAATGTACCAATACACTATTCATATAGCTCCAAATTGGTTCCAGCCTGCTGAAAAACAATATGAAATTATGGTTTTTTTTGAAAAAAATATGACTAAAATGTTTATATCCTTTGATTCAGAAATCCTAATGCTAGGCATATATGCCAAAAAGGTGAAAGAAAGTTCTCTCTATATAGCAACATATTCATAGTAGTACTCTGTGGTAGAAAAGAAATGGAAACAAGGCATACCTCATATCCTTTGAGAAACAACAAAAGAAATTGCGGTTCACTGATGTAAAGAAATATTGCTTCTCTATTAGAAGTGCTGAATATGAAGAATGAAGAAAAACATAAGAAGACTTATGCAAACTGATGCAGAGCAAAGCAAACAGAACCAGGAAAGCAACATCCACAAAGACTTTTACAAGGAAAGGGGTGGGGAGGGGGAAATTTAACATTGAATAATTATAATAATCAGACCTGGCCCTGAAGAAGAGATAAGAAAATGTGCCCCCCCTCCCTTTTTTTCAGGGGTCTGAGATCACAGGCAGAGAATACTGCAAATCATGTCAGACCCAGTCAATGTGTTGGTTAGTTTTGCTGAACTATTTTTTTTCTTTCTTTTTTACTCTTTGTTATAAGGGACGCCTCACTGGGAAGAGGAGTCAGAGAAGAAAAAGTTCAGAAAGGAAGGTGATATAACAACAAAAGATATCAATAAAAATTCTTCATTAAAAGAAGATATTAAAGAAAGTTGTGACTGAAAGATGTAAGTCAGTAATGTAGCAAGATTGACTTGTTAGACATCTGTCATATTCCATAACTACCTGTGCAAGGTCAAGACATCTAGAGGAAGGATCTCAATCCCCACTGGAGGATTTTCAGGAGTATATTTCATACAGAATGGGTCATGATCTGCCCCCACATCAATGAGGTCTCAATTCGATTTAATCCAGCAAGAATTTATAAAGTGCCTATTGCATGCAGAGCCCTGAGGTGGGGCTGTATCCCTGACCAAGTACAAGGTGAATTAATTCCAGACCAACTCTTCCTCCCTCCACTTCCAGCATTCTCCAAATTATCGCATAGCCAAGACTGGTATGCTAAAACAAATTTTATGCATTGAAAAGAATGAATTGGAACACAAAAAGGGTGGAAAGCATTCAGTGTTCGACCAAAGATCTTCACAACCATCCTCATTTCTCTTCTGTTCCAGTTGTCTCCTTTCATTAACTCTTGGGGGTTTGACCTTCAATTTTGGTAGTGTAAGGAGGTGACTGCCGGGAGAAGGAAGGACTTCCTGTTTGGAGATTGAAGAAGGACAGTTAGCTTCCCCTTGGTGGGCTAGGAAAGGATAAAGTTGGTGCAGGGTTGGAGGAGAGAGAGCTAGTCTTAGAAACTAGCAGACCTGAGTTCAAGCCCTGTTTGTGTGACTGCTCAAATTATTTAACTTCTCTGTTCTGTGGGCAATTTTCTAAGTCTCTAAGTTCTAAAGAAGGTGGCAATCTGTATTGGCAGAGGGAGTTCCCTCACTAGTAAAATCACAAATCTGGTCTGTGTCCTTACAGCATTCTATAAACTATTATTACGCAAGTTAACCGTTACTCTGGCTATTGTTCAAAGTGGTGTGGGAATGAAATTTCCTCCCTTCCACCCCCTGGTGCCAGATGAACTTCAGCCAAATAGTGCTTCTAGCAGTAGAGATTTGAAAATTCTCCAAAGAAAAGGCACAACAGCTATTTCCAAATCAGTCATTTTCAGAATTCCTTCCCTTTTCATGTAAACCTACAGAAATAAGTTCCCTCCTCTCCCCTCCTCACTAGGTTCCTAAATGAAAGAGCTGGTTGAGCTATATTTGTTCCTTTGTTCCTATGACCCAAATCCCCTCAGAGACAAGCAGAGACTCATTAGAAAGTAAAGCATAGGGAAACCTGAGTTCTTATGGCTAATGGAAACCTCCAGATAATCATTTCAGATCTCCTGGGTGAATGCTGTACTTTCCACTTGTGCTCCCTCTGCTCTCAGGCCAAATGGTTTCTAGGGCCTTCTCTTGGCAATTCACTGCAGTGTGACCAATTCCCTAGAGATACTGAATGAGCTAAAAATGGAGGCTGGGCTGCTTTGCTTCTAGTGCCGGAGTAGGGAAGGGAGATAGAGACACAGAGACAGAGACAGAAAGAGAGAGGGGAAAGAGAGAATGAGAGAAAGAGATAAAGACAGAAAGAGACAGAGACAGGGTAGAGGAGAGACAAAGAAAGAGAAAGAACAGGAGAAAAGGGAGAGACAGAGAGAGAGAGAGAGGGAGAGAGACAAAGACAGAGACAGAGAGACAGAGACAGAGAGAAAAAGAGAGAGAGAGAGAGAGAGAGAGAGAGAGAGAGAGAGAGAGAGAGAGAGAGAACCAGGAAACAAAATTTGGGAGTGGTAGTGAAAACTTACAGCTGGTGATTGTGACCAAGTGACCTTGCTGTTTCCGGCCTCAGTGGTCACAATCCCTGATGGGTATTGATATGGCAGAACTGAAGTCATAATGAGTATTACCTTGTGTGAATGTGAATCCAATAAAAACAATCCATCAGATTTCCTCCCCAGAAAGGGAGTTCAGATTCTATCCAGCTGAATCATTGCCTGACAACTCCCTTTATTGTGTTAGGTTTAAATACAGTCTCTTACTATGGGAACCTAGATTTTAAAAAAGCCATTCACTTTAATTTTGACCCCTCTGACTAACAACAGCAATTGAAAAAAAGGATTCTATAAATGTTTGCTTTAAAACCTCACCTTCACTGAGATTTGAGATTGATGAGTAATTATCTTGATGGGACAAATGTCATAGTAAGAAAAGGGGAGAGAGGGACCTGAAATGTACTATATTGAAATTCTATACATTCAATGTAAAGTGTGTGGCAGTTTGGGTTTGGTTTTGGTTTTTTCTCAAGGTGTCCAAACTTCTCAAGTTCGTTTCTTAGCCATAAATAGCTGTCCCTCAGGATAAGCTTTTCCATAAGTAATTCTTAGAGAGACAGACAAACATGGGGCAAAATGCTGCAAATCCTATTAATTAAACACCCAAATGAAACACCAATTAAACAGCTCTGAAGTATCATTTCCCACCCATTAATGTGTCCAAGATAAGAGAAATGGAAATGGTGAATGCTAGAGGGGCTAGACAGAAATGTGAAATGAGCAAACTGCTCTGGAGAAGAATTTAGAATTATGTACAGAAAGTCTCTAAAATGCTTCCTCTTTACTTACTATGGGACATTTACCCCAAAGAAATCTGAGACAGAAAGAAAGGTCTGATGTATTCACAGTAGCAGTTTTTGTGTTAGGAAAAAAAAAATAGAAACAAAAAAGAAAAAGAGAACAAGTACCAACCAATTGAAGAATGGCTGAACAAATTGTGTACATGAATGTACACAGTAGGCACTTAATAAAGACTTGTTGGCTGACTATATGATTGATTGGCAAGGTCATATAATGGCAGGGGCAGGTGTTGAACTCGGCTCTGATTCCAGGACCAGTGGTCTTTCTATTACATTCAGCAGGCTCTTTTCTTTCTGACATTTCCTGTGGTTATGAGGGAGAACATTTAAGTCACATAAAAATTTTTTAATTGGTACTTTGTTGTTGGGTTATTTTTGCCCTAGAATCAGGCATTTTACCACTATTTCTCTTATTTTGCAAGAAATTGTAGTTATTTTATAATGTTATAATATTATATATATAATTTTATTATTGTACTTATTATAATATAATTATATCATATTTACATCATATTTTACATTATATATTTATTATATAGTATATATTTATTATAATGTTATATTTACATTATATTTTACATTATATATTATATATTTAATTATATATTATATATAATTACATATTTATTATAATATTATTATATTATATTTATATTATATTTTACATTATATATTTACGTATTTTACATATAACATTACATTATACTTATTATAATATAATGATTGTCTCTTTTAAGTTCTTGAATCACAAACATAAAGCAAAAACACTCCCTACAAGGGAATGGAAATGTCTGATAGACTTAATGGATGTAAACAGAAAGAATATATTCATTACTTTCCACCACCCACCCCCATCCCCACAAGTTTGTTACCAGTGCTAGTTCCTCCTCCCAGTTCAGGTATGTGCTAAGGGGCAGCTTACATTGAGTTAGAAAATCGGTGAGTCTGGCAGCTGGATTGAAGGTCAGCCAGATTTTGCTGGCACCTTCTACGGGGATCTGTCCAGAGCTGCTCACCTTGCCTTTTCTGCCCTACCCCCTTCCTGGACTGCCTATGATGCTGGCCAGGCCCCTTTTTTGCGAGAGGGAACTGTCTTCCTCAGGTTACTGTCTTGTCCAGTTTTCCTGTCCTGGTACAAGAAAGGGGAAAGGTCGTGGGAAGACAATAATCTTCACTGTGCTTTGTCTATGAGAAAGGTAGGGGCTCCCATTAGGTGCTATAGAGTATTGAAAATTCAATTTTGAAGCATGAGGAAAATGAAATTACCCCCAAACTAATGCATCACCCAGGGTCCCCCTCAGAAATAGAGGAATTTTGTACATCAGCACCTACTCAAAAACATCGTCCATTGGCCCTAATAACAGCTTTCACTGGACAGCTAGAAAACACCTTATACCAAAGACAATAACATGGAAAAATGAGTGACAAGAAGGAATAACTCCAGATATACATGGGTACACTCTTGCCGGCCCCCCCCCAACCCCACACACACTTTGGAGATAATCAGGGTTAAGTGACTTGCCCAGAGCCACACAGCTAGGAAATGTCTGAGGCTGGATTTCAATTCAGGTCTTCCTGATTCAGGTCCATCACTCTATCCACTGTACCACCTAACTGCTCAGGGGGACACTCTAACCAAGCTCTGTTCCTAATAGACTTCCTACCTAACTCTTCCCCAGTGGCCTCCTCACCCTGACTGTGACTCCAAGGAACCCTATATGTTCCCTATATACCCTGGAACCACCAGCAAATCCCCCCAGGAACCCTTTATAGGTCTCCTCCAGGAAATCTCCACTCAAGACGGTCCTCAACCCAGCCATGTTCATTCTTTAACTGGGTTCAGCTCCTGGCTGCCCTATGCTTTTCCCCTCTCCAACCCTTTCAGTTCATCTTTCGTACCCTGGATGGAAAGCCTAGTTTTCTTCAAATTATCCTGTTGGTACCACCTAGCATGACTGCCAAAGTACTAGGTGGGGTTGTGATAAAGGCATTCTTTTTCAGTCCCATAAAGTCCTTGGTCATAGTACAAACTGACTCAGGAGCAAGACTGGGAGTTGGACAGGTGTGGCTGGTGGAAGCAGGGGACGTCACCACCACCATCATAATCATCAGCATCATCATCTTTGTCATCGACAAACATCATTGACGTCCCCATTGCCCTAATTCTCACCTATAATCAAAGGCACTATAGAGTCTTCACTAGGATGATTAGAGACATATAGAGGATATTTGTTGTTTTCGTCATTTCAGTCATATCCAACTCTTCATGACTCTATTTGGGGTTTTCTTGGTAAAGATGCTGGAGTGATTTTGCATTTCCTTCTCCAGTTCATTTTACAGATGAGAAAACTGATAGGGTTAAGTGACTTGCCCAGGGTCATACAGCTAGGAAGTGTCTGAGGCTGAATCTGAACTCAGGTCTTCTTGCCTTCAAGCCTGGCCCCGCAATGCACTGTGCATGGAGGATATACAATTCCATTATTGTGTCTCTAACTTATCCATTGATTGTGTTCTAAAACCTTATTTATAAATTGATTATTGTTGATAACTCAAAGCTTATTTCCCCATCAACACAACATTAATTTATGATGGTTGTGTTTTCAGTGCAGCCCTTGTAAGAGTATTTTTTCAGAGCGGGGAAGGAAAGGCAATTGGAGTTAAGTGACTTACCCAAAGTCACACAGCTAGTGTATCAACTGTCTGAGGTCGGATTTGAACTCAGGTCCTCCTGACTATAGGGCTGGTGGTCTATTTACTGTGCCACCTACCTGCCCCCATATAAGACTATTAAATGCATAATACAATACAATACAATACAAAACTATTAAATGCATAATACAATACAATACAATACAAACAGTGTTTGTTGTATGTGCTATGGGAACTAGTAAAACTAAAAATTTTTCTAATAAACAATGCATTCAGAGTACTAGATTTAGATGACCAGAACACAATTGTAATTACAACCCTCCTTCTCCCACCCCCACCAAGTCCCTTCTTTTCATCACCACTAGTACCCGCATGGCAGACAGTGGGAGACAGACTCCCATAGTTCTGGAGGACCACTACTGAGTCCTGAGTTCTGGGACTCAAGGTGGCCGGGGCACAGGAGATGTATATAAGGTATCGAGAGAGGGGAAGAAGTGAAGCTAGGGGCTCCAAGGGTTGGAGGGAAAGAGTTGCAAGGGGCCAGGCCACCCCACAAACCAAAAAATCTTCTCAATCCTGGTTGGTTTACCAGTGACCCCCTTTATTTTCTTTCTTTCCTTCCTTGTGCCCCAAGATTTAGCCCACCTGCTTCCCTTTCTCCTAATATCACCTGCTGCTTCTTATCAGTGCTAATGCTGGGTCTTTGTTTACAAAGGCTTGATTTAAAATTACTCATCACTTCAGAGGAAAATCAGACTCTGTTTACTCTTATCTCCTTCTCAACAGGAGACAAATACACTCAAGCTACTGAGCTTCGGTATAGACCTTCCATAAATGAGGATGGGTAAGTTGGTTGGTTGTTATCCTTCATTCTCAAAGAGGACCAAAATAACATTGCTATGCTAAAGTCAAGTGTCAGTGTTTCAGACTGTCGCTGATCAGACCAATATGAGCTCGGAATGCTCCACCACAGGTCGGGCACAACTAGTCTGTGTGAATATTTGGGGTGGATACCCTGAAGTTGAGCGTCCTGCATTTCCTTTGAGCTGTTTCAATTCTGCTTTGATCATAGAGCACAGCACCTTCTATGATGTGAGCATGTCATGCTGAGAAGTCCTGTACCAGTGTCAACCAAGTCACAGAATCAATTCCAAAGTTCTTGAGAGAGACCTTGAGGGTGTCCTTGTGTTGCTTCATCTGACCACCATGTGAACCCTTGCCTTGTGTGAGTTCTCCATAAAATAGTTTTGGCAAGAGTGCATTTTGCATTCGAATAGGACCAGCCCATTGGAGTTTCACTCTCTGAAGCATAAATAAGGAAGATAGGTTAGAAAGAAAGTGTCAGTCAAAGAGAAAAATAAAAACAAGATGAGAATATAAAAACTTGTCTCTGACTTGGAACTTTAGTACTGGGGGTTGGCTAGAGAGGATAGTGGTCTTGTGGAAACTAGGACTGGGGTTGAAGACATTGCCCCAGAGATTAGCACAAGTGCGAGAGACAGAGATACAGAGGAATACAGAGACAGACATGAAGAGAGAGAGAGAGAGAGAGAGAGAGAGAGAGAGGGATATCACTTAGATAAGCACAAAGTTGAGAAGCTAGAATAGACAGAATTAGAAATGAAAGGTGGTTCTAGGTTCAGGCTTCAAAGATGGTAAAGAAAAGAATAGAGGGAAATCCTAAATAATGTTAAGAGGGAAAGAAGAGAGTTCCTGAAGTCATCTTTAAGTAAGGGATACTGAAAATTGTATTTAACACTGACAATGTTTTATAATATATGTAAAGATCAAGAGCATCTCTCTTTATGTCTTGTTTCCTAGAGTTTTATTTAAGAAAATCTGTCCTTTGAAACTGATTTGTGCAGGTGACTGGTTGAGGACGGTAATCTTCAAGTTGCTCAGGAGACTAAATTGATATGGTTACATGCCATCCCAAAGCTCATAGATCCCTCCATGTGTGAAGTGTCCATATTGTTTTCCTTGCTGCACAGTTGCTCATTTCTATGGAATGCTGATAAATATATTCCTGATTCCCAAAGAATGTGAATTTTGGCACTCAAGTGATTTGACACTGCCATGAGACAAAGGGGACACAGTGCAGATAAGACTCCTAATAACTTCAAAAAGGGAGCCTTGAAGGGGGAACTTATTTGGTTAATGTTACTGAAACTGATAAGGGAGAAAGGGTCTGTAGGTATGCTGTCTAGGAGAATAAAAATGCTGTTTTAGTAATGGGATAAGCCTTTAAAGTGTTATTTCCTTAGGTTTCCTAATTATTTCAAAATTAAGCTATATTTCAGGTCATCCCTATATTACACTGTTCCCCCTATTCTAAGACAGCACTTTGGGAAGTCTGAGTTCCCCCTAGAGACCAAATTTGTTTGTGGAAAAAAGCTAATTTGTTTAAATGGTTCAAATATGACAACCTGGAAAAAAGATTAGTACTGAAGCCCTAATGAATAAGAAGAATGATAGAGATTCCTGTTGCTAGATTTCTTCTAGCAGCTTGGAACCCTGGGAGGTAGACTGATAAATATTTGCTTGAATTCTTACCATAATAAATCTTGGCTCTACGTCTGCTTCATGTTTATGGAGAGTAGTTATGTCTAGAAACCATCCTGAGTTTCATTGCACAAAAGGTTTGGGAGGATGAAAGCAGAGTTTCTGAATTCTCTAATTGTAAGATGAAGCACAGAAATTCTTTGTTACATTGCGTGGCTCTCTGAGAAGAGTGGGGCATGGATGGTATAAAAGAAAATGTAAATTATATAAAAACAAAAGATAGCAATAAAACTAATTTTAAAAATAAGTAAATCATCAATTTTTTAAAAAGAATAGTTGTGGAAAATTTTTTTAAACAAAATAATCTGTATTTCTCCTGTCAAGTTCATAAGATAGACTGGTGTGCCTTGGACAGAGCTGTCTCTAGAATATAGGAAGGAAGGGAGGAAGGAAATGGGTATTTATCAAGTGTCTACTGTGTTCCAGGCAGATAGACCTTTATACATTTGATTTTCACAACAATCTTAGAAGGTAAATGCTAGTATTTCCCTAATTTTGTATTTGAGGAAATTAGGCAAGCAATGGTTAAGTGACTTGTCCAGGGTAACATAGCTAGTAAGAGTCTGAGGTTGAATTGGAACTTATGTCTTCCATCTTTAGGCCCAGAATTCTATCTGCTGTGCCACCTGACTGCCTCTAAAATATAGGATTTGGGGGGCAATCCCCCAGGTCCTATCCTGGGGACTCTGGGTGGCTGTAGGGCCCAGTCTACTCATTATTATACTGACCTGGAATATTCTCTCTCCTCTCACCTCCCCCACCTCAGAATTCCCTTGTTGGGTTGGAAAGGTACAAGAAAAAAGACACCCTAATGTCAGGTGGTATGAAAGAAGAGAATAGAGGGAATCAGCACGTGGCCACCCCTTTACCTCCTTCTAATGCTACCAAAGGGTGGCCAGGTGGCACCACAGTGCCCAGAGCGCCAGTCCTGGAGGTAGGAAAACTCCTCTTCCTGAGTTCAAATCCAGCCTCGGACATTTCCTAGCTGTGTGACCCTGGGCAAGTCACTTAACCCTGTTGGCCTCAGTTTCCCCATCTGTAAAATGAGCCAGAGAAGGAAATGGCAAACCACTATCGTATCTCTGCCAAGAAAACCCAAAATAGATTCACAGAGAATCAGACATGACCGAAAATAACTGAACAACAATATTTTCAAAGCCAAAATGGAGCTGACTCCCAGTAAATATTTCCCCCTTCACACTGCATGCTACCCTACTGGGACTTTTCTCTCCTTTTCTTGCTTCATTTTCTGTTCGATATTTCAAGTCATTTCAACTCAAAGACTCAATTCATTTAAACATGAAACATCTACTATGTTCAAGGCATTGTTCTAGCCACTGGAAACACACAAGCAGATACAAACAATTCTGACCTTGCCCTCAAGGAACTTACAACCTAGTAAACTTCTACTTTGATTGCTCCTGACTCTTCCCTGGGTCTCATCCAACCCAGGCTGGTGCTCATTTAAATCAGACTTCAGACACATACAGATATTATAAGGCTGGGAGAGCTAGACAACAGTGGGATTTGACCTGAGTCCTACATCCCACAAGGGATTCCTCTGATTCTTGGCTAGTGTTCTTTATTAAAAGATGTTGGAAAGTAGGAGGCAGAGCCAAGATGGTAGAGAAAAGGCAGTGACTTGCCTGATTTCTCCCCCAGACTCCTCCAAAAACCTTTAAATACTGCCATAAATCAATTCCTAGAACAACAGAACCCACAAAAGGACTGGGTGAAATAATTTTGCAGCCAAAGAGAACTTAGAAGGTTGATAGGAAAGGTCTGTCATATCTGGGTAAGAATGGAGAACAGTTCAATGCAGACTGGAGCACAGACCCAGCCCCAGCAAAGCAGGAGCAAGCCTTGGGAGCCACCAAATCAGTAGTGACAGCACTGGACCTCTCAGACTACAAATGCTAAGGGGGTCAAATAGCTGGTCAGAAGGAGATTACAGGAGTCTCTTTGCTAGCACTGAGGCAGAACTGTTTTGCTTTGCCCATACTTGGACCTGAGTCACAGTCCTTGGTGGCAGTTCTAGGGCAAGGAGGAGCACTAGCACACCAGAGTTTGTGGGCATAGGGGAGCAGGGACCCTTGTCACAGTTCCAGGGTAGAAAAGAGTGCTTGTGGTTGCCCACAGACTGGAGTACAGGCCAGGACAGTAGCAATCGCACCTTTCCTCAGATCATACCACCTCAGAAGAGCTGAAAACTTATAGGTTCTTTAACGTATCTCTAAAAACAGTTGCACAAAACCCCTGAAGTTTGGGACAATGCACTCACCACCCTGGAAGCAGTGCTTCACTTTACAGAATTAAAGATAAAAAAGTAGGCTTGGAAAATGAGCAAACAACAGAAAAAAAATTCTGACCACAGAAAGTTACTATGGTGACAAGGAAGATCAAAACACACATGCAGAAGAAGATAAAAAAGTCCAAGCTCCAACATCCAAAGCCTCCGAGAAAACTATGAATTGGTCTCAGGCCATGGAAGAACTCAAAAAGGATTGCAAAAATCAAGTTAAAGAAGAAAATTGGGAAAATAAATTAGAATGATGCAAGAAAATCATGAAAAAAGAGTCAACAGTTTGGTAAAGGAGACACACACACACACACACAAATACTGAAGAAAATAACATTTTGAAAAACAGACTAGGCCAAATGGTAAAAGAGATACAAAAAGCCAATGAGAAAAAGAATGCTTTGAAAAGTCGAGTTGGTCAAATGGAAAAAGAGGCACAAAAATTCACTGAAGAAAAAAAAGTCCTTAAAAAGTAGAACTGGCCAAATGGAAAAGTTGGCACAAAAGCTCACTGAAGAAAATAATTCCTTAAAAATTAGAATTGAGCAAATGGAAGCTAATGACTTTGTGAGAAACTAAGAAACAATAAAACAAAACCAAAAGAATGAAAAAAATAGAAAACAATGTGAAATATCTCATTGGAAAAACAACTGACCTGGAAAATAGAGCCAGAAGAGACAATTTAAAAATTATCTCTGATTACCTGAAAGCCATAATCAAAAAAAGAGCCTAGACATCATCTTTCAAGAAATTATCAAGGAAAACTGTCCTAGTATTCTAGAACTAGAGAGTAAAATAGAAATTGAAAGAATCCACTGATCACCTCCTAAAAGATATTCCAAAATTTAAACTCCCTGGAATATTATAGCCAAGGTCAAGGAGAAAATATTGCAATCAGCCAGAAAGAAACAATTCAAGTATCGTGGAGCCACAGTCAGGCTAACAGAAGACTTAGCAGCTTCCACATTAAAGGATCAGAGGGCTTAAAATATGATATTTAGAGGACAAAGGAACTAGGATTACAATCAAGAATCACCTACACAGCAAAACTGACTATAATCCTTCAGGGAGAAAAAATGGATATTCAATGAGATAGGGGACTGTCAAGCATTAGTGATGAAAAGACCAGAGCTGAATAGAAAATTTGACTTTCTAATACAAGCCTCAATAGAAGCATAAAAAGTAAACAGGAAAGGGGAATCATAAAGGAATTAATAAGGTTAAACTGTTTATATTCCTACATGGGAAGATGATACTTGTAACTTATAAGAACTTTTCATTATTAGAGCAGTTAGAAGGAGTATAATAGACAGAGAGCATAGGAATGAGTTGAATATGAAGGGATGGTATCTAAAAACATAAAATTAAGGGCAAAAGAGGAATGTATTGGGAAAAAAGGAAAAGGAGGTATAGAATGGGGTAAATTATCTCACATAAAAGAGGCGAGAAAAAACTTTTACAGTAGACAGAAAGATGAGGGAAATGAGAGGGAGTGAATGAACCTTACTCTCTTCAGAATTGGCTCAAAGAGGAAGTAACATACAAATTCAATTGGGTATAGAAATCTGTCTTACCCTGCAGGAAAGAAGGGGAAGGGGATAGAGAGAAGGGGAGCTAGAAGGAAGGGCAGGTTAGGGGAGGTGGTAGTTAGAAACAAAACACTTTTGAGGAGGGACAAGATAAAAGGAGAGAGAGAATAAAATAAATGGGGTGGGGGAGAAATAGAATGGAGGGAAATACAGTTAGCAATAGCAACTGTAAAAAAAATTTTGAGGCAAATGTTTCTGATAAAAACCTCATTTCTCAAACATATTATAAAAATAAGAGCCATTCCCCAATTGATAAATGATCAAAATATATGAACAGTTTTCTGATGAAGTAATCAAAGCTATCTATAGCCATATAAAAATATTCTAAATCACTATTGATTGGAGAAATGCAAATTAAAGCAAGATAAAGATATGAGGTACTACTTCATATCTATTAGATTGACCAATAGGACAGAAAAGGAAAATGACAAATGTTCAAGGGGATGTGGGAAAAATGAGACATTAATGACTCTTGGTGGAGTTATGAAATGATTCAAACATTCTGTAGAGTAATTTGGAATTGTGCCCAGAGGGCTATAAAAATACCCTGTATACCCTTTTACCTAGAAATACCACTACTACATATGTATTCACAAAGAGATTTAAAAAAAAAAGGAAAAGGACATATATATACAAAAATATTCATAGCTGTTCTCTGGTAGCAAAGAATTGGAAACTAATTATAATGGTACGCAGTTGTCAAAGCATTTTTACAGACCCCCAGTTAAAAACACCTGGTTTAGACCAACCCCATCACTTTATATAACAGAAAGTTGAGGTCCAAAGAGGTTGAGTGATTTGCCCGATGACTAAATGGTAAAGCCAGAATTTAAACCCAGGTACTCTGACTTAAAAATAACTCTTGACCTTCACTACCACATCACTCTGTAATGGTTCCCTAAACTAACTCTACAGATGTATGAATTTCTTTCCTGTTGTTAATGACATCAAAGTTTCAGGCAGCTATCTAAATATTATTTATGCTTGAAAATAAATAGAAAATATTTCACTACTTTTGGGAGGAAGTGTTTAAGAAATGTAACAGCCTTGATCTAAGTGAAAGGCACATAATTCACGCTAATACATTTTTATCCTCACCCCTTTGTGTTACCTCCCTAGCCACCAGATTCTTTTCTTAAAAATTTGTTTTATTTCCAATTCAAGGAAGAAAGCAAGCATTTCGAATGTATGTGTAGAGCCTATATTATATGGCATGCCATCTTGGAGTGGGAGAAGGGGGAAGAGAGAGAAAATCCAGAACTCAAAATCTTATGGAAGTGAATGTTGAAAACTAGAAATAAATAATTTAACTGATATTTTTAAAAAGCATTTCCATAATGCAGTACAATACAAAAGATGATTGCACATGAAACTGTAAATCTACCACGTGCAACTTGCTATTCCCTCCAAATGTGGTAAAGTTATCCCGTAGATTTTTTAAATTTTCTTTTCCCCGCAGCCAGATTCTGGCCACATCTGTTACCCTTCCCATTAAATCCTTTGCTTTAGCCATTGAAGTAGCTAGCACCTCTAAACCATCAACACCTGGGAAGAAAGACGTTGGTGTTAATGAACTCCAGAAAGTTGTTCCCACAAACTCAAAAGTCACATACGACCCACGTCAATGAATGTCTCACACTCATTGTCCCAGTATAACCCAGACTCTCCCTATGTTTGATTCACTTGGCCAGGCAAGAACTTATAAACCATAAAAAGAATTACTCCCATGGGAGTGGCTCCGGGTAAAGGGTGAGCCCCGGGGAATGGAAGAGCGAGGTGGGCAGTGTGCTTGCCCATCCCACCTGGAACGGGTGCAGTGGAGAATCTGTGGCAGAATCCTTAAGTCTATAATAACAATAACAATAATTAACATTTACACGATTCGTTAGCTTGGCATCTGTCATCTGATGTGCTCAGCACAATAATCCTACGAGGTGAGGACTATTATTATCTTCATTTTACAAATGAGGAAACAGAATCAGAGAGAGGTTAAATGAGTGGCCTGGGGTCACAGGGTCCCCAAGTGTTGGAGGAAGGATTTCCTACTCTGGCAGGTGCTCTCATCCACCATGCCACTCCACCTAACGGATGGAAAGGATGGAAAATAAATGACAATAACTTCCAATTACTTAGCACTTAAAGGTAGCAAATTGCTTCCTAGACATCCTATTACTGAACCCTCCCAACAACCCTGTCAGGAAGGTCCTTTATTCCCATTTTATAAAAGAGAAAATGGAGAATCAGAGATGCAAAGCAATTTGCCTGACGTCACAAAGCTAGTGAGTGCGTGAGGCAGGATTAGAGAGGTCAGATCTTCTTGACTTTCTTAACTTCACGTCCTTCCTCTCTGCCCACTACACACCCCGTCCCTCTGAGGCGTTCTTGATCGTGTATAAGCCACAGAGGATTTGTGAGGAAATTGCTTTGTAAACTTGCACACGTAGTAGAAATGTAAGCAGTTACTATTAATACGCATACGGGCAGGCATTTTGCCGGTTCTGTTTTGTCTCCTTGATTCTTAGCAAAGTGCCGGGGCACATGGAAGAGGCTTAACAAATACTTATTGATCAATTACCACTTGCATAATAATCGTAACAATTAGTATATAACACTTTGCAAAGAGATTTCTGCACATAATTTCACGTGACCTTCACAACCCTATGAAGTGGGCATTACGAGGATTGTGATCCCCCTTTTCTGTAGGGAAACTGATTCTCAGAGGACTTGAATGATTTGTCCACCGTCACAATCCTAATAAATATCAGAGACAGAATTTAAATGGAGGACTCTGCCAATGCCTAATCCAGCATTCTTTATCTTTATTTATTTAATTATTTTTGAAGGGCAATTGGGGTTAAGTGACTTGCCCACAGTCACATGGCTAATTTTTGTTAAGTGTCTGAGGTCGGATTTGAACTAAGGTCCTCCTGACTCCAGGGCCAGTGCTCTATTCACTGTGCCACCTAGTCACCCCTATCTTTATTTTTTTTTAAAGCCTTTTGTTTTTACATCATCTTTTATTTCCAAACATATCTGACTCCCCTCCCCACCCAGCAAGCCATCCCTTGAATCATTTAAGGAAGGAGGGAAAAAAACCCAGTTCATCTAAACTAACCATAACATCGACTAAATCTGAGTATCCACCATGTTCCCTGTCCTCATAAAGAAGGGAGGAAGGGACATGCATTTTCTGATTTCCGATTTGATCCAAGCTCAGTTATTATGATTACAAAGACTTCAGTTTTGTTTTTCTGATCTTTGCATTTACATCCTTCTGTAGATGGTTTGCCTGGTTCTGCTTATTTTGTTCTATTCATATATGTTCACACAAGTATTCTTTCTATTATATCACAATCCCTTACATATCTGCAAAAGGAAACTTCTATTAAGGATTTTAATGAAGGAGAGCCATGATCTCCAAAACGCTGATTGCTCACACTTCAGGAGAATGTCTTTGGTATTATGGGAACTGGCAATACTTTAATCAATAGATCAAAAAAACACCCATTTGTTAAGCACTTACTATGGGCCAGGCCCTGTGCTAAGTACTAGGGAGACAAAAAGAGGCAAAAGATAGTCCCTGCTCTCAGGGAGCTTCCAGTCTAATAGCAGAGACAATATGCAAGCAAATGTACACAAAGCAAGCTATAGACAAGATTAACAGGAAATGATTGAGGGAAAACTAGAATTAAGAGGGGTTGGGGAAGGCTTCCTGTAGAAGAGAGTTTAATTGAAACTTAAGAGAGAAGCTATGGAGGTTACCAGTCAGGGCAGAGGAGGGAGAGAATCCCAAGCATAGAGAGTGGTGATAGAAAACTCCCAGAGCTAAGAGATAAGAGTATCTTGTTTGTGGAACAGCCAATATCATGCATTGAAGAGAATATGTCCAGGAGTAAGGCATAAGAAGACTGGAAAGGTAACAGGGATTAGATTAAGAAGGGCTTTGAATGGCATACAGGACATTTTGTACTTGCTCCTGTAGGCGATAGGAAGTCATTGGAATTTATTGAGTGGGGGTGGGCACATGATTGGATATGCGCTTTAGGTATATCAATTTTTTTTTAAATTTTTTTTTTATTTACTCATTTACTTTTAATTTACAAGATTCAGTTCCACAATCACTTGAGTTTCAGATTTTCTCCCCTCCCTTCCCCCCCCCCCA
>CM053591.1:165708187-165735886 GCA_028646515.1 Pseudochirops corinnae
ACCCCAGGACCACCACCCAAGACCACGATCTGCATCCAGGCCACTCAACACAAGCACTTAGTCTCTGAACGATCGCTTGGGTCCCCTGAAGTCTGCAGGCTGGGAGCTCTGAAGCAGCCAGGTGGAGGCAGCTGCAGGGCCTCCGTTTCTGTTGCTTCCTTGCCCTGGAGGCAGTTTGGCCAGACTGCTTTTCTCTTCCAGGTTTACTGAGTTTCACTTTGTCCTGGTTTCTTGTGGCTTGATAATTCTGGAAACTGCCACAGCTGCTGCTGATCCACTCTCTTGAAGGCTCCAGCTGAGGCTCATCCTGGCTGCCCTGGGGCCAAGCCGTGGTTTCAGGCTGAGCTTATTGTGGCTGCTAGCATGCTGTGATGAGCCCTTTGTGCCAAGCTGCCTTCAGTGGGAGATTTGTTTTTCTGTATTTTTGTGAGATTTGAGGCCCTAAAATTTGTTTAGAGTCATATTTTATGGTTATTTGAGGTGACTATGTGGGAGCTGCACAACCTTGTTGCTTCTATGCTGCCATCCGACTTTATTCTTAAATGCATTTTTTTATTTCATTGCTGTTTCCCTGATGAAGCAAAATAAAGCAAAAATATAAACTATCTCTCTGTTAGAATAGGAAACATTCTACATATGTTAAGCAATAAGAAAATGTGAGGCAACCTGGCCTTCTGAATAAAGAATCTATTCCACAGGCAAGTCCCTTAACATTTCAGCAGCCCCACACAATTCTCTAAAGCTCAGTTACTAGAGAAGGTGCCCACCTGCATTTCTGGAGGCAGCTTCCAGACCCTCGCGTCCAAAAAGAGGGAAATAGTGGCCTTCGGCCCCATGCCCGCACCTACAGCCTTCTCCTTGGGAGTTGGATTTCTCTTGGTCGGGTCCAACCCTCTTTTCTCTGCCCCTAAGCCTCAGCTTGGCCATGCCTAGAGGAGATGCTTAATGTGTTGTGATAGGGAAGACCAGGAACGTTGGGACTCCCAGAATTTCCCGGTGAACTCTGCCTCAGCTCCTGAGACTCTCCCATGGAAAGATTCCAATGTTCCCCAAGGGTCGTGGGAGGGGTGAAGCCCCAGCTAGAGTCAGATTATGGCTGTTCCTGAGGAAGCTGGAAGGCCTTGGAGAAAGAAGAGAAAGCAACGGGGCAAAAAGTCGGATTTTCAACGAATCCAGATCTCGGTGTTGTGTACATTTTTCACTGAAGAGTTCCAGTTTTCTCTGGATGTTGGACTTGGCAGACAGTCATCAGCCCCCCAGCCCCCAGCACCCGGGGACCTTTGGAGGCTGGCTCAGGCATAGGTGCGAGGTTTCTGCCTTCGGCACTGCCTCCTGCCTCCAGTCCCCAGTTACTTACTAGCACCTTCCCGTCCTGCGTCCCCAACCTCCACAAATTACTCCGTATCCCCTCTTACATGTTTCTTATCTACTTACCTGAGGTAGGGTAGGATTTCCTCCCAACCGAACATAAAGTCGCTCGGGGGCTCCGATGGTTGGCCCGTAGTGGCTGGTCCAGGGACCAGCGCGGTTGTTACGCAGGGTTCTCGGGCCAGCGGCACACAAGAGGAGACAAAGGGCTGAGGAACTCTAGGGTGGGCAGGGGCGTCGGAGGGGCGCCGGCCCTGGGAGAGAAGAATGACTTTGGGCAGGCAGCTGTTGAGAGTGGGAGCGGAGGTCAAAGCCGAGGGGAAGGCGAGGAGAAAGGGAAAGGCTGTGCCTTTATAAAGGATTGACACGAGTTACCTGCTTTTAACGAGCTTTTCTGTTAACCTGGCCCGTGTACTTGTATATGTACACCGGCATTCTGACCTCATCGGTAAGCGAACGTTCTGTTAGAGAAGTACTTGGCTTACATTCTTGTACGGGAACTTCTTGTATCCTCCTCCGCAAGTAGAATGTAAGTTCCTTCAGTATGTCAGCCGATAAACATTAAGTGCCTACTTTATGCCAGGGGGCAACTAGGTGGCACAGGGTCAGGAGTCGGGAAGACACATCTTCCCGAGTTCAAATCTGGCCTCGGACACCTCCTAATGGTGAGATCCTGGGCATGTTACTTGCCTCAGTTTCCTCGTCTGTAAAATGAGCTGGAGAAGGAAAGGGCAATTCATTCCAGTATCTTTGCCACGAAAATCCCAAATGGGGTTGTGAAAAGTTGAACAAGACTGAAAACGACCCCAAAAAACAACTACATGACGGGCACTGTGGTAAGCACTGGAAATTTAAAAAAAAAAAAGTTAGTCCCTGACCTCAAGGAAACTCCCAATAGAAGGAAGAAGGCAACACGTAAACAGCCATAGGACGTAAGTCACAGAGAGAAGACACTACAATCAAGAAGGATGTAGCATGTCAGACTTTAGCTGGGACTTGAAGAAAGTCAGGAGGTGGAGAAGGGGAGGGGAAGCATTAAAGAGCAGGCATGCAGTGAGATATGGAGGCAAGTGTCATTGGATCCAAGAGTACTTGGGAAGGGGAAGTGTGGGGGAAGGTGCAAGACTGGAAAAGTCTGTAGGGCTTTTGTTTTTCGGGGGTACTGTTAGGGTTGTGGAAGGCTTTGAATTTGAGATTTTGTATTTGATCTTGATAGGGAGCCATTGGAGTTTATTGAGTGTGGGTGAAAGAACCATCTTAGGAAAATCTCTTTAGAAGTTCAGTGGAAGATGGGGTGGGGAGACGCTTGTGCCTGGTAGATCCACCAGCTAGCTATTATAATAAATAGTTCAGGCACAAGGAATTGAAGCCGTGCACCAGGGTAGTGACAGTGTCAGAGGCTTTTTCTAGCTATGTTAAAAAGGTAAAAATCAACAGGTTATGGCTGTGCCAGTTGAAGATAATGCCTAGTTTGCCAGCCTGGGTTCTGGAAGGAGTATTATCATTATTCCTACATATGCCTTGAGGGCAGGGAATGTCTCACTTTTGCATTTAACTTACTAGCAATGTCTGGCACACAGTTCAGGAGCTTTATAAATGCTTGCTGATTGATTTAGTTTAAATCTTAAACACTCCCATTAAAATTGTTGCATAGTAAGGACTGCAAAGGCTTTTGTCAGCAGTTCCTACCAAGCTGGAAGGATTTTCTGTCGACAGAAGATCAGTATAGCTTAACCTGAAACTTGCTGTTGCCAAGTTGGCTATACTGATGGATTTTGGAACCATGACTAGGTTATCTTTCAGAGCCCATCCTCTAAGTTGTGCAAAGATCACCCTGTGTGTAGAAAAAGGGAGTTCCCCCACCAATGAAATTCTAGCAACTAAATTACAAGACTATTGAAATGGTTGCAAATTGATTCTGTCTCTTTTCCAATATTTCGTTTTGGAGGTGCTTGATTTCCTCTTAATATTGAAATTTACTTATCCTGAAATATTTACAGCGGACGCCAAATATTTTGACTTATTACAAAATAATAATAACAACACCTAGCATTTATGCAGCTAGGTCTCCATTAGTGTACTTTCATTGAACTGAAACCATTTGCCATATTTTACATAATTATAACTTCAAATATTAAATTCTGAATACATATGACCACTTTTAGGAGATTAGTCTACAATTTTCTTTCTCTGTTTTGATTCTTCTGGGTTTAGGTATCAATACCTCATTTGTATCATAAAAAGAATTTAGTAAGATTCCTTCTTTGCCTATTTTCCCAAATAGTCTATATAGCATTGGAATTAATTATTCTGTAAATGTTTGATAGAATTTGCTTGTAAATCCATCTGACCCTGGAGATTTTTGCCCAGGGAGTTCACTGATAGCTTGTTCAATTTCTTTTTCCAAGATGGAGTTATTTAAGTATTTTACTTCCTTTTCCGTTAATCTGGACAATTTTTATTTTTGTAAATATTCATCCATTTCACTAAGATTGTCAAATTCAGTTGGGAAAAATAGTTCCTATTTATTGTTTTAATTTTCTCTTCATTGGTGGTGAATTCATCCTTTTTATTTTTGATAACCAGTAAATTTGGTTTTCTTCGTTCTTTTTTTAAAAATCAAATTAACCCAAGGCTGTCTATTTTATTGTTTTTTTCTTAAAACCAATTCTAAGTTTTATTTATTAATTCAGTAGTTTTCTTAATTTCAGTTTTATTAATCTCTCCTTTGGTTTTCAATATTTCTAATTTGCTATTTAATTGGGGATTTTTAATTTGTTCTTTTTCTAGCTTTTTTAGTTTCATTCCCAATTCATTGATTTCATCTTTCTCTATTTTATTTATGTAAACATTTAGAGATAATTATTCACACTAATTGGCACTTAGCTTGTATAGTGATTTAAGGTTTGTAAAGTACTTTACATCAAATATCTCCTTTGATCCTTACCTCATTGATCACCCTGTGAGGTGCAAATTTTATATGACTGCATTTTCCTTAACCAACTTTTAAAAAGAAAAATCAATTGTAATTTCATTGATATAAGTAATGTCCAGTGAAGAAATTCCCTCCTCCAATGCAGACTTGCATCTTTCCCTGCAATTTATATTCTCCGAGATTTATCTTGGGCATTAAGAGGTTAAGAGGCAAGTCTTGAACCCATGTCTCCATGACTCTGAGACTGGCTCTATTGGTATTATTACTATTATAGTATATTGTAGTATAGAATACATTACTATGATAGAATAGAGTATACTATAGTAGCATTACTACGATAGTATATTATAGTAGCTCTAGAGTTATGGGCCATAGAATTAAGGATCCCAATGACTAGACTAGATCATCAGTTTATTCCATCATCATTAAGAGGTGGAAAAAATTTGGGCTGGAAAGAATTTTAAAGTGTATCTAGGAATTACACTGGTGATTTTGCCTGATGTAGTTAATTGGGCAGTCACTGGTTTGTTTTTTAGTATTTTCTCTGAATTTAGACTCACCATCATCTTTTTAGAGAGAGCCTGAGGCGAAAAACAGAATCACACCATATGTCTGTTCCTTAGTTTCTGTTTTGTTCTCGTAAGGCTTCCACTATTGGGAAAAACAAAATAGTATTTTGTGCAGTACAATGTACCCAGGAGAGGGGCTTGAATTGGCTTCCTAATTGGGAGAAAATTGGCTGTCCTTGTTTTAACTTTCCCATCTATAAAATGGGAGTAATGAACCCATACTATTGTAAGAAATTTTCCAATTATATAATTTTGGTAAATTGACTTCAAGATAAAGAAGAACTAAGTTGCCTGATGTCTTAATTATAATTGCTGAGGAGAGTGAAATTTCAATTTTGGTAGTGAGTTCAGTAAACAATGAAGCTTGTTTTGAGGACTGAGAATGAGCCATGAAATTAGAGAAATCACAACTTTGCCTTTCAGTTCCTGCTACAGAATGTAAGAAGCATCAATGATCCTATTCTCTCCAGGGGCAGTTAAAAATCTAACCACAGGACAATGAGATGGGAAGAAAAGTCATAAAATAACATTGGGCAATATCATCTACAACTTTCCTTTTCTTTGAGGGGAAAAATGGAGGGCGAGGACGTTTAGTGGTTATGTATTTATGATAATAGACAGGAGACGGAGTCTTGTCCTCTCCCAGGCATGTGAGAGCATCAGTCCAATTATAGCACATTGACAAGGTTATGCAGCAGAACTTTTTCAGCCCTGCATAAATAATTTTTATAGGTGAGTGTTCTATTATGTCAACCAGATTCTGAGTGTTTGGGGGGTGTATACACACACACACACACACACACACAGATTCTTGGATGGACCTATGAAATCCATCAATGTCCATCAATGGGACTATGTCCTCCACTACTGGAGATCACATCCCACCCACAATTTCTCATCCTATGTAGCTCTCATCTCATCTTCCAGTAAACTCTTCTAGGATGCTGGCCAACACAGTGGAGCATGTCCTCCAAATCTCCTGACATGGAGAGTATACCAACACAGGGTGATGAATATGAATGGAAGGCTATTCATGGGTTAGTCTTCATTCTTATTCAATGACCAATCTACCTTCTTTTCTAGTTCTATAGTACACAAATATACATGTATATACTTATCCAATGTCATATATGATGCAATATAAAGTAATATAATAGTAAGAAATATTTTAATAATGTTCTTTATGCTGCTTAACCTATGCGGCTTTTAATTGGTAATATGTTGGATCTTATTCATGACCACCATGTTCTTCTCCATTGTACTTCAGGTGTTCTGAAAAATACACACAGTGTCTGGACTGCAGAAACGAACACATCTTTAGAGGCGTCATTATCTCTCCTTCTGCATTTCCCATAAGAATATATTGGGGCAGTGGTTCCTAACCTCTCTGGGTTTCAGTACTTCTCATCTGTAAAATGAAGATATTGGACTCAGTGCCCTTTCTAGCTTTGCCTGTGTTCTTAAGTCACTATCTTCCAGTAAGATAATTAGCACTGATCTTGCTGCAGTATTAATATTTTAGCTAATCATCACTTCATTCACAAAGAAGACGAACTTAAAATTTAGAACCATGATTTAGGCACTTGTTGCGGGTCCACCCAAGGGCCAGCCTCAGGTGTGTGCAGAGACGTGGGTGAGAGGAAAAAATAATCAGGGGATAGTTCAGGAAAGAACCATGAACACCATTTAATGATGGTAAAAGTTTCTTGTTATGCTATTCAGCGTGCAGGAGGATTTAGGAAGCCTGCTAAAGTACAGGAAAAAGAAATACAGATTATATAGCCATAATAACATAAAACAGGTATCAATTATGCTAACTAGGTGAGTAAGGGTGATTTTAGGGAGGAGTTAAGGAGTGATCAGTGCTTAAAGGGACATGCACTTTTCATATCTACTGTGCAGGCGTATTGCCCATAATTCACCAGGGAAAAGCCCAAGGAGGGGCTACCAAGAGGTGTGGTTTTTGCCTTGAAACATCACCTAAGTCAACTAGTAGTCAATTCTGACTGAGAGGTGCTCTGTTCCCCATCAGTGTCCCTTTTGACAAGATGAATGTTGGAAGCTAGACTAACTGGGGTCTAATTGGCAAGGAATTATCTTACTGATAGGGCATTGAAAGATTCATAGGTGTGACTGGCCACTAGAACAAGGGAGCTATACATTTACTGGCCACTGGAACAAGGGAGCTATACATTTCTCTAATTGCTTGTAGATGCTTGGGTGAAGGATTAATAGGTATGGCTTGTTATTGTAACAAGCAGGGTTTATGGCAGCTAAGCAGAGTGCTGCTCAGGGAAGAGGCAGAGTTAATGCTTTTATGGCTGGAGGAGGTGTAACTTTACAACTAAAGTTGCAACTGGATGTTACAAACATAGACACCCCAACACTCCATCAACAGGGTTGATAATCTAACAAGAGACTTGTTTTTTTTTAAGTATCTGAAGTTTGAGGAGTAAAAGTCTTGGCTGTAGTCAGGGTCTCAGACACAAATGTTTTAAGTGTAACTCCAGGGGATCTTTAGGGAGCTGGCCTTATGTGAATCCACTAGGCACATCACCAAAAGGCCCTGATTAGAGCATACTGTCTAAGCCCTGATCTCAGCTGCATCAGGCACTGCCTCCCAAGGAAGTCTGTTTTACAAATGCCCAAATCTCTTAATGGACAGCTAGGTGATTCGATGGAGAAAGAGCTGGGCCTGGAATCAGGAAGACTCATTTTCCTCGGTTCAAATCTAGCCTCAGACACTTACTAGTTCTGTGACCCTGGAAAGATCACTTAACGCCATTGCTCTCAGTTTCCTTATCTGTAAAATGAGTTGGAGAAGGAAATGGCAAACCACTCCAGTATCTTTGTCAAGAAAACTCCAAATGGGGTCGTGAAGAGTCAGAAACAAGTGAACAGCAACAAATCTCATAGTTCACATTTCACATCTATCTGAGGAGAATGCAGGGAAAAGGTGATTTGCATTTCCATGTATTCTGTGAGTGGCACCATCATTTTGCAGCTCTCAGTACTTACTTGAGGCAGCACAGTATAATGCATAAAGCTATGAAGACCTTGGTTCAAATTTTGAACAAATCCCTTCACCTTTCAATGCTCTAGACAACTCTCCAAGACCCAAAGTAGAAGATACCTCCAGGTATCCGTGTATATGTGCCACCATTTAGCAATGCAAATCACAGGGTTCCAGTCTTTATCCCATTTCTCTCTTACTAACTAACTCAACCCCTGGGGCCATTGTGAAGTAACTGCTATGTAACCTTTAAAAGACCAGGAAGATGTGAGCCACTGTCATCACTGCGAACCCTTCAGACTGATATCTATATGTCTTTTGGTGACATTTACTTATGTGGGCAGAGTTGGTAGGAGAGAACAACAGCTGAAGTCAACATTGTAAGAAATTCCTCCAGATGGCTAGAAGCCACCTGATGTAATCACTTCAACGGTGTCTAATAAAGGCTAATGGCCTCCTTTTTCTCTTATTCCTTCCCCCTTGGCCTTGAAAAAACCATGATGATCATTGTATGTGTGAATCTCCAGGAGATGATTAGAACTGGCCAGGATTCCTTCCAGCTAAGACCTAAGAGAAAAGGGAGGAAGAGAAGTGTGCCAGTGGGCTCTGTCAGATGCTTAAACAGGAGTACGTTTGAATCATGAGCAAGTCAAAACATTGCCTTGTGATGTCATTGGTCTGCTTCCAAAAATGAAGGACAAACACCAGCAACGATATTTGAATATGGAGACAACTTCAAAGGCTTTTGATTTTTCCTGCAGCATTCATATCCAGGACCTGCCCTTTATTTAACGTGCTTGGCTCAGTCCTGACTGAGATGCCTAGATACTCCTTTGTTGGGCAAGATCAAGCCAGGTGTGCTAAAAGACTAATTATACGATGATCACTTCTCTCATCCCTCCCCCCATACCTAGTAGTAGAGGGTTTTTTGGGGTTGTTATTGATTTCCAGTCAGACTCCCTGAGACTCCGTTTGAGATTTTCCTAGCAAAGATATTGGAATGTTTTGCCATTTCCTTCTCTAGTTCATTTTACAGATGAGGAAACTGAGACAAACAGGATTAAGTGACTTGCCCAGGTGTAAGTATCTGAAGTCATATTTGAACTCAGTTCTTTCTCTCTCCAGGACTGGCACTCTATCTGCTGCACTACCTAGCTGCCTCCACATTTACTCTAGGTTACTTCAAAAGAGGACCAGAGATCTCTAGGCAATCCATTCAGTCCCATAATCACACTTCAGGGAAGCAGCCAGTGTGCTGATTCATCATGTCCAAGCTATGAAACTTATTTTCTATCATTCATGAAAAACTTTAAAAATATTTTATTGATGTTTTTGGTTTTTATGCTATAGTTGCTTCCTGGAATCCCCTTTCCATGTGGAAACTTGTGTTAGAACAAAGAATAATTGTTTAAGACTACCCAAAAAAGCAAGAACAAAGCAACAAAATATTACTGTGCCTACTAATGTGTGAAAGATTCTATTCCCATATAGCAACCACCTTTCTTACTGAGAGGGGTGCACTTCATCATTGGTTCTCTTGAATCAATGTTGGTCATTGCATCTAATCTGATTTCTGGTGTCTTTTAACATTGATCTCATTTACATTACTGTAGGTCATTACGTACATTGTTCTCTTGGTTCTGAGTGCCTTGTTATATGCCAGTTCATGTGTCTTATCATGTTTCTTTGACTTCCTCAAATTCATAATTCAATAATATTCCATTATATCCAGATACAACAGTTGTCTTGTTACCCCCCCAATTAATGGCACCCACTTTTGCTTGTAGTTTTTCGATACTACAAAAAAGTGCTGCTATGAATATTTGGTTTATGTGGAACATTTCTTTCTTATATAACAGAGTTAGCTAGGTGGCGTGGTGGATAGAGCACCAGGGCAGAAATCAGAAAGACTTGAGTTTAAATTCAGCCTCAGATGCCTTCCAGCTGTGTGATCCTGGGCAAGTTACTTAACTGCTGTTTGCCTTGGTTTCCTTATCTGTAAAGTAGAGATAATAAAAACAGCTCCTACCTCCCAGGGTTGTTGTGTGGTTCAAATGAGATGATATTTGTAAAATGCTTAGGACAGTCCCTGGAGGCTAGTTAGTGCTATATGAATGTTAGCCTATTATTATGGTTTTAAAATTTATTGTGATCATTTGATCAGGTGGCTGCTAGTCTGGGGAAATGGAGAAATTGTAAGTCTTATTTGTATCCCTTGCCTTACCTAAAATGGGTGCAATTGGTGCCTGTTGCTAAACATGTCATTTTATTCTATTAAAGACTGCCTCTAAAGAAAAAGACTGCCTCTGACTAATCTAAACTTATTTCTTATAAATGCCCGTGGCCAACACAGTCCTTGAATTTCCTTGTGTCCCTTTAGTCATGGCTTCGGGGCTTGGGGCAGCTCTGGAAGCCACACAGGAGAGAGTGACCATTTCCAGGTTAGGGCTGGGATCCCAATCACTCTTCATATTGGTACTTTCACCTGAAAGCCCAGGCTCTGGAAGAGTCTGAACCCTCATTGGGACTTGCCAATATAGCTTGGAACATAGAGGGTGGCCCACAACTTGCCCTGCCCCCAGTGATGGCACCTGAGTTCAACTGGGGAAAATGGCCATTGTTCATTTGTCTTTTGAAAACATGGGGTTCTCATAATGAAGACAAAAAAATTGGACTAGGTCATCTTTAACATCAAATCTCTAAAGACTGGAATCTAAGAGGAAACATATAAAGGTTGGTCTCTAAGTGTAGGAGTCTTAGATCAAGGTAAGAGAAGCTTCTCATCTCCTGCCTCCCAGATACCTTGGAGCCTCCACATACCTATTTATTCATTTACCCATTTATCAATTTGTTTTCTCCTTCTCTTGATTAGTTTGTGGGGTTGTTTTCTGCATGGGAATAGCTGTCCTTCATGTTTGGAATGCTCTCCCTATTCATCTCTGCCTTCTGACTTCCTTAAAAAACTCAGCTCAGCGCTCTGCAGGAAGGCTCATCTAGTTCCATCTGCTTCCATTCTCTTCAGGAATGCTTTGCCTCTGAGATTACCTTCCATTTATGCTGTGTAAGCCTTATATGTGGCTTATATATAAGCCATTATATATTAAATAAATATGCTATTAATATTATTATATTATACATAATATAATTATATGTTTAATTATAGTACATATTATATTATATATTATATATAATTAATATTATATGTTATATATAAGCCATTATCTGCAAGTTGTCTCCTTGATTTGAATGTGAACTTCTTGAGTGTAGAGACTGTTTTTGCTTTTCCTTATTTCTCCAGCATTTAGCATAGAGTAGTAATAGCTTGATAAATACTTATTAACTCCATTCTTTTTTACTTTCCTTTCTGTATCTACTTCAGTATAAACTGTTTATGGATCTCCACTCCTAAGGGACTCCTGACAATTTGGGCTAAGATGGCTATGATCATTTTCTGTCTGGTGGGACTCATCCCCATCTCATCTGTCTGCTCTTTGACAATGTCTAAGTGTCTTTCTGGGGGATCGGACAACTTTTAACATAATAGTTCCTGCAGCTGATGACGAAGGGATGAGTTAGAAACTTAGACTGAATTGGAATGTACTCCATGGACAGCCAAAGGGGTGAACAAATACCAAGAATCCTATCCTCCAGAAACCTATTGATTTATAAATCTTCCCAGAAACTGGGGTAATTAGGCCCCTTTCCCATCACTCAAGTTTGAGTTCCATGGTCTACCAACTAGTATTCCCTCTACTTCATGTTCTTTGGTCTTTCTTGTGACACTCTTACTTTATCTCCAAATGATATCCCCTGAATCTTTGCTCACTCCTGCTAATTATGGCCATGTGAGAATAAATAGTGTTGGAAATGCTAGACTCACTAAGGTAATGGTGCTACCTTCACTAATTTATAGGGTGGCAGGGTTATAGCTCTAAGAAGAGTATCCAGTTGACAGTACATACTAAGCATGTTGACAGAGGTCGTCCTACAATGTTGTCTTGCTGAGACATGCTTTTGAGGTCTGGGGATTACTTCCCCATGAACAGATAATATCTGAACTCATAGTGATGCTGAAGACCTGGAACAAAGATAGAGTTGCTTCCATAATAAGAACACTCTTAGGTGTTCTCGTGGGCAGAGATGTTCCATGACATGAGGTATCATTTTGAAGATATTTACTCCTCTTCTATCTCTAAGTTGACTTTTCCAGCTTTGAACATTTCTAGGAATGTTGTTGAACTCCTTCCTAACCCATGGAATTTATTACCAATGAACTCTGGTTTGACCCAAAATATAATTCTACTTACTTTTCTAGAACATGACTTGGATCACCCTATTTTTTCCTCCAACGGTTTCTCCCTTGGACAATGTTAATATTGTTCCTGATTACCAGCACATGTTGGCCCCATGACCCTTAGAGAGCAGGGGCTCAACACTTTGTGATTTTCCTTTCCAAAGTACACACCTTTTTCCTTCAGATTAAAATTTGTCAGGACAGAATACAAGAAGTCCAATGAATATATAAATGGAAGAAGATATAATGGTTTACCTATATGGTTGCACTGGGTTTTATATACATCATCTCATTGGATTCATGAATGATCCCATGAGGTAGTTAGTGTGTGTGTTATTCCTGTGCTATAGACGAGAAAATGGAGACTGAGGAAAAATAAGCAACTTGTCCAGAGTCATACAGGTAGCGAATGCAAATGATAGGACTCAAATTCAGGTCCTCAATTCCAAATCTAGTCATTTACTCTGATGAGCTTCAGTGTTTTCATCTGTAACGTGGAAATAATAATATTTGAATCATCAAGTCCTTCTGACCAGGGTTGTACTGGGGAATGTGTTTTATAAGCCCCTGAACTCTCTACAGGGTTCCAAAAGTCTCAGTGGAGTTTTAAGCCATCACAGCACCTTTTAAGTTATTAAAGCAAAAAACTCCACTAAAACTTATGGGATTGCAATGCATTAGTATGTGAGTTTTGTTACTTTAAAATTTTATTTCTTTCAACTAATAAAAATAGATTTTTATTGGGAAGGTAGATTTTGAGGTAGATTTGAAAAGAAAAGAAAAAGAACATTCTCATAACAAATATGTGTATTCAAACAAAATCAATTCCTGCATTGATTATGTCCAAAAACATACGTCTAATCATTAATAATAATTTACCCCAAAGGAGCAATGGTTTCCCAGCCAGAGCAGTGATTTTTTCAGTAGACCATAAAGTCATTGAAGGCAGACACAGTTTCATTTTTGTCTTTGTATTTTCATGTACCTTGCACAAGGCCTTATACATAGTACATATTTAGGAAATGTTTGTTGAACTGAATTAAATTGAATTAGGATGAGAAAATCTGGGTTTTACTTCTTCAGGCTTAGAATGTGTCATTTTTACCATTAGATATGTTTTGAGAGCCTTGTGTCAATGTCAATGAACACTCTGTCATCCATTAAAGAGATATGCTTCCTTCATTACTGTAAGGATTCAGGATGTCATCAATCCAGTCATGGGAACTCAGTTGCCTCATTCCTTGATCATGAACATGGTGATGAATAGCTGGGGTTGAAAAAATTCCCTATCTGGTGACCAATACTTTGGTCTTCTCCAATGGTCATATGGTCACCCTCTGTACATAGAAGCTGCTGCTAGGTGATTTTTGAAGTCTTTCAGGATTGGTATGATCTGCTAGGGTTTGTACTACCCTAGCACAGTCTTCCCAGAGTCACTGCCCTCATGTGAGGCAGGGACTAGTGAAGTTAGACTGAGTAGCCTTCACATGACAAATCCAAGAGCCAACAGGAATAGAATACAGTTGTGAATTATTCCAAATTGCCTAATGTTTCCCATTTACTTCCTTTCCAAATCTACTGTTGTTTGTGATTGTTGGAGTCTCCAGTGTGTAAAGTTGCTTGCATTTGGAAACTGCCTATTTGATCTTTTTAATCATTTGATATCTTTTGGTTTTATATCACTTTTATTTACAAATATGTCCCTCTTTCTTTCCTACCCTGAAGTCATACTTAGTAACATCAACCAACCCACCCCAACCAAACGACAACAAAACAAACCACATTTAAAAAGCAGTTCATTCTCCAAAACAATGATAGTGCAATATTCCACACCCACAGTCTATCTCAGGTGCTAAGGCTGAACATTACAATCACACCATATTCTTTCAATCTTCTGAAAAGACTAGTTCAAGGATCTATTCCCAAATCTTTAAAAGGCTAATAGAAATTTTAAAATGTAATTTTGATGACTCTATTTTGTTTTAACATAAGAAACATGTCAAACATTAGACATACAAAACATATACAATAAAACCTTTCTTTGGGTGGGAAGGAGTGGGAGAAAATCTGTGATTTAACCAAGGAAGATGACAATTCTGTGTGTGACTTAATAAATGAGTGTTAAGCTTATATAACCTATGTCAAATTGCTTACTGTCTTAGGGAGGGGGAAGGTAAGGAAGGGAGGGAGAAAATTTGGAACTCAAAAATTTTTTTATGTGAATGTTAAAAATCATCTTTACATGTAATGAGAAAAACAAAATACTATTAAAAAAAACAAAAACAAAAACAAAATGAGTGTGGGGGTGGGAGGAAAGAGAGGGCAGCACCTGAGGTACAGAGGTTAAATAATTTGCCCAAGATCACAAAGTAAGGGGTGACATTGAACCTTAGGGTTTTCTGATTTCAAATCCAGCTGAGTGACCTCATACTGCCTAAAAAACATAAACATAGTAGGGCAGTGATATATTTTTTTTGTTCACATGGGCTCCAAGAAGAAATAACTAAGTAAATCATCCAATTCACTATACCCCATCTAAAGTAGATGATCAGGTACTCACTTCATTAATCAATCTCAATCATAATGTTTAGACTAAGATAAAAAAAGTAATTCAAACTAGAGTGAAGTTACAGGAGAATTATATTAATAGACTGAGAAAATCCATCCACACACCAAGGATCATCGATAAATTTCAAGGTAGTTAGAAGCGAAGTAATTCCAGAAATTGGAGCCAAGTTAGCATTCCAATAAAAACACCTGAGAAGGAACTGCCTGGAGGAAAGGAGAGGCCTTGGTGAACCACACTTACTTGAGGGGAAGGAGAAGCTTTGGCTTCAGCCTTAAGTATCCTTCCCAGTGGGTAGAAATGGAATCTGTGAATTTCAAAGGATCCTGAGAAGGTTGGGATTCTCATCCCCCCATTGTAGTCTTAGCAATAGCTCCCAAATCAGCAAATGGCAGTGTCTGCATTGGGAGTCAAGGACAGACTGGATATTAATTCATGGCTCCACAAAACAGTGCAGAAATGAAACGTACCATGACTCAGGGGAAATTTTTAAGCACCCCATGAATGGAAGAAAAGGACTTCCAGCAACCAGAAGCTGTGACTTAGCCCTTTGCCACATGTGCTGAGGGGTACCTTTACAAGAATGTATATTCCCTAAGGTCAGAGACCATGTGTTCCCTGAACTTTGAATCTCCCTTGTCACCTAGTACCATACATAGCGATCTGCACACTGGATGTTTAATAAGTGTCAAGTTGAATTGAATTGAAATTTTATCATTATAATGTAAGAGAGTCCAAACTGGAGGAAAAAAACACAACCAACTAAACCTTATCCCTCACAAATAGCTCTAACAAATTCTGCTGCTACTCACAGAAAGGGAAATGAACAGTGTTAGCAAAGACAGGCTCAGTGTTTGGCCTCCATGCCTGCAATGGGCAGCACATGGTGGGGGGAAACTTGGAGTGGGGTAGGGGAGTGGCATCTGTGCCATTTGAAGGTCCAGATTTCCTCAGGGTTCAAATTTATGTATTGCTTGAGACAAAGACTCTGTATGTAGGATAGATACCCATGGGATCCTGCTCTGTTATCTATAGGGTAAAGTCAGAATATTTTCTAAATTACCTAATGAGAAATGAGGAGCAGGGAAGCAGGAATGAGGAAATAGAGAAACTGGGAAATTAACCCTAACGGTGCCTGTATAACAACAGCCTGTATTTCTAAATCACATACCCATTTGACGTTATCTTGGTATATGATGATGATGGGGTGCCTCTGAATATTTTGGGGTGATTTTTGTGGCATGGTTGTAACTTCAGTCTTGTGTATGTACCACCAGTTGTGAGATCAATTTGGCTCCATTCCCTCCCTCCCCCCAGCTGTGAAGCATTAATTGTCTCTCCTCCTCCCCCAGCCACAAAGCATTAACTCTGTAGCTATGATAACAAGGGTCTTTTCAAGGCACTACTAGTAACTGGCCAAAACAAGACCCATCCTTTCCAAACTGGATAAAGTACTTCACCTTAGGAATTTGACCTCAAATCTGACCGCTGGTTGACTTGATGACGGTTCAGGGCTAAAACCACGCCTTTTGCTCCCCCTCCCCTTGGAATTTCCCAGTGAATTATGGGTAAAACGCATGCTCAGTTGATGTGAAGGGTGTGTGTCCCTTTAAGTATTAGTCATGCCCTGGCTCCTCCCAGGTCCCTCCCTAACTTCATCTTTGTACACCTCATTAGCTTAATGAACTTATGACTGACAGTCTTGTATCTTTAAAAATACCTCTCTGGCTCTTAGAACTTTAAAGGTAGGCCTTTTTTTAGCAGGCCATCTGCCCGCTGCAGAGCGTCACACTTCCAGGCTTTCCCTGATGCTCCCCCTCCCCTCCCTTGCACCTTGAGAGCTTTTCCTAGCCAGGTTTCCTCACTCTATCCCTTTTTGCCCTGTGAATCAATAAACTTTTATAAATCTGCCAAAGGACAGCTGAGCCTATAATTCTTTTCAGATGCTGAACCTAGAAAGGATTTCTCATTAGAAATCCCCCAAAAACCTATCCCACATCAATGATGTCTGGTTTCTGCCACATCACTTTCCAGTTTTTCCAGCAGTTTTTGTCAAATAGTGAATTCTCATCCCAGCAATTGGGGTCTTTGGGTATATCAAAAAGTAGATTACCGTAGTCATTTACTACTGCACTATGTAACAGGCATGCTTGTTTTATTCCATGAATTAAAAATAAAATAAATAAAAATTTAAAAATAATAAACTAATGGTAATAATAAAAACCTACCCAATACTGGCTAAGAGAAAGAAAGGAAGATCAGCAGAACAGAATAGATGTACAAAACATTGTAGCAAATGATTTTTAAAATATTTATTTTTTAAATAATTTTTTTTTGACTGGGTAAAGAGGCCATTCATTGCATCAATTCTTAGAAAGTCTTAATCATGGAATGGGCATTGCCTCAGTCAAACTGAGACCTGTTAAAGACCTTCAAGGACCCCCACTGCATCCTGGGTCATCTCCAGTTGTCCTGATCCATATCTGGTCACTGGATCCAGATGGCTTTAGAGGAGAAAGTGAAGCTGGTGCTTTGCACAGCCCTCCCTCACTTAAGTCCCTGGTTCTCTTCAAGAATGAAGGACAAAAAACAACAGGGCTTCCAGGCTTGTGCTGAGTCATCATCATTTAACATTTCATTTAATTTAATTTAACATTTATTTAACATTTTTTATTATTTAACTGATTTAAATTTAATTTTTTATTAAATTTAAATTTAATATTTTTAAATAAAAAATTTTATTAAATTTTATTAAATTTAAATTTAAATTATTTAACATAATTTAACATTTCATCATCATTTAACAATACCACTATGAATGAAGGAATGCATGAATGTATGAATGAAAGAATGTGCTATAGATCCAATGATTTTCTGGAAACAAGGAGCTATGTATAAGTCTTGGCAATTTCACGGGCAGTTTCTCATCTGGTCTTAACTGTGTTTCTGTTTGCTTTGTGCTGGATGCTCTCGTTCTCCATCTGTTGAAAGAGTAAGTTTGAATGAGGTAAGACATGTCCCCCCACACTTAAGTCATGCTATGACAATAAGATCAACTGCTTTAAGGCCAAGTCCAAGTTTGGTGGTAAAACCATGGGGAACTGAAATGTTTTCTTCTCCTCTTTCTCAAGCTTTCTTCCCTCCAGGGCTAGATTCAAAACTTCTGAGAGACAGTGCATGGCCTCATCTTTGTGCAATCTTTTCTGTCCAGGTTTCTTTAATCTTCTCTTTTTGTATTTGCAAATGATCATCCTCATTTGGAGGTCATGCTGTCAAGGAAATATATTTGATTTCTCCGCAGAGGAAGTAAAAGGTATGTCTGGGAGAAAAACAGATGAGATTTTTAGGTGGGACTTGAAGGAAACCAGAGAAAACTAAAGGCAAAGATGAGGAGGCAGAGCATTCCAGGCTTGGGGGAGAGTCAGTAAAAATGCCCAGTCAGGGAGATGGAATGTTTTGATACTTTGAATTTAAATCCTAGTTTTGGAGAGGGAAAAACATCATTCTTGCCTCCCGAGGGTCAAAAGGGCTTTCAGAAATTGTACTTTGATTATTTAAGTCCAAGAAATCATTGCCCAAGAGCATGTTTGTGAAGCAATGATTCAAAAATGTCTCATAAGAGAGTATGTTTAAGCAGACATTGTAGGCTTTGGAGCGGGGTGTGGTTGTAGTGACTCAAGTATAATTTACTTCAACTCTTACATTTTACAGAGAAGTAAACTGAAAAACAGATAGGGGAAAAAAAGATAGGCCAAAGTTCCAGCCCAGGTGTTACCAGTTCTAAATCAATTGTTCTTTTGATGTATTTGTGCTTGAAGGTAACTACTGACGTTGAAACTGCATTACATAATAAGGATGATAGTTGACATTTACACAAGGTATTAAGGTTTGTCCAGGGACTGTATGTGTATGAACTCACTGATTCCTCACTATAACAGGATGAGATGGGTATAATTATTTCAGCCTTACAGACAAGGAAACTGAGGCTTAGATTTGTTAGATCTCACATGTCTCTTGATATCAGGTCCAGGTGGGGCAGGGAGGATTAGAGCCAGCTTGTTCAGGTTTGAGGCTTCTAGCTATGAGATTTTCAGTGTGAGCATTTATACCTTGGAAATCAGCAGACACTATAAATCAGTATGGATTTTTTATCATTTTGTTGATTTTCTAGACTTAAGAAAGTGATTGGGAAAATGTTAATAGTGAAAATTGTGCTTAACCTGTACCTGGAACATAATTCCTTGCTCCCAAGCCAATTGTTAAATATTTACACTGACCTATTATTTCTTTAAAAAAAAAAGTTTTTTTAAAGTCAGGGCAGGTAGATGGCACAGGGGATAAAGCACCAGCCCTGGGGGTCAGGGAAAACCTGAGTTCAAAAGCACTACTCAAGCACTTACTAGCTGTGTGACCCTGGGCAAGTCACTTACCCTGATTGCCTCCAAAATCCATCCCCCCCCAGAAAAATGATAAGATTGGATCCATTTCAAATATGGGGACTTTAGAATCATTAGCAAAAGTAATTTTCCTGAGTTGGGATTTATCAGAAATTATCACTTGTTATAATGCTGGACAAATCTCTCTGGCTTTGAAAACCACTAACTCCCAATTCTGAGCAAAAATTGCCTCCCTGATTCTGATGCAGGCAAATATAGACCTTACTCTTAGCAAACTTCTATTCATTTCATTTTGCCTTGGGAAGAAGTTGAGACTCTGAGGAATATCTGGTGCTAATTAATGAGAATCTTCATTCCTTTCTAGGCCAGATTCCTGAACTCACCGAGCTCTCTCCATGATACCACAGCAGCCTCCTCACCCTGGAAGTTCTCTCCACCCCAGAGGCCCCTTCCTTTGGCTGGTTGTCTGGCTCCTCCTGCATGTCCACTATAAAGAAAGTACCTGGGGGCCTAGGTGGCAGTGAATAGAGCACAGGCCCTGGAGTCAGGAGGACCTGAGTTCAAATCCTACCTCAGACACTTAACATTTCCCAGGTGTGTGACCTTGGGCAAGCCACTTAACCCCAATTGCCTTGCCTTTCCCCCTCCAAAAAGACCCCCCCCTCCCCCATAATAAACAAAAAGAAAACACACTTTCAGTGGCCAAAGAACTGGTCCTGTTTTCCAAATTTCATGATATGTCACACTGCCCCATGGAATGAATGGATGTCATTTCAAGTCAATTTAATTTGACAATTAATTCAATTTAATTTGAAAATTGTATGGCACAGTGGAAATGACAGGGATGGGATCTGAACCCCGAAAAGGAAAAAAACATATCTTTAGTATCTAGCGCTCCCCCCCCCCCCCAAAAGCCCCTGGACTTTTTTTTTGCTTTTTGGAGCGGGGAGAGCAGGGCAATTGGGATTAAGTGACTTGCCCAAGGTCACATGGTAGCCCCTGGACTTTCCTACGTGACCCAGGTCCCTGGTGTTCACCCAGGGGCACTCAGGCCATCCCAGTTAAAACTTTCACTGCAGCCCTCATTGTCTGCACCTTGCTCCACCCTAGACACACTCTTCTTAATTCCATCTGGACCCCTTCTCTGTTTCCAGACTATGTGGCCATTCCTAGATCACATCCAGATCTTCCCATAGTATCACCGTATATATAACCCTGCTTGTCGATACAGGCTTCACAAATAGTGTGTGTTCTAATAAACCTTATCTCTGACTGAAAGAAGGCTTGGGTTGAATTCATTCAAGGCAGAACCCATGTCGTTCACTCTTGAATTTTGGGGTTCCTAGCACCCTGAGACCTCAAAATTCTTGCTCTGCTGCTTAACTATTTATATAATTTTGTACTATTCACGTAACTTCTCTGGGACTTCGTTTCCTCACCTATAAAATGAAGAAATTGGATTTGTTGACTTCTAAGGTCTACTCCATCTCTAAGTATATGGTGTAAAGTCCCTGCCTGTTGCATGAGAACATTGTGGGGTAAAGGGGGAGGAGATATAAAATTTATTGAGACATATTCTTGTCCTTATGGACCTTATATATGTGCCTGGCAAACAGTAGGCATTATATAAATTCTTGTGCCCTCTCCCCTCTCTTATAGTCTAGTAGAGAGATAGGACATGATATGACAAATGGGTAATCTATGTGTCAAAAGTGGAGATCCTACACCTTTTTGCTTTTGGCAGATGGAACAGCTTCAGTGTTGAGGAATTTCTCTCCAATAACATTGACATGGCTCATGTTTTTCCTAACCCAGAATTCTCTCTGGATACATCTGAATTTAGCTTGCTTCTAGCTCTTCTCTTTGCAAACAACATCTTCGTGAATATTTGAAAAGAAAGCACAGCTGTTCCATCATATGAAGAACTGAAATGACACCTTTTTGAGGCCTGGTTCTGGCAGAGTGCCTCCCTCCTAGAGGGTCAGTCTCCTCCCTCATGTTAAAAGGACAAAACAAAAACCCTCACAACAGCAAGTAAGGTATGTTTCCAGGGCAAGAATAGAAGCGGAAACTTTAGGAAAGGTGGTGTCTGTATTTCCTTCTTACTTCCTTCCCTGGCAGTCCTCCACTTGCTTGCTCTGGCATCTATGTACATCTAGCCTGTGCCCATTTTAGATCTTGGGCCTACAGCATCCCCTCAGCACAGTCCAGCCTTGCTAGGTGGGCATGGCAACCATGCACTGCTTTGCATAGATGTGCCGAGTCCCTTTAGCTCCAGGTTTCTCTGAGGCACTGTGATTTGTGGGTATCTTTCCTTGATTTCTTCATCTTCATTATGGTAGCATTATGGAAAAGTGTGTCCTTTCTTTTCAGTGCATGTATATGTAATAGTAATGAAATTTGAAGATCCCTTTGTATTGGAAAGCTGACAAGTACTTAGCACCTATCTTCAAATTAAGCCTCTGTTAAAGAAACAGAAGGTATGATCCCCTGTTGCTGACATAACAGGAAGGGGCTGAACAGGGAGGAGCTATACTGTATTTAAGGAAGAGCACAAGCTGGACAGTCAGAACTTCTTGGGATAAGCATCTGGAGGCAGAGCAGCTGCTGCTGGGGGATGGGGGAGAGAAAAAAGGGGGGGGAAGAAAGAGAGAGAGAGACAGAGAGAAAAAGACAGAGAGGTAGAGAGAATTTCAGCAAGCATCTGAAGGCTGGGCTGCTGCTTCTGGACTGGAACTTCCGTGGAGAAAGTGATTTTGATTTTGAGAATCTGGAGCTGCTGAAGACTCCTGAGGGCCAGCTGGAGCTGCCAGAGGAAGCATGACTGTGGTGTCAGTACTTTGTCTGTCTGTGGCTCTGTTAAGTTTTCTCTTCCCAGGAACAGAAACCGTGAAGGACTTGAGGTGGACTGGATACTGTGAGCTTCAGTATGAAGTGGGAACTGCACGGAGAGCTGAACAAGGAACTGGGAGCTGTCTGCCTTTGAATTCAGGTGGCAGTTGGTTAGATTTGGGTGGGAGCTGGCACCCTGAGGCCTCGTCTCCTTAAGACTGATTGAATTAAGGATTTAGCTAAATGATTGATTGTCTAAATGAATGCACCTTGTTTAAAAGAGAATCATTGAATGATTGAGTTAATAAATCATTGAGTTACTAAATGATTGTTCTTTGTTGAAAACTACATGACCACTTTGGTGAAAACTATGTGGCCATTTTAGTGATAAGTTGTTGAGTTGTGACATGGTAAATGCTGTATTTTGATATTCTGTGATGAGTTGTGACATTGTGAATACTGTACCTTGATTTTCTGTGAATGTCTTGCTCTTATTTGTTATTGAATAGAGAGATTGCTATACTATGTAATCAGAACCTTGAAAACTGTTCATAACAGCAGTCCTCTGGAAAGCTGCTCGTGTGTGGCTTTACAGTATAGTTAAATATTAATGTATAGTTACACATTAATGCATTAACAGGTACAAAATTAAGTGCCACATAAGGTCTAAAAAGAAGGTCATTAGGGTAGAGAAAAGGAATAAGCAATTTATCCCACTTGATCCTCACTCATAACCTTGGGTGCTACTGCCATTTTACAGCCAAGGAAGCTGAGGCAAACAAAGATTTTAATGGACTTGCCCAGGGTCACACAGCTAGGAACTATTTGAAGCTGGATTTGAACTCAGTTCCTGGTGGCTCCAAGAGCTCCAAGAGCATTATATTCACTGCGCCACACAGCTACTTCTAAGAAGGGAGACGTTCTAGGTATAGGAACGAGCAGTAAAATGGGCAGGAAAATGTAGAGAACATTTGAGAGATAGAAATGGAGTGAGTGTGGATTCAACAGACAGTAATAATAGGAGATGAAGCCAGAAATTTGGGTTGGTGCCAGATTTTAGAGGGCTTTTAGCACAAAGCATTGGAGTATGAGCTTTGCTTAGTAATCAGTAGGTAGCTATTGAAGATTTTGAGCAGAGGAATAACATTCCTTCTCTTACGCTGGATTATATCTCTTACTACACCTCCTACCCCTAATTCTCAGTCTCCTAGGAAATTAGACAATTAACTATATCCAGGAGGCCTGCCTTCAGAGCTTCTGACACACTAGATAGAGAACTTGACCATAGCATTCGTTCTGGCTACAGATCAGAAGTCTGTCATTTTCAGTGATGTTAATAACTGGGATGAAGAATGCATTCTTCTCTCCTTGGAACCGATATTTCCATCCATGACTTAACGTATTCTGAAAACCAGTTGAGGCATAGACAGTACTATGTATTTTGCATAAGCTGGTCCTGTGTGAATCTTTTGCAACAGATAACATACCTGAAAAGGAAAATAATGTGGCCTCTTTCTTAATTATTCATCTTTGTTAATACTGTGCAAGGTGTGAGAGTGGCTCTGGATCTGGGGGAGAAGGGTTTCCTTGTTTAAAAGACTATCACTTAAACCTGGAATGTAGGGGCTAATTCCTGTCTCCCATAAGCAAACATAGAAAATATTGACTATACAGACAGCTGGGCTCAATCCAGGTTCTCCCACTCATTCATTATTTGACCTTGGACAGGTCACTTTTTTTCCATGTAATTTCCTCATCCACGTAATGAGGGAGTGAGAGTTAGGTTAGGTGGTTTTTTAAAGGCTTTTTGGTATAATGGAAAGAATCTGGGATCTCACGTAAGAAGAACTGGAGTTAAATCCAGTTTGATTCAGGGATAAGTTAAAATCAGATCAATTGAAATAAAATTTACATGCTAAAATTGAAATGAAAAACTGAATATGCTAAAGTGGAAAAAACATTGACTTGTGAGTCAGAACATTTGGGTTTAAATCATGCGTCTGGCATTTACTGTGGGTGTGACCTTGGCCAAATCACTAACCTCCCTGGGTCTGCTTTCTTATCTGTAAAATGGTGACTGGAGTTGTAGTAGAAATCCTCTTTTGTGTTTTCTATAGTTAACTCCATGATCCTATATAGGATTTTGGGTAAGTCACTTAACCACTCTGAGTCTCAGTTTAATTGTCAGTAAAATGGAGATACGATACTTAGAACAAAGATATTGTGCTATTGAACAAAACAGTGTATTAGAGCACTATTAAAATAATCAAGCATTTATTAAACATAAACTATGTGTAAGATAGAGAACAGCCAGGTGGCACAGTGGATAGAGCATTGGACCTGGAATCAGGAGGACCTGAGTTTAAATCCATCCTCAGACACCTACCAGTTCTATAACCCTGGGCAAGTCACTTCATCCTGTTTGCCTCAGTTTCCTCATCTGTAAAATGAGCTGGAGAAGGAAATGGCAAACCACCCCAGTATTTTTGCCAAGAAAACCCTAAATGGGGTCCTGGAGAGTTGGACATGACTGAAATGATCCAATGACAACAAACAACACTGTGTAAGGCACTGGGCTAGATGTTGGGGATACAAAAATAAAGTAGTGCTTGCTGTCTGGCAGCTTACACGCTATTGAGCTGTACCTGGAAACAAGATTTGAATTATGAGAGAGAGAAAGATGAGAAAGGAGTGCATTCCAAGGATGGGGTCTGATTGGGCAAATACCCAGAGGAAGGAGATGGAGTGTCAGATTCAAGGAATGACTACCTAGTAGTCCAGTTTGGCTGAAATGTAGTATGTATAGAAGGTAGGGATGTAAAGGTAGATGAGGAGTCAGATTGTGGTATACCTTAAATACCAAGCAAGCTGAGGAATTTGATGGAATCAAGCTTTTCTTATCTATGCAGTAACTTCTAGCCCTAACATTCTATGACAGGCATTAAACCAAAGGCATCCAAAGACAACTATTTCAGGGTCAGATTCTGGAAGAGACCATGAAGTTAGGGAAATGTAGCTGTCTGTAACTATAAACCCATAAACCTTCACCAAAGAGTGAGAGGCAATGAAGAAGGTAGAAAGGGCATCAGATTTGATAGATGAAGCTTTGCATTATTTATATACAGCCAGATAAAAGCTCCTTGAGACCAGTAGCCATTGGGTTTTGTCTTTGTATCTCCAATACCTTCCACAAAGAAAAGACTCAATAAATACCATTGGATTCAATTGAATTCTGGTGGTAGTTTTGATTATTGATGGCTGTATGTTTCTCAGCAAGTTGTTTAGTTTCCTGGTCTCTAAAGCGAGGCGTTAGACTAGATGAAATACACCCAGCTCCAGCATTCTGGAAATTGGTGTGGTCATTAATGCCATTGTTGTTTCAGCAGCTTGGTGACCTTTTTATATTCCTACAATTTTGACTATGGTAGATCATATCATTATGAGGATTATAATTATTTGGTTAAAGCTTCTTGGATGTTTACCCAAGGAACTCTAGGCATTTAAGTATAGTAATTTTAGAATACTTACTGTATTAGGCAGGCAAACATTATAGTACTATTCCGTTTTGTAGACAAAGAAATTAAGAACTACAGGAACACATTTTAAAAGGATATTGACAAACTAGAGAATGCTCAGAGGAAGACAACCCATACAGGAGAAGATTGTACATTATGTCATATGGGAAGACTTATGGGAGAGAGAATTATCCTTAAGTACTCAAGGAATTCTTATATGGAAGGGGAATCAGGAAGACCTGAGGTCAAAACTGCTCTCAGACCCTAGATGTGTGACCTTGGGTAAGTCATTTAATCTCTGCCTCACTTTTTTCATCTGTGTAAAGGGGGATCCTAATAGCACCTACCTCTCAAGGTTGTTGTGAAGATCAAATGAGATATTTGTAAGCTTTCTGCTCACCTTAAAGCACTATAAAAATAGTGCTGCTGCTACTACTACTATGATACTGCCGCTACTGCTACTATAATACTGCTGCTGCTACTGCTGCTACTACTACTATAATACTGCTAGTATTACTCTACTACTACTGCTGCTGCTGCTCCCTCTGCTGCATGTTCTCCCAAATCACACCAGGCAGAGCTGTCTACTTAATTTAATAAGTCAGTTGAAACCCTGAAACTGTTTGTGTTAGTCACAGTGCTGGAGTTTGGTGATAAAAGAAATCAAAACAAAACAACCCATTCCTTCAAGGATTATATTCCTGTGTAATGGGTAATGCTTGCATTTCTGTGTATTGTTTGTCTTCTCAATGGGTGGGGGAGGGGCAGAAAGGAGGGAGAGAATTTGGGACTCAAAAATATTTAAAAAAAGTTAGAAATAAATGAATGAATGAATATTTTTAAAAGGAATTTATGTTCCACAGGATGAATACAGCATGTTCCCAGAGCACTGCATTTTTGAGCAAGAAAACTTTGGCTTTAATCCCACCTCTGTCAGTCATGTCACTGTAAACACATTTCTTAATCTCTCTTGGTCTCCTCTATACTGAGGCTATATTGAGACTGCCTCTCACTTCATTAGAATAGAATCTCCTTGAGGTAAGGACTGTGGCACAGTACATAGAATGCTGGACTTGGAATCAGGATGTCAAATTCAAATCCTGACCTAGATACTTTCTTGCTTTGCAAACCTGGGGAAGTCATTTATCCTCTGCCAGTCTCAGTTTCATTATCTGTAAGGTGGGGGTGATAACACATATTTCACAGAACTGCTGTAGAAATGAAATGAGATGCCTGTGCAGTGGTTTGTAAATCTCTAAGAGCTGTATAAATGTCAGTTGGCACATAGTGGTAAGTGTTTATCTCTACTGATACGATCTCTAAAGTTCTTTTCAACTTAAAACTTTGATGGGATGACTCATGGAATAGAATATAGCAAAAGTAAATAGAATATAATTAGAGAAGGAGAGAAACAGTAATGACAGGAGGCATCAGAAAAGACTTCTTATAGAAGATTCTTTCTAATCTGGTCTTTGAAGGACGCTAGACATTCTATGAAGCAAAACTGAGGAAGTAGTGCATTCCAGGCATGGGGATAGGCGATGAAATGGTAAGTTTAGGGATCATCCATAGATCAAGAGCTGGAAAGAACCCATGAAGTCATCAATTTGAACCCTCTCATGTTATAGATGAGGGATCTGAAGCCCACCAGTGAAGTGACTTGCCCAGGGCCATACAAATGTGGATCAGTGACAGAGAAGAGATTCGAACTGAAGTCCTCTGACTCCAGAACCAACACTCCCTCCACCATCACAATGAACAGGCTAGTTTGACAGAGAATTGTCTGGTATCAAGTTTTACACAGTTTAATAGTTTTGGGTTAACTGTTTTGGTTTTTTTTTTTTTCTTTTTGGAGGGTAATTGGGGTTAAGTGACTTGCCCAAAGTCACACGGCTAGTAAGTGTGTCAATTGTCTGAGGCCAGATTTGAATTCAGATCCTCCAGACTCCAGGGGCGGTGCTCTATTCACTGTGCCACCTAGCCGCCCCAGTTTTGGGTTAACTGTGTTACAGGAATCTGAAGATCTTCCCTGCCCCTAGGCCCTTTGCTAAAGTGGCTACATGACTCTGAGGACCCTTGGATATTTGAAAGTATACTCTGTTCCCTAATAGGCTGAATGTGGTCACGTGGAGCCTGTGGCGCCAGGCTTGTTTTCCAGGAATGCCCGTGCCTTGTAGCTTTGTGATTGGGCAGTGGGTCCAGAGGGCTGT
>CM053591.1:165736386-165781470 GCA_028646515.1 Pseudochirops corinnae
TGGCCAGAAGAGACTCTGGGCAGCCGCTGAGCCCCCCGGCTGTGAAAAACCCAGATGTTGGTGCTTCCCTCTCTGGTAACTGACTAGGTAACTGATGTAATGATCAGACGCTGGAAAACCGTCTGCTGATCTGTTTTTCTGTTTGTTTGTAACTTCTGTTTGTATTCTCTGACGTTCAGGGTGCTGACTTTTCCCCCTGAACTAGGTAAATGATATGTTTGATTAAAGTAAGATTGTTAACCCATTTTGAGTTGCTTTCCTTTAGAAAAGCAGGTCTAAGAACCTGTGCTAGTAGCCGCCCTAGGTATGCTAGGGTGTTTGCTGATACAAACTGTTAACTTGATCCTTAGATCCCCCCATATGTTTATACATTTTCTAGACTTTCAGCCTCTTCATTTTATAGATTTTACTATCTTTTCTACTTCTTTCATTTCTTCTCTTTCTATCCTACATTATACCTGCCCCCCCCCCCCCCCACCTGTAAGAACCCAACAGAACCAGTTTCCTAATCTTGTTTCTGGTGTGAATTTTGCTTCATCTCTGACAGTCTGACTGCCCAGTTGTTCTCGTCCACTGTGGGTTCTGCTCAATGCAGGAAGCCCTACTTATTGCCTTGGCTTCCTTGTTCTCCCTCCTGTCTGATTTACTGCTAGACCACTGCTGAGGCTGGTTCTATTTTTCAGTGAATCAATGGTTCTTCAACTTTTGTTTTAAAATGACCTCAGAATTTAAAGTATACTGAAGTATGTGAGGATGCAGGAATTTCAGACCTGGAGTCAGGAAGACGAGTTCAAATTCTGTCTCAAACACTTACTAACTGTGTGATTTTAGGCAAGTCACATAACCTCCATTTGCCTCAGTTTCCTCAATTGTAAAAGTAGTATTTAACTTCCAAGGTTGTTGTGAATATCAAATGAGATAATATTTGTAAAGCGCTTAGCACATAGCAGGCAATGTCCTAGCTATAATTGCTGTTCATTATCATTATTTATTATTAGTACAGTACATTGTTTTAAATTGGAAAAGTATAACACCTAAGTTCCACAAAAGTAGAAGGAGGGATGAAGACAATATTTTACCAGGTCATCTCTTGAGATCACATCTAGTAATTTGATCCATGATTCTTTCCATTGATCTTCACAAAGTTGAACATTGAGTCTACTTAATTCATTATTCACAAACTTTCCAACCTCTGTCATTTTTAACAATCTTTTCCCATCAAACACTCTTTAATATCTGTAGAAAAAGAGTATGGTGTAGTCAGGGAAGTCCCAGACTTGGAATCTACCAGGATTCTTGGCCTTGCCTTTTAACAACTATGTTACCCTGGGTCATCCCTCTAACTTCTCTATGCTTCTTATATAAAATGGGAGACACGGTACTTTGCAATTTATATTACAGAGTTGTTATGAGGAAAGCACACATTTGATCTATTATTTTTCTTGGAGATTAAATCAGTGGCAGGACATCCAACTGGAAATGGTCCAGTTACCTTCTCCCTCTACCCCTCAGCTCCCTATTCCTATTGGTGAGTTGCTCCCAGAACTTCCATCTTGCAGAAAGGCCAAGACTAGCTGTCCTTCATTCTCTAAAGTCTAAACTTTGCTGGCATGCCCCAATGTCAGTATGTCACCACTTCCAACTCTATTTTTTTTTTAACTCCTTTTATAAATGTTGTCTTCTCCCATTATAATGGAAGCATCTTGAGGGACTGGTTTTTTTTTGCTTGTATTCAAATCCTCCATACTGTGTCTGGAACATTTGTTCTTCAGTCATTTTCAGTCATGTCCAAGTCTTTGTAACCCCCTTTGGGGTTTTCTTGGCAGAGATCCTGGAGTGTTTTGTCATTTTCTTCTTCAGCTCGTTTTCTAGAGTTGTGAAGATCAAATGAAATAATATATGTAAAGCAATTTGCAAACCTTAAAACTCTATAGAAATGCTATTACTTATTATGTATTCTGAGGACAGATTCAGAGGCACCTTTTTAAATGATATAAGGTAGTACTTTCTAATAATTAGAATTTCATAGTGTTGAATTGCCTGGAGAAATATTGAATTCCCTGTCACTGGAAGTATTTAGGCAGAGATTAGACCACCAGAGCATATTGTAGAGCTTGTTATTGAAAAGAAAAGGAGATTTAAAAAATGACCTCAAAATCCCTCCCAACTCTAGAATTCTACTTATGAGTTTCACAGGTCGTTACTCAAGAGCATTGAGTTACCACCTAAATTAGATTAGCTGGACGTAGCATCAAAGATTTACCCTGGAAGGAAAGAGGTCATGAGGTCCAACTTTCTCATTTTTTCCCAACAGGGGCACAGAGAGATTAAATAATTGTCCAGGGTTTTAAGTAGCAGACCTGGGATTGAAAACTAAACACCATGACTTTAAATGACCAATCTGCTTCTCAGTCAATGATTGTGTGTAAAATCTTACAATAGTCATTCATTATACATATCACTCATGACTCTGTGGTCCACACAAAGTGAATTTTTTTATTGGACATTGTGAAAAATTTAAAAACACCATCACTGGTTCTAGTTACACAAATTAGATTATGTATTGGAGCCAAGGGAAGAGAGAAAAAAATTATTTTAATTCACATAAACTCACCAATTCTTTGGTATTTCCTAAAGCAGAGACCTAGCCTAGGATTCCTGACTTTCAGACTTCTTTGTTAGTCCTATTTTTAAGTTTTAGGGTAGAATAACAGATATTAACTTGGATGATCCATAAATATGAAAAGCAGGCATGATTCTGAGTAGTAGGGAATTCATGCTGCAGGAAGTTCTCCACCAAAGGAGATGCATCCTGTCTATGATTTGGTAACTGAGTCCTAGGAAATTGCCAGAGACTCATAGAGGTTAAATGTCTTGCTGAGGATCACCCTTCTCTGTCTACAAGATGTGTTGGGAAAATTCTACAGACCAATGCTCTCATCCTTACCCTCCAAATGTTGTGATTTAATTTATAAGTTCCAATAGGAGATACATTTTAGAATTTCATGTATCTTATGATCTATCCCCTAGTGGAAAAAGATTCTATGTGTCAACTACCAGGAAACCATTTTATAATGTAGAAATCCTTAGTGGAATCGGTAAAGGTACAACATGAAAGAAGTTGAAAGGGTTTGTGTGTGAGAACCTGGGATCATATCCCAGATGTACCACCTGCCACCTGAGGGACCTTGGGTAAGTCATTTAACTGGACCTCAGTTTTCTCATTTGTAAAATGAAGGAATTAGACTAGATAGCCTTTAGATAGCCTTCCACCTCTAGATCTAGGATTCTAAGGCAGCAATAGTCTTGGATTCTTGAGTAGTCTGATGAGCAGCAAGGTCCTTGAAAGACCATAGGACCTTTGGATATACATCTATAGGCTTTTAAAATAATGAGAATTTGGGAGAATTCCAAGTCACACAACCTCAGTCCCATCATTTTATTAGCTGAGGAATATTCAGTAAGAGACAGTTGTTTTCTCTTGGTTTCTGATCTGATGTAATGAGGAAAACTAATTTTAATCAAGGAGAAATGTTCTATCTAATTGGCTAATGAATGTGTCTTTGCACTAATCTCTATTAAATTAATTTAGTTTCTAGGACAACCCTTTCTGCTTCCTGGATAACTCAGTTTCAGGATGCATGATACAGAAATGGGAGGGCAAATGGCTAAGAGTTTCTGAGGGGGAAAGTGCCCACTATCACTTGAAATTCAGAAGAGCTCAAAATAGCTTCTGACCTTCCAACATTACATATTGCTGATAGAAAAATGTAGTGAATAACACGGGAAAACGGTCATTGGGACTGAGAATATTGTGACAAGGAAGTTCAGTTAGATTAAGTGATAGACTACAATCTCAAATAGATGGTGGCTGAGCCTACCTTTTCTTTCCATCTCACTTTCACACACATAGAACTGTTGATAATCTACTTTCATAGGTAAGCTATTCTATAGCTGAGATGAAGCAACAATTGCTTTTGTTGGAGCAGGACTACAATCAATCCACCAAGTTTGGATACTCAGATGGATCTGTGATCGCTTCAATGTAGACAACTCCCTGCAACAGTGCCAACAAAAACCCACCCAGATCTTTCCATCCCATGCACCTGTTCTCCATGTGTACTCACAAACACTCTCTGTGTGGTCTGTGCTAGGTGTTGGGAACCTCCCTTTAGATCTCTAGACATTAGGTTCATAGCAGTTGGTTACATGGGATCTCCACCGGTTATTTCGCACCCTTGGCATTTGATCAGATGCCTTATAGTTACTCTTTCTCTTTTTAAAATATAGGGAAATCACCTATGGAAGATTTATAATAAAACATAGAAAAATAATATCTCTTGCATCTGATCTGTCCTCATTATTCCCACTGCCGCATCCTGGTTCAAAAATTCATCTCTCTTTGTCTAGATTATTGTAGCAGCTTCTTAACTATCTTTCTCCCCCATCCCCATCTAATCCTTCTGCAATTTATCCTCCATACCTGAGAAAGCTTCTTAATGCATTGCTCCAATCATATCATCCTTATATTCAAGAGCCTTCAGTGGGTCTCATTGCCTTTACTGAATTGAATATAAACAGTCCCCCAAAATCTGGCTGTCCCAAACCTACCTTGTCTCACACATTTTGTGTTCTGTAAGTGATTCTTCATCCCCTGATCTTAATGTCCTCACATCTATCTTTGATCTCACTGTCCTTAAAGACTTGGTTGATGTAAAGCCTCATTTTGGTCTTGGTAATTGATTTATGGTATCATAAAAACTCAGCTGGATTAGCCAGTTAAGCTATTCTGGCCTGAAAGAAACTGGTTTTCCATGTCTTGGATCATCTAGACTCCTGATGATATCGCAATACTTATAGAAAGTTTCTGTTTTCCATCTCTGCCCACTCTTCTGCTTGGAAAGAGTAGCACAGATTTTCCTGTGACTTCATTTTTATTTTGCAGAAGAGATGTCATCTTTGTTTTAGATTAAGATGAAAATCTCCTGTAGAATGTAAGATTTTTTAAACAAGTTGTTTGGAAAGTGTTTTGGAAGGGTGTGGAAGGACAGTGCCCCTGAAGATTTCCTTTCAAATTCTATTTCCTTACAACTTACATGCACCAAAAAATAACTGAGCAAAGGGTGGCAATTTTGATAGCTTTTCTGTTATCTAGCAAGTTGAGAAAATTAGGAATGTGCTTGTTAATTAAATGTTCTGGTTAGCAGAGTGGATGGATGGGTTAAGTTGGGCAGTATGTATGAGGCATTTATGCAGATAAAATTTTAGAATGAAGAAAGAGCCCATTAAAGGAAACTGGCCAGAACCTATCTGTTCCCGACTGTGGAATCCAGAGGATCGCTGCATGAATACAAAAAGTCCAAGTTCCATGATCCCAAAGTCTAGGAGAAGAAAGATAGATCTGTCTGCCTCAAGTCTCCCTGCTCACCAGCAACCAAAGTCATCCTCTTAAAGCATAGGTCTGACTGTAGCTCAATAAACTCCAATGCCTCCCTGTAATTTCTAAAATTCAGACTCCTTCGTTAGACATTCAAAATTTTTCACCATTTAATAGGTTCTGTTCTACTTCTTTTTCCAGGATATTTGCTGGTTACACCCCTTCACATGCCCCATGGTTCAGAGAAAAGGACCTTCTTTGGGTTCCTCATTCATGATATTCCATTTTCCATCTCTGTTTCTTTGCGTGGGCAGTCTCTCCTGTCTGGAATACACACTTTCTTTTCTCTTCTAGTTTCCTTAAAACTGGAGGCATTTCCTGGTCTCCCCAGCTTCCAGCACATCCCTATCCCAATTACCCCACATTTATTTTGTATATACACAGACCTATTGTCTCCCCTGATGGGATGGAAGCTACTTTAGGGACTGTTTGATTTTTGCCATCATATCCTCGGCATCTAGCACAGTTCTTGGTACATGGTACATAGAGGCACTCGATAAATGCTTGAGGATTGATTGATTGGAAGAAGTATTGGGTAGGGTAAGCCATGAGGCTCAATGAAAGGTACCAGGGACTGCCTAATGGCACATTGACTTTCTCCTGACAATAACATTTATGAGCTCATCATGGTGTAACTGAGGCTTGTCAGTCTTCAAGCATGACCTTGATAAGCTTATACAGTCCAGGGAAGAGTTTTTTCAGCTAAATAAAACCAGATCACAGATTGGAACTGGGAAGATGGAGACTCAAAAGATCTGTTGGGGATCCCAGAAACATGAATGAATGAAAAGGCATTTATTAAGCTCTTACTATGGGCAAAGCAGTGTGCTAAGCCCTGGGAATACAAATAGAAAAACAAGGCACTCCCTGCTCCCAGAACCCATATTCTAATGAGGGGGGGAGTGGAGAGGGGCAGAGGGGACAACATATAAAGAGGATACTCAGATGGAGGGCCGATGGAAAGGCTTTGTGATGGTTAAGATACATTAGCAAAGTGCATGATAATGCATCTTCTTTTGTATTGTTTTCACCAATAAGACCACTTCTGGTTCTGATACTGAGCCATTTGGCAGTGACCTTAGCATCCAGAATGTTCTTTTCTGTGTTTGGCAGTTACCATTTGTTATCTTCATAAGAGCTACTCCCCTGGATGACGATGGCAGGGGCCATGTTGGTGGTAGGGCTGGTGGTCTTGGGGGGCACTGCTATTTCCTTGAGGTTACTAGGTGTACCTGCCTACCAGAGACAGTTGGTCAGGAGGTGGTAATGTCTCAGGGTGGAGTAAATTCATGCTGAGGGGGATGAAACTGAGAGATCGACTCAATCCCATAGAAGTTTGGGAGGCTGACTTCTAAGAGGTGAGAAGAAAGAGGGAATACCTCTATTAATGACTGAGACTGGAGGCTTCTGAGAGAAGAGACAAAGGTCAGAGACTCATTATGCTCATTAAAGCATTGATAGGCCAGGACACCAAGGATGCCTGCATTGAACCTCCACCTTGTTCCAATGAGAAGGTGAGGCCCTTTTTCATTTTGATGGTATGAATCTTGGAGAAATTATTTTCCTAAACTATTTTTGTAGGACTCAGGGAAGAGGTGGAACAGAACAGCTAGCTGGCACCATAGTGGATAGAGTAATGGTCTTGAAATCATCTTCTTGTATTGAAATCTGACCTCAGACACTTATTAGCTGTGTGACCCTGGGCAAGACATTTAACGCTGTTTGCCTCAGTTTCCTCATTTGTAAAATGAACTGGAGAAGGAAATGACAAACCATTTCATTATCTTTGCCAAGAGAACCCCAAATAGGGTCACAAAGAGTTGGATGTGACTGAAAAAAAAGTTTTCTTTGTGTTACTTTACTTTGCAATTTTGTATCAGTTATATTCATTCTATTTTTTAATGTTTATTGATGCCTGATCTGCTAGTAAGGTACAAATTGAATTTAGTTACCTTAGAGGATCTCAAGGAATCAGATAGGGGGCTCAAGTTATCTGAGATGATATATTCTAAATTCTTTAACACTGAACCTCTCGTTCATGTGAATCCTAAATTGGATGCCCTCTTAATCAGAGAGAGATCATCTACATTCAAGGAAAACAACAATAATTATTATGGGGGTGGGACAAAGGACTGTGAGATTCGACATGGACAGGAGTGGGGAAAGAGTATGTATGATGTAACAAGGTCATCAATTACACTGAGTCACTTGTGCAAATATGGGATCTCTTATTGCTGCCTTGGGTATACTAAGGCAAATGGCCAATAGCCCCACTTGAAGATTAAATAGTCACTGTTTCCTGTGTCTAAGTTATTCTTGTCTAAGTGCCTCACTTTACTGATGAGGAAACTAAGACCCCAGTGGTAAAGTGAGTTGATAAAGCATGATGGAAAGGTGATCACACCGATTAGCTCCCTTATGTACCTTATGTCAATGACCTATTTGCAAAGAATTAGAGTATGTCTAACACAAACCCTGTAAGAAACATAATTTAATTTCTGATGATAAAGAAAGCATTGTACTGTCTTCTTATGACTCAGGATTGTTATCACAAACATTAGTTATCAAGATATTATAGATGTGAGGAAGGGCAGGTTAATAGAGAGTTCTAAGTATAGCAATGCCCAGTAACCTAGAATTTCCTATTACAATGGGGAAGGATGTGATATTTACTTTGAAGGAAATATCGCTTTATAAAATCTAATTGATACTAATCAGTTAAAAAGAACTGAGATTCTATTCACTGGTATCTAACAGTGGGAAGAACCCACTGGAATAGAGGTCTGAGCTGATAACATTAGAGACAAACCACCACGACCCCTCCATGGTACTCCTAGAGTGTGATATGTAGCTGGCCTACTTCGGTGACTGTGAGTCCAGAGTACTACAACCCTATACTGAAAACACAAAACTAATTCTCTGTCCTACCTGTTTGGCAAGAGCTAACAATAATTAACATGTTGTAGAAAACCTCATTGAGGGAACAAATATTAGTTCCTGATATTAGATTATTGCCGTTACACAGTACTTTAATATTTCAGAATATTAGTGATTTTGGTGATTTGACTGGCAGAAATCAGATATTCTTAACATACAGTTTCATGAATTCCTTAGATCAAAAATATTTATTCCCTGATGGCTGACCTTTTGGTGTTATTTATTTCTGATCGCTAGGCTGATTTTTGAACAGTAGACTATGGATTTGAACTTGGAGCCTAACTTCATACAATCTGTCAGAGCTTGCACAACTCTGATGTAGCTTTTGAGAACTCAGGCTCATCTCCCAGTCATAATGAAGTATCAGGGATCTTTAACAAGGTGTTCGTATTCATGTTAACAATTATAACAACAATACAATAATTTATTACTAAAGAAGAGAAGCTTTGCACTCCCAGAGAAAAATTGACTCCTGCTAATATTATCACCCATTTGGTGACTTTTGAGTTATTTTTTTTTCCTTTTCAGAAACAAGATCTCAGAATGACAAAAGTCAGATTACAGAAGCAATTGTCACAAATCTAGGTCTCAAGGCAATGCCCTGCCTTGTACTTGAATAGATCCATAACTAGCATGAGAAGGCAGGGCTTTGCCCCAGGGTGCAAACATCTGGTAGAACTCACTTTTCTATGGGGGTACTGTGGGCCTCAAGGTTTTCTGTCAGTTCAGTGTTGCCCAGGCTTCACCTCTTCTGCTAGTCTTGAGCCACCATACTCATAATAATAACAATTATTACTGCTTCCCCCTCTCCCAGCCCCACGGGGTCTACCACTCCCTATAGCAATGTTGTGTTGATTGCATCTGTCCACGTACAAATTCAGTGCAAATCTATTTTAAAGTTGACCCAAGTGCTAAAATTCCTAGTTACAGCTCTGATTTTTGATGGTTTAAAGCATAAGCTAAAATTTTAATTAGCCTAGAAAACTCTAGGGTCCCTTCCAGCTCTCAATCTGTGATCCTATGATGAGTCAATGAGTGGTTTGAGAAATTTCTCAGCAAGAAAGTATTCATCATTGAAAACTTGTCATTAAGTTATATGATCATCTCTCCTTGTAAAGCTTTCTGTGGAATGGAGGGCTTCAATAAGAACTCACAACTAAGGATTCAGGTACATTTTCTTATGGTACCTCTCCTATGTCTTTGAAAACTTGTACTATGATTAGTGAGAGTCAGGTATTTCTTTTGTCTTTATTCAAATAGAATGAAATAAACCACTTGGTCTACCAGCTAAATGTCTGCACCCACTTGGCTGAGATTCATTTGAAACATAATTTAGCCATAAGAAAATATGCTGGTGTTCAGCTTGCTCCAGGCACCCCACCCTTTCAATGTAAGAGTCTTGTGTTCTGTTTAGGTATGCTACATTAAAATCTCTGTAAGAGGTACCATGCCAATACTAATGCCATAGTTTCTGTCTAGACCACACGGAAAATTAGAACCACTACTGGCAACATGCCAACAACAAAGCATAAGAAGACGGGAAATAGGCAGTACACAAAACTATGGTGGAAGCATTTTCTTGGTATAAAAAGGAAAATCAGGGGAAAGTCTGATTTACAGGGACTGGGGTACCTCCCCTGGAGCTGGGAATATCAAAGCATATGTTCACCTCCATGTGGGAGTGAGTGCCCTAATTTAGCAGATTAGGGTTTCCCTTAATTTCCCCTCCTTTCACTGGTTTGTTGTTGTTCAGTCATTCTTCAATTATTTCTGACTCTTTTGGACCCCATTTGGGGTTTTCTTGGTAAAGATATTGGAGAGGTTTCCTTCACCAGCTGATTTTACAGATGAGGAACTGAGGTAGAATTAAGTGACTTACCCAGGGTCACATAGCTAGTAAGTGTCTAACATCAGATTGAACTCCAAAAAAATGAGTCTTCCTGACTCCAGGCCTGGTGCTTTATCCATGGTGCCATCTATTTGCCCTATTTTCACTGGTTTGGAACTAGGTTGAATAAGTAGAATGGATTTCAGATTTAAATCTTAGCTCTTGTCTTTCTGCTGGAGTTACTCTTTGCTAAAAGGTTCTGAGTCTTGGTTAATCCATCCATCAACACATATTTACTGTGCCCATTAAATGCAGACTCTTAGAGTAGAAGAATGCAAAGAAAATTAAGAACCAGCTCCTGCTCTCAAGGCACTTATTGTGTAGCTAGAGAAATGAGTCATAGACATTTGAAAAATTATAAATAATCAAGGCCAAGCTTGCAAGAGATTTCACAGAACAGTCAAATGTGTTTAATTGCCAGATGAGTGATCGGACCAGAGGTGAGGCAAGGATTTCTGTGGGCTGGGAAGACTTTGTGAAGGAGATGGGAAAACTGAAGAAAAGATAGGACTTAGATAAGCCAGAGGTGAGTGGTGTCTCTGGGAAAAAGCTATTCCAGCCCCAATGGATACCCTAAGGAAAAGAAAATGGTTAGCATGTTCTAGGCTCAGGAGTAAAGCCATTTAATATGAGTGGGGTGTTTAGTCAACAAGTCAATGAGCATTTAGTAAGTGCTTATTACGTGCTGCACTCTGTGCTAAGTGCTGTAGGTACAAAGAAAACAAAGGCATGGTCATTGCTCTTGTTTGGAATGAAAAATCCCATCCAAAAATTTAATTACAAATGCAGAGATCTCTTAGGATAAAAACAAGAGTTTATTATCTTCCCCAGAGAAGAGGCGGGTCTTCCCCATGACTGATCATGAGGTAGAGACAAGGCAATGTGGAGGGAGCAGGGTTTTAAACCCTAATGCAGTCAAGCCTCCTTCCCCAAATGTCCCCTCTCACATTGACTGAGAAGTGGACTCAAGTCTCAGGGACAAAATCTTCCCCAATGGCAAGTCACAGGGAAGCTCACCACTGTCTCTCAGTGGCTGGGAAATAGGTTTACAAAGAACAAGGATGATGACTGACAGCAAGAGAAAGGGGGAAGGGTCCCAATGCAAGGGAGGAGGAGTGAGTCTGGGCTGTCCTTGACTCCCACTGGCCGGGAGGAGGGGCCCACGAAGGCAGGAAATCAAAAAGAGCTTGCTGCTGATTGACAGCAGTAATGGAGGGGGGAGGGCAGTTAACAATCCAAAACTGCCAGAGCAGTTTTCACTCTCCGAAGACACTCTCCACGAATCTCACATTATAATGGACAAGGCAACATGCAAACAAGTATTTACAATCAACATTTGTGCAGGATAAATTGGAGATAATCCAAGAGGAAAGACAATAGCATCAAGATGGGTTAACACTGGGAATAATGAGGGATAACCCTAAAAAATTGGGGTGACTGCCAAGGGTCTCAAGGGTCAGGCTGAGTTTTATCCTATAAGCAATTGGGAGCCACTAGAAGTTGTTTGTTTGTTTAAATGGAGCAGGGTAGGGGGATTCACATGGGAAGAGGCGTTAATTCCTTTGCTTATAGGACTGGGAGCATTTGTCTTGTTAGATTTTCTCTTCTGGAAAATACTTAACTGGTTGTCCCTTTCCTCCCCTACCTCTTTGGTCCCCATTAAATAGTCTAGGGTTCAACAACTTGGTTTGAGCTTGAGTTGAGTGCTATTTTTACTCCTAACACTGATTTGAAGCCAGCTCTTCTACAGATTCATCTCTGGTGGAGCTGGGACAGTCAGTGAGAAGGAGAAAGTGTCCAGAAGCAGTAAAATCCTGTCATTTTAGGGTGGGGTAAGACATGAAATTCCATTCTGGAAAACAAGATGTTCTGAGGTTCAGGGATGGAGGGGAAAAAAAAATCTGTAAAGATATCTGCTTCTCTGAGGAAATGGTAGGTAAGTTGGTCACCTTGTGCCAACTGGACATGGGGCTATGACATTTTCAGGCTCCTTTCCAAACTGTTACAAAGAATGAATATAAATATGAAATATAAATAAAAATATGAAAATAATCCAACAAATACTTCCTCAAACCTTGCTGGGGAGTTCTCTCTTTCCTTTTTTTTTGCCTGCTTCTTTTTTCAAAGCAGGATTTTCCTGCTGCCCTGCCCAGTTGGCCTGGAAGGATTTGGGGATTCTTGAGGCTTGTTTTTTTGTTGGAATACTGTCTCTTATTTTCCTTTCCTTTTAGGGCCATGCCAACCAGGATGGGTGGACCTCCTGACTGCAACGCTGGAAGCCAGTAAAGGGCTCAGATTCAACCTGTAAGCCGGCTCAAAGCACACAACACAAAAAATGCCCTCAAACCAACTCCTTAAAGGCAAATTAATCAAAAAGCAAGTAGTTATTAAGCACCTACTATGTTCTAGGAACTATACTAGGTGTTGGGAACACGGAAACAAAAATTAAGTAGTATCTGCCTTTGAGGAGTTTATAGCTTATATTCTCTTGGGAGAGATATATGTAAATGTAGTCAAAATAGATGCATGTACTGAGGTTGATTTGGCCTATAGGGATCATCCCATGCATGAATCATTCTCAGAGTTGCCATGTCTGGTTCTTGTCAACCACATATGTATTTTTAAAGCATGTTTTTTTCTGACCAACAGAGAATGAACGTTGCATTTTGAGATGATATGGCAAACACCAAAAGGCTATTAGGTTCTCTCTTACCCCATAATAATGGCAAAGGGGCAGGATGCTATCTATGTCAGTTAAAAGAAGAAAACTTTAAGATCGCTGTGTCTTGCCCCAGCATTACAAGTTACATCATGTAACTTCAAGATTTCTAGAGACAAGTACAGAAGGACTGGACCTCTCCACAATAGCATCATGGTGACCTTGCAGTTACAGTAACTGACACAGAAGGACTCAAAATAGGTGAGCTTGTACCTAATCCCTTTTCTGCTGTCATATTTGTTCTTTTGTGGTCTTACTTGAATGAATATCTATTCAAAACACAACTTGGGGGTTTGAAAAATCTGGAGATTCTGGATGCCATTGGGTTAGAACTGAATAGTGACAGAAAAGCAGCCTCTACAAACTATTTCAGTGGTCTCGGGGAGGATGGCACCAATTAGAATATTGGCTCAAGCCTTGACCATTTTATTAGCAGATAACATCCTGACAGTTTGTAAAGCTTATTACAACAGCTCTCCTGAGGACTGCTGCTATGAATAACTTTAAGGGTCTAATCACATAGCATGATGAACTCTCTATTTATTTAGAAATAAACTAAAGCAAAACATTTAAGAAGCTAAAGCATAACATTCATGACAACATAACATAACAACTTATTACTAAGGTGGCCACATAGTCTTAAACAAAACATATCATTCAGTATATCTTATAGTCATCTTTAAAGGGAAGCAGAGAATACAACACCATCCACCCATGTAAATTACAATCTCCTTAGTCAATATAGACTATCCAAGTAAAGTCCTCTTTCATCTTGATTCGAGGCTGGTTTCTAAAACCCACTACTCCTTCACCACGGGTTGACTGCTTCCAGCTCATGCCAGCTCTCCACTCCTGTTCCATATCTCAGCTCATGAGGACTCCTCTACTCCAAGCTCTTCACAGTTTCTGCTTCTGGGAAAACAAAGCTTAACAGGGCTACAACAATATTTACACACATTACCAGTACAATTGTCTCAATTTATTTTCTGTCTGAGAAATAAACACAGAACAACAGGAAGGACTTTTGTCTGAGAAAGCAACATAGAACAACAGACAAAGCGTCAACATGGCAAACTTTCTCTCTCTCAGTTCTGCCTGCTCCCAGGTCTGCTCTGCTCTTATCTGCTCCTTCCTGTCCACCGTTTTTGTAAACTCTTCCCACTTTGAGGTCCTATGTGATTACATTCAGCCTATTAAGGGGCAGGGGAGATCTTCAAATTTCCTTAGGCCTATTAAGGGAAATACAATGTGTACTCTTTCCAATCAAAGACTCTTGATACAATCAAAGGTGAGACTCAAAGGCACTTGATTAGTTAAAACTCAATCCAGAAAAACAGCAAGAAATCCTATTTTGCTTGCCATTATAGAGATGTTTTAACAGTGCAGAGTTAAGGTGCAATGTAAGCAGATAGGGAAACTTCTCTGATGGGGTTTCAGTATTACTCTCTTGGCAGGTTGTAAGAGTATTTAAGAATTAAGTTATTGAATTCAACTGGGGCTTGGGGCGGGAAAAGGAGGGTCAAATGTGAATTTGTGAATATCTTTTGCTAAACATTACTTATGTGTGTGGTAATGTGCATGGGGTGGCCACCTAAACTGTAGTACCTCATGTTTCTCACAGAGTACATGTGGATATCTATCTATTCTGGCTCTCTCACTCCAGCCTTCCCTAACACAGATAGGTCTTGGTTCCCAGAAAAGGACCAGGACCATGTGGTTATATTCAAACTCTCTCAGGGTCCTAGAAGTGACGATTGTCACTACATGCCCTACTACTCATCACTTTAGCTCTTGTGCCACTACCAAAATGTTTTCATTTATTAAAAAAACAAAAACCAAAATCACTCACAATGATGACACATTTAAATTTTTAAAATAACCATTTTCCTAGCAGGAAGGCAAGTATATAACACCATAGATATTCATATAGTAAAGAAAATGTAAGGATAACAAAATACAACATAATCCATACATAAACCTTGGTGACAGTCTCCAACCAATGCATACAGCATCTTGGGAATGAGTAGGCATATATTTACAGAAATCTCCGAGGAGAATAGGAGAAAGGAAAACCTATGTGTTTGGTGAAACTCACAACCCTTCAACTGTAAACTTTATTCTCTTTCTGTCTCAAGTAACTATAACTTTCAGCCTCAAAGTAAAGCAGACAGGAGAGGCTAGGTGTTGTAGTGAATAGAGCACTGGCCCTGGAGTCAGGAGGACTGAATTAAAATCTGACCTCAGACACTTAACACTTACTAGTTGTGTGACCTTGGACAAGTCATATAACCCCAATTGCCCTGCCTTCTCCCCTCCAAAAAGCAAAAAGAAAAGAAAAGCAGACAGCTTAATAACAAAGTGCTCTATGTGAAAAGGCATAAACATAAAGGGGAAGGACCTTACAGCAGGAAAAAATTACCTGTCCCATACCTGATTAGGCACAGAGCAGAAAATGGGCACAGTACTCCATCCTCAATGGACCTAGTGATAAGTCTTTAATTTTCGAAACAAAAGAAATGTGAAATAATTGGTGTGGAGGACTACCACTAATTGGGGAATGGAATCAGGAAAGGTTTGTTGTAGTAGGTGACACTTTTCCTGAGCTTCAAAGGAACTGAGATTCTAAGAGGTGGGAGCAATGGGTACACATTCCATTCTATATAGCCATGGAAGCTACAAAGTTCAGATTCCTGGCCCTAGTCTCATTTCAAGAGACAAAGCTTTGGCTCTAGTCAGATGGAGAGATTGCTGTAAGCCATTTCTTTGCTTTGATCTAGGAACAACATAATGCTGCTATCCTGAATTTTTATTACATGTTTTCTCTTGGCATTTTGTTTTTCTTAAATAAAATAAAAAGAGCAAAATGAACCCTCATTTCCTTCTCAATGTTTATAATTCATGAGACAGAGACTACAAAGTATGAAATGGTTCCTTTCAATTTATCATCCAGATACCGTGCTTAATATAAGGCATATTTCAAAAAGATCAGCATACAGTGTACCTCACTTAATGTCTTAGACAATTCCCAGAAACATTAGTCGTAAAATGAGTATTTGTCAAATAAATTGTTGTTCCATATTGTCTCCCATTAGAAACTTAGAGATGTGTTTCCGTGGGGGATCAGAGTGTGTGGGTTGAGAGAATTTTATCCTGAGTTAATATTTCTGCCAGTTATTAAAATATCCTTTACTCCTTCTTTGGTTCCAAATGGAGGATACCCATCTTAAACCCAGGTACTATCTTCCTTGGGCTTGGAAGATGGGTAGATACTGAGCGTTCTCTCTCTCCTTCTATAGTGGATGTTTCTTAATGTCTGATAGGTGAGAAAATCCCCAGTGTAGGCAGACTTAAGGGACAGGGATGCCTGTGTCAACCTCAGGGAAGTGTCCTGAAATAAAGCCTGGTGGTGGGGGTAAAAGACCAGGATAGGGGCGAGATGATAAACACTAAATCCCATTCCTTACCCTCCCCACTCTCCCACCCCATACCCAGGTGGTAGAGTGGAAAAAACTCGGATTTTTAGTCAGAAGACCAGATTGGTGCAAATTGAAACTCTACCATTAACTTCACCATCTATATGACCTTGGGCAGTTTAGAGCCCATTTCCTCATCCATAAAAAGAAGATGTTGAGCTAGATGCTCTCTATGGTCTATCCCAGCACTAAATCTCTGAACTTATTTCCTTTTCCCATATTTCAAGGTCCAGTTCAAATGTTGTGTCTGTCACATTTTGGGCCAAATGATGTGCAAAGAAATTGACCTAAAATATACTTGAGCAAGGCATTTCTTTATTTCTTAAAGCTATAAGGAAAGAAGGGCAGCTAGGTGGCACCATAGTGCTGGTCAGGAAGAGTTATCTTCCTGAGTTCAAATCTAGTCTTAGATACTTAATACTTGTGTGACCCTGGGCAATTCACTTAAGTCTGTTTGCCTCAATTCCCTCATCTGTAAAATGAGCTGGAGAAGGAAATGGAAAACCACTTTTTGCCAAGAAAACCTAAAATGGGGTCACAAAGAGTCGTATACAACTGAGTAACAACAACAAATAAAGAGAGACAAAAGCATAGAACCTTAGTACCACACATAAGCTCCTTCACAGTGAGAGCAAGCCTGAAGTTTTCATAATCTTTTGAGAAGATCAAAAAAAAAGATCAATTAAGGGAGGTACGAAGTTAGAAAAAAAATGGAGGAATATGAACAAAATTGGGAGATTAATGACATAGTCTCTGAGGCTCTGTGGCCTTCAGAATGTTCCAGGAATATTCCGAAGAATAGGTAAAATATTAACGTATAATTGATTTTAGTTAAATTAGATAGGCTACTCCTTTGTTTTACTTGAAGGCAGCAAGGTTTCCCGTGGGAAAGCATTTTTTCCTAGTCTTTTAGGATGGCAAGACCCACTCTATCCAGAATCCCTCCCATCAATATAAAATTCTTTTATTTATTTATTCATTTATTTTTTTCAACATTCATTTCCATAAGATCTTGAGTTACAAATTCTCTCCCCTTCTTTTCCCTACCCCCACCCCAAGAGAGTGAGCCTACTAAATACCTCTTCCCCTAATCTGATCTCTCTTATATCCTCCTCCTTCCCCCGCTAACTTTCTAGTACGGCAGGATGGTTTTCTATACCCCTGTGCCTGTATATCTTATTTTCAGGTGGCATGTAAAAAGCAAATTTTTTAAACATTTGTTTTTAAAACTTTGATTTCCAGAATCTTTCTCTTCTTCTCTCCTTACCCACCCCCACAAGGATGACATGCACTTTAATATGGGTTGTCCATGTGTAGTTAGGCAAAACGTTTCCATATTAGTTATGTTGTGAAAGAGTAACTATATTTCCTTCCGTCCTATCCTGCCCCCACTTATTCAATTTTCTACTTTGACCTTATCCCTTTTCAAAAGTGTTTGCTTCTAACTACCCTCTCCCCCAATCTGCCCTCCCTGCTATCATCCTCCCCTCTTATCCCCTTCCCCCCTGCTTTCCTGTAGGGTAAGATACCCAATTGAGTGTGTATGTTATTCCCTCCTTAAGCCAAATTCAATGAGAGTAAAGTTGACCCATTCCCTTTCACCTTCCTGCTCTTCCCCTCCATTATAACAATTTTCTGTTGCCTCTTTTATGAGATAATTTATCCTATTCTATCTCTTCCTTTCTCTTCTCATTATATTCCTCTCTTACCTCTTAATTTTATTTTTTTAGATATCATCCCTTCCTATTCAACTGATCCTGTGCCCTCTGTCTATGTATACATGTACACACACATACACATACTCACATATGTATTTATACACACATATACACCCTCCTATACATACATATATATGCATGCATATATATGTATATGTATATACATATATATATATATAAATAGTTCAACTTTAATAAGTTCCTTATGATTTCTTTTTCCTGTTTACCTTCTCATGCTTCTCTTGCTTCTTGTATTTGAAAGTCAAATTTTCTGTTCAGCTCTGGTGTTTTCATCAAGAATGCTTGAAAATCCTCTATTTCATTGAATGACCATATTTTCTCCTGAAGCACTATACTCAGTTTTGCTGGGTGGGTGATTCTTGGTTTAAATTCTAGCTTCTTTGGCCTCTGGAATCTCAAATTCCAAGCCTTTCCATCCCTTAATGTAGAAGCTGCTAGATCTTGTGTTATCCTGATTATGTTTCCACAATACTCAAATTGTTTCTTCCTGATGGTTTGTAATATTTTCTCCTTGACCTGGGAACTCTGGAACCTAGCTATAATATTCCTAGGAGTTTTCTTCTTAGGATCTTTTTCAAGAGGTGATTAGTGAATTCTTTCAATTGCTATTTTGCCCCTTGGTTCTAGAATATCAGGGCAATTTTGCTTGATAATTTCTTGAAGGATGATTTCTAGGCTCTTTTTTTTTAATTATGGCTTTCAGGTAGTCCAATAATTTTTAAATTATCTCTCCTGGATCTATTTTCCAGGTCAGTGATTTTTCCAATGAGATATTTCACATTGCCTTCTATTTTTTCATTTGTTTGGATCTGTTTTATAGTATCTTGATTTCTCATAAGTTATTAGCTTCCATTTGCTCCAATTTAATTTTGAAGGACTTATTCTCTTCAGTGAATTTTTGAAATTCCTTTTTTCATATGGGCAATTTGGCTTTTTGGGCCTCTTTTGCCATTGAGTGAGTCTATTTTTTAAGGTGTTAATTTTCTTTAGTAAGGCTGTTGACTCACTTTTCATGATTTTCTTGCATCATTCTTATTTCTCTTCCCAATTGTTCCTCCACTTCTCTTACTTGATTTTTAAAATCCTGCAACCAGTTCATATTTTCCTTGGAAGCTTTTGATGCAGGAATTTTGACTTTGTTTTCTTCTAGTTCCATGTTTTGATCCTTTTTGTCCCCCCAGAAAGATGCTATGGTCTGATTTTGCTTCCTCTGTTTGCTCATCTTGCCAGCCAATTACTTTTGAGCTCTTTGCCGCAGTAGAACTCTGCTTCCAGAGTGGAGAGAGCTGTGCCCCAAATTGCTGGAGTTTTTGCAGTTGTCAGAGCTATTGTCTGAGCTATGAAGAGGGCACCCTCTCTACAACCATCACAAGCTCTGGCACACTGGTGTTCCTCACCCCATGACCACCACACAAGACTGCACTCCAAATCCAAGCAGGTCAAAATAAGAGAGATTACCCTCTGAATGGTTGCTTGGTCCCCCTACAATCTGAAGGCCAGAAACTCTGGAGGTAGCCACATGGCAGCAGGTGCAACCCCCTCTCCACTGCCACTCTTGCCCTGGTGGCAGGGACAGACCTTGCTCTTCTCTCACTCTGGATTAACAGGGTTCCCCATTGACCTTTTACTTTCTCTTTGGCATTTATGGGTTGAGAAATCTGGAAACCACCACAGCTGCTGGTGATTTATTCTCCTGAAGTCTGCTCTGGCTGCTCTGTGCCACTGGTCGGGACCACCCCTGGTTCAGGCTGGTGCAGCTCACATGGGACTAGGCTTGGCTCCCAGCTTGGTGTGATAGACCCTTCCTCTTGACCTGCCAGGCTGCCTTCAGTGGGAGATTTGTTTCTCTCTGTCACTTTGTGAGTTCTGTAGCTCTAAAATTTGTTTAGAGTCACATTTTACAGGTATTGGAGGTGGTTGGTATGGGAGCTTAAGCAAGTTTCTGCTTTTACTCCTCCATCTTGGCTCTTTTTTTAAATTTAATTTTATTTTATACCCTCTCCAATATAAAATTCTTTACCAGCATGGCCCAAGATCCTAAAATTCACAAAAAGTTTTGGTTATTGCTTTGATTCTAAGAAACTATTGCTAATTTCCTGTATGCAAAGAACAATGAATTAATTAAGAATGGTACCACAAACCTTATGAAAAACAGTCTCATTACTTGATCACTCACTTTGTAACTATTTAGTTAAAGTAGAAAAATCCCTGGATTTTGGAACTAGGATGCCAGGATTCAGAGGCTGGCTGTGCCACTTATTGGATGTGTGACCTCAGGCAAGTTTCTGTGTCTGCTGTGCCATGACTTCCTCACCTGTAAAAAGAGGTGAGCAAGGTGAACTCCAAGGGGACTTCCAGCTTTAAACTTTATTCTGATGTATTTAGGTCATCAAGGGAACATTGGCAGTCAGTTGTATGGAAGGCATGGTTCCCTCGTCAAGTGATTAAGAACAGTGAGCCAAGTCCTTTGATCTTGAGCCCCTTCCTGAGTTGTAGGACTTCATAAGTTTGCCAAAGTGAGTGGAGATCCATTCCTCAGAATTCTTGGACAAAAGAATCAGTTAAGAGTCATGGTTTTGTGGTGGGATTTGCCTGGAATCCTTTTGAAGCAGTGGTGGAAATGGCTTTCAGTGTTCCCCATTCCTGGAAGTCATGCCCTGGCTTCTATTCAGTGCCAACTAAAATCATACTTTTTGCAAGAAACCTTTCCCAATCCAGCTTAATTAATGCTAGTGCCTTCTGTCTGTCTGTCTTTCTGTCTGTCTGTCTGTCTGTCTATCTATCTATCTATCTATCTATCTATCTATCTATCTATCTATCTATCTATCTATGTAATTATCTATCCATTCACCTATTTATCCAGCCAGCCAGCCAGCCAGCCAGCTAGCCATCCATCCATTCAGCCATCTACCCATCTATCTATCTACCTACCTGTCTGTCTGTCTGTCTTTCTGCCTGCCTGCCTGTCTGTCTGTCTTTCTCTATCTCTATCTTTTGTGTCTACCTATCCATATCTTTCTTTGTCTCTATCAACTATCAATATCCATCTCTCTCTAGATATCTCTCATCTATCTCAATCACCTATCTATCTATATCTATCTAATTTTGTTTTGTTGTTGTTGAATCATTTTTCAGTCTTGTCTGACTCTCTGTGACCCCATTTGGGGTTTTCTTGGCAAAGCTACTGGAGTGGTTTGCCATGTCCTTTTCTAGCTCATTTTACAGATGAGGAAATTGAGGCAAACAGGGTTCAGTGACTTTCCCAGGGTCACACGCTAGTAAGAGTCTGAGGCTGGACTCCTGACTCCAGACCCAGTGCTCTGACCACTGCACCACTAGGGCAGCTGTTTGTACATATTTATTTGCATGTTGTCTCCCTTGTTAGACTGTGAGCTTGAGAGCAGGGGCTGTGGTTTTTTGGTTTGTTTGACACCTAGGTGGTGTAGTAGTAGACAGAGTGCTAGGACTGGGATCTTAAAGACTTGAGTTCAAACTCTTCCATTTGTCTCAGTTTTTTCAACTCTAAAATGGGCATGATGACAGCCCCGATGTTACAGGGTTGTTGTGAGGATCAAATGAGATTGTCTTTGTAAAAGCACTCAGCACAATGCCTGGTATACAGAAGGCACTTAACAAAATCTTGTTGATTTGATTGTATAACTTGCCTACTTTGTGATTGCTCATGGCAGAGATCAGTCTTAAATTATTTAACAAACTCTTGCTAACTTCATTTGCAAACATGATTTCATTAACTTTTTCTATTTTCTGGCAACTTGTTTATGCAAAGATTCCCATTTCTAGGCCATAAATAAAAAAGCAACTGCAAAATGAAAAGGTATGATAGACAGATCAGCAACAGCCTGGACATTCTTTTGTCTTGATCCTTTGTTGAATCTGTGATCTCAGATACTTATGATCTGTGGGTGCTTCCTCCAACAGGGTAGATTGAAACCCACCCAGACTTTTGGATCCCTGTGCAATGCTTGTCTCTGTGCAACTGTATTCCAGGCCCACCCAATATTCTAGAGGTCTCTCTCTTGATCTCAACATTGGATGGATAGTTATGGAACATCCAACCTATCTACCAGCTATCCCTAGCTCTCTTACATGGCTGGCTCATGTCACCTTTCAGTTTCCTTTATAGCAAGAAGGTTATGATTACCATGATTCAGTTTCTCCAGAAATCTGCAAACCCACTAGTCATTGGACCAAAATCTAACATTTAGACACCACCAGTTAAGTTGACCTTTTTATAGTCACTCAAAAACTGTGTGATTCTTAGCTCTCTCATCAAACACAACCCTCCCCCCCCAACCTGATCTTTCTGTTACCATCACTGGGAATTAGAAGGAGAATTCACAAGCCATTTCATATTTTTCTTTTTTTCATTGGTCACCACAGCTAAAGAACTTAATACCAGGGGGCCAGCCCGCTAATGGAAAGTTCCTTCCTTGCCAGTTAGATTGGTCCTCAGAAAGCAGACAGTTGACTGCTGGGATTGAATTTGGGGTCTTTCCAGAAATGTGAGAGCCTGCCTAAATTTGTGGTCCACTGGCATTTCCTTAGAGAACATAGGGCCACTCCTTTGTGACAATAAAAAATCAGGGAGCATTGTATACACAATGTACATTGTGTATATATAATATATAATACATTATATATTTATATATTATATATATACAGTATTGCTCTTTTTGGAGGGGGAAGGTAGGGCAATTGGGATTAAGTGACTTGCCCAAGGTCATACGGCTAAACCCATTCATTTTTAACTGAGGAAACTCATCTGGAGAATTTACGTGACATACCCAAGGCTGCATAGAAAGTGCCAGAGATGGGATTTAAACCTGGATATTCTATCTCCACTTCCATTTCCTCTACATCACATTGACTAAGTCACTGAACTTCCATGAACCTCCAACAAACTCTGATGACCTCTTCTAAGTCATAGGTTGCAAGCAATGTCTAGGAAGGACTTTTCACACCTCATTCCATTATCTAGATCAGAGATTATTTTAGTACAGGGAACATTCAGAGAGGAAACTCCCTCTAGAAAGATAGACTGACTCAACTTTACAACTCACAGTTTTAGAGAGTTGTCTAGGGTACAGAGATAAAGTAATCTGGTCAGGGTCACATGGTTAGATTGAAATCGGGGATTCTTGTCTTCGATGGCAATTCTCTGGTCACAATGAAATGTTGCCTCTCCTTTATGCATAATAGCAGTGTAATTGCACCTTCTTTAGCCTTTCCTACAGAGATTGTAACTGCTATTGTATATATAAGAGTTTATAATGTAATTAAATAAAATTAAATGTAATTCAATTTAGAACTATAAGTAAACTGAAAGGCTGGTTCTTAGAAGCAACTAATAAAATTGATAACCTTTTAGCTAATATGATTAAAAATGAAAGGACAGAAAATGAAGCCAACAAAATAGTAAGTAAACAAGAAAAAATCACAACAAAACAAAAACAAAGGGAATTATCAGAATTTGCTCTACACAATTATATACTAACAAACCTTAATTTGAATACCTTAATATATAAGATATCCAAACTAAAAGAAAGTCAGAGATCTTAAATAACCCAATCTCAGAAAAAGAAAAGAACTAGCTATAAGGGAGCAACCAAATTAAAGAAAAAACAAGCAAATAAAAAAAAATCCCTGGCGCCCATGGATTCTCAAAAGAATTTGGTCAGGTTTTAAAAGAGCAACAAATAGCATATTACACATATTATTCTCAAAAACTGAGAAAGAAAGCATAATACCAGATCCCTTGTATGAGACAACATGGTCTTAATGCCTAAGCTCGCAAAGGATGAAGCACAGCATGCTTCATAACTAACAGCATTAACGATAAAATTTAAATTAAAATCCTGTTAGACTACAGCAACTTATCCAAGAAATTTTTAATTAAGACTAAGTTGGATTTGTACTAGGAAGGGAAGGATGGTTCAATATTAGGAAAATAATCAACATATTTAACCATATTAAAAAAGAAAACACTCCCAAACACAATAGATGGGGGGGGGAGGGAAGTCTTTGACAAAGTACAACACTTATTTTGCTGAAACTCCATAAGGAGGCTATTGATAAGAAAAAAATTTCACTATGCACCAAAATATTTATGACAGTACTTCTTGGGATAGCAAAGAATTGGAAACAAAGTAGATGCCCACTCACTCAGGAATGGATAAGCAAATTGTTGTAAATGAATGTAATGGAATATTACTGGGCTGTAAGAAATGACAAGCATGAATACAGAGAATCATAGAAAGAGTTACATGGATTGATGCAGAGGGAAATAAGTAGACCTAAGAAAGGAATATACACAATGACTGTAACAACGTAAATGGAGAGAACAACCATAAAAATGTGGATGTTGCAGAATTATAGGGATAAGCATGACTTGAAAGAAGAGATATGAGAAGGCATGCTGATTCTACCTCTTTGCAGAGGTAGGATGTCCACAAATGTTGCACATTGCAAAGATTTTCAGAGGCTTTTTTTATGTATTTATCAGTTATGCTGATTTTTTTCCTCTTCCTTTTCTTTTTCTTTTGTCTTCAGAAAATACTATTTGTTACATGGGGAGAGAAGGGATGCTATGGGAAATTATGGTGATATTGAAAAGAATACATCAATAAAAACTTATTTTTTAAAAAGAATGGAATCTTGAACATTGAGAGTTTTAACTGTCTTTTTTGAGAAAATTTGATGAGTAGACTTGAGTCAAACAATCATTTGAAGACACTGTTAACTATGAGAAAAGAGGCCATAGAAATAGGAGAATTATTTACTAAGAGGATTGAATTTAACACTTATGTTTTAAAGAAACATGAAAAAATTACCGTAAAGAGATTTTAATTGGTACCCTGAGAGAACTGAAGAATGGGACTTTGTTTTCAGGATTAAGAATTCAGCATTTGTAACGATGGTTAAAAAAGACTTAATCTTTGATTTTCCTAAAGCTCAAACATTGTGAATAATTAATTATGTCTGCTTTATTATTTGTTACACTGTTAACATGATATAACCAGAAATGTTGATATATATATTTAAGTCTAGGAGATTAGAAAGGATGATTTATAGAGATAAATGAAGAAATTCTAATGTGAAGGAATATTTCTCTAGTTTGTTAAACAAATAAGAATAAATTATATTTATTATCAGAGGCAGGTAACTAGTGGTAGAATTCCATGTCTGGAGTTAGTAAGAACTGAGTTCAAATCTGACACCAGGAAATTATAAGCCATGTAATCCTGGGCAAGTCACTTAATCTCTGGTTGCCTCAGTTTCCTCATCTGTAAAATGGGTGATAATGACAGCATCTACCTCCCAAGGTTGTTATAAGGATCAAATGAGATAACAATTGTAAAGTTCTTAGCACAGTGCCTGGCACATAGTAAGAGTTACATAAATGTTAGTAATGAGCTATTATTTATAATCAGTTATTTTTAATCAACTTTGTGGACTTAGAACTAGTTAATTAAATAATAAGATAAATGTTATAACTTTATTACTTAATATGGCAATTTCAGAACATACCTTTTGATTATCTTGGAAGCTAAGATAAAAATGAATAAGGAAAATTATCTAGTAGCAAATAAAAAAGAAAGACGATCAATTCATCTAGGCAGCACTTTTTGTGGTAGCCAAGAACTAGAATCAAAGTAAGGTTCCCATTAGGAATTAAGACGTAGAGAATGAGCAACAAATTGTGGTACAGGAATATAAAAAATTACTATGTTGCAAGAAATTCTGAGTATGATGAATTCAGAGAAATGTGAGAAGATTTTTTTATGAACTGATGCAAGGTAAAGTAAGCTGAAGCAGGAATCAATCAATCAATAAACAGTTATTAAGCAAGCTCCTACTACATGTCAGGCACTGTTTTAACATTGTACACAATAACTATAACAATAGGAATTAAAAGAAAAAATAGTGAAATTGAATGCTGTGTGATTATTATGATCAAGTGTGACTCGAGAAAAATTGAGAAAATAAATGTACTCTCTTCCTTTGGAGGAATATGGATATGAAGTCTTGCATACACTGTCAGCCATGGTCATTTTGAAGAACTCTTTTTCCTTTCTTTTTAGATCTTTGATAACAAAGGATACCTTGCTGGGTAAGGGAGTGAGGAGAGATATGTTAAAAAAATGAATATGATATAAAAAAAAACCATCAGTAATGTTAACATTTTATAAGCTAATATTTTAAGTGCACTTTATCATTTAGATTCATTTTACTAGCCAACTGTTTTCAAAAGCAATGTTCAAAGTACTTCAGGTTATATTGCATTTTTTTCATCCATTCACACTGAACAAGACTGCTTTATGGCAGAAATGTCTAACGTATGCATTTGGCCAAAGGAGAAATTTCTTTTGCTTCTGAGAAGAAATATGACTTGTCAATTGTGTGTTCATCAGTGTGTGGCTCTGTAGTAATGGGACTACTTCCAAAAGCCTCATGACTCATCGTCACCTGGGAAGCCTCTATGGAGCCCACCAAGGAAGCGTCTGCCTTTGCAACAGTCAAAAAGATCACTTCATCCTTGGAGTTGTCAGATGAGGCAGGAGTTTCATTAATCAATTGATTCATAGGGAGAGGGAGAGTAGTGAGCCCATTTTGTGCTGGTAAATTTTTAAGGTATAGAATCTTAAAAAAAATGTAATTTCTCACTTTCAAGTTCGTATTCAAGGATCTGTTGTCTTGTTGGGGTGAGTTCTTCCTCCACTATATAACTTAGTAATAATCATAATTAGGCAGCTAGGTGCCTTAGTGGAGAGAATGCTGGGCCTGGAGTCAGGAAGATTCATCTTTGTGAGCTCAAATCTGACCTCAGACGCTTACTAGCTGTGTGACTCTGAGCAAGTCACTTAACCCTGTTTGCCTCAGTTTCCTCATCCATCAAATGAGCTGGAGAAGGAAATGGCAAACTGCCAGTATCTCTACCAAGAAAAACCTAAATGGGGTCACGAGTCAGACATGACTGAAAAACAACTTAACAACAATGATAATAATAATAGGTAGCATTTATATAGTGCTTTAAGGTTTACAAAAACATTATTACTTCTGATCCTCACAACAGCAAAGGGAGTTAGTTGCTATGATTATCCTCATTTTACAGATGCAGCAACTGGGGCATAAAGAGGTTAAGTGACTTTCCCAGGTCCCAGCTAGTGAGTGCCTGAGGATGGATTTGAACCCAAGTCCATTGCTCTACTCACTGTACCTCCTAGTGTGTGGTCTCTAGGAATCATCATCATCACACAGATCATCATCACACAGGTGATGACATTTTCTGAATCTCACTAAACTGGTCCTCAGAGGACGGGCACCGTGTCTAACTAATGCTGGTCTTGTAATCAAAGTCCTTCCTGACTGGTGAGTATCTCCCATGGACAGCTCTAACCAAGCTTCACTCTTCTCCTTGGCTATCTTCTACTACCATCCTAGCCATCACACGAGACCTCTTCTTTCTCATCCTCACCTTTATAGCTCTGGAACCATAATTAAATCAACATCGTCATTGTTACTAGAAAGGGCACATCACTCTTTCCCCCTCTCGTTCTGCTCACCATCCCTGAAATTTTCCCAATTCAGACACCCTTCCCTGGCCAGCCCTCTCCTAGATTTGTTGTCTCTACTATTAGAATATAAGTTCCTTATGGGCAGGGACTGTCTTCATTCTTGTTGTATCTCCAGTGTCAGGCACATAATAAATGCTCAATAAAGGCTTATAGACTGATGTAAAATAGGGTTAAAAATCCTGTGGCATCTAACTCATAGGGTTGGTATGGGGTACTAGTGAAGTAGTACGTATAAAGTGCTTTATAAATGGCAACGTAGAGATGAAGATGTTGTGGTTGGTTTCAGGAAGGCTAATGATACGTTTCCCTTGGGGAGTTTTCAAAGTAGGGCATTGAAAGATGGTCTGTGGTGAGAGACAATGTGATATAGTGGGAAGACCAGTGGATGTGATCTTAGGAGGAGTGCGAATGCATCCCAGCCCTCCTATTTATATCTACGTGATCCTGGGAAAGTCACTTCACCCCCTCTGATCCTCAGTTTCCCCATCACCAAAATGAAGGGTGACCTCTATGATCCTTTCCGTCTTTCTGTTCTAGGATCACATGTAATTCCTAGAGAAAGAAGAAACTTCAAGAATAACCTTTTGACTTGTTTGTTTTGGGGCAAAGGCTGGTTTTCAGCCCCATCCCACCCCCCCCAACCCCTTTGTCAGCTCTTTGATATGCTTTGCTTCGTCTGTTTCCTTTCCTGTCCCTAGGAGATGCTCAAGAAATGTTGGTTGTTGATCACGTCAGACTCGGGAAGCTGTAGGTTTTTCATTGTGTGTTTGGAGATCTGCACTGGCCTTTGTTTCATGGGATAACTTCCATAAGAAAGGCATCCTAAGAGGCAGCAGGGTGTGGGGGCCAGAGAGTGTTCTTTCTGGAATCAGTGGACAGGCATTCAAGTCACCTTCTAATAATGGCGTGTAAGGCATTTTCTTCTTTCTAGGCTTCAGCTTTCTTACCTGTAAAATAAGGCTGTTGTGATGTGGTCTATTGCCAGGACTTAAAGAAACATGACAGAGGAATTAGATGAGTCAGTCAATGCTGAAAGAAATAGGCCTTTTTATTTAGAAGGTTTAAGGTAAAACTTGGGATTTAACTTGAGATACCCAAGGAAACATGGAGTGAAGGTAGGGTCAGTAAGGAAATGGTATTGGGCTGTCCTTCACCTCTCTCACATTTATTCACAGAATTTGAGAGCTGAGAGTGACTTCAGCAGCCATCTAGTCCAAGCCATAAACAAAAGGAATCTCTCACATACTCAACAACTGGGCATCTAGCCTTTGTGTGAAGACCTCTGAGGAGCAGGAACCCACTGGCTCTTCACTCAGCCCCTTGTACTTACAGTCAGCTCAAATGGTTGAAAAGTTTTCATGAAATCAATCCTCAACTGGTCTTGTTGCAAGTTTCACTCAGTGCTTTGGAGTTTGCTCTCCAGGGTCAAACCAAACAAATCAATTCCCTCCCCTCCAAGACAGCCCTCCACAAATATTTGAATGCTGCTATTATGTCCATGAGTTCCTAATTTTACACCCTGGACTATGAAACTACTTTGACTGATTTTTTTTCTCCTAAATTCAGGGATTGTTTTGATAACAGATAGCCTCACCTACAGAAAAAAAAAAGACAAGAAGCTGATAGTTAATATCTACCCTATTATTCTTGGGTAAGCCCTGAGGCTGGCAAGTCAGCTGGTACTTGGTGCCCATCCATCTCGAACTGTCAGTTGGTGGTTTTCTCTGTTCTCTTTTATGAGTCTGCTTTCTGGAACTTCACCAAGAAGCAGAGAGCAGATACAGTTGATAATTCAGGAAAATCTCACACTGAACCTGCTGGCCTCTGAGAAGGCATGAATAAACACAGGAACAAGGTATAGTGATAATCACAACTCACACCTACGGAATACTTTAAGGTTTATGAGTCCACACAGACAGCTGCCCAATTAATATTCCTAAAATGCAGCTCTGAGCATGCTGCTTTCATTGTCAAGAACCTCAAATGACTCCCTTTTGCTTAAGGGATAAAATATAAATTGCTATAGCAATTGTAAAGCCCTTTTCAATCCAGCTTCGGCCTCTTCTTTCAGATCCTTTTTCATGAATGCTCTCACTCTTCACTTCAGTCTCGCAGAATCCCTAGGTTCTTTCAAAGTACAGACCAGTCACTACCTCCTACAGTAGACATTTCCTGATCTCCCCAACTGTTACTGATCTGAATCTCCTGAAATTACTTTGTACTGACTATATGTGTGTGTGTATATACATATACATATATATGTATGTATATCTTTGTACACACACACATCTGGGTACATGTGGTTACTCACTCTACCCCACCCCCCAAATACTGAAGTTTCTTAAAATAAGCCTATTTCGGTTTTGTCTTCGGTCTGGCACAGAGCTTGGCACATCAATCAATCAATCAATCAATAAACATTTTTAAGTACCTACTATGTGCTCGGCACCATTTTAAGTACATTTACAAAAGGTAGTCCGTGCCCTCAAGGATTTTACAATCTAATGGGGGAAACAATGTACAAATATATGTGTAAGCCTGGGGCATATTAGGTGGTCATTAAAGCACCTCAAAAATAAATGATAGAATTGAATTGAAAATACTTTTGTCACTATAACCTTGTGAATTTTACAGATATTATTATTTTTACTTTTCAAAATTTTATTTATTTATTTTATTTATTGTTTTTACTTTAAGATGGTGAACCTGATGCTTAGAGTCATTGCATGACATGCTTGGGGTTAAATAACTAGCGAAGGTCACATCTGGTATTGGAACTCATGTCTCTGCTGCCAAAGCTAATGTTGTTCCACTATGTCAAGCTGCCTCCGCTGTAAACGACAGCTTTCCAGCTTCCTCCATAACATACCTGTGAAACCATGATAGGATTTAGCCAGCGATTGCTTGCCATGAGATAGGAAACTAATTTGAATGATAACTTTGGATGGAAAGGAAAGTGGAGAGAGGGCTGCCCTGGGAAAACAGGCAGAGCTGAGTACAGTCTTGTTCTCACATTGGCAGTGTGTGTGTGTGTGTGTGTGTGTGTGTGTGTGTGTGGATGGGGGGTCAGTCAATTCTTCTCTTTACCCTAGGAAACTTCTTTAGTATTATAAGTTTCAGAAAAGTTGCTGATCTGCCTGAAGAAAAACTTCGGACAGACAGAAATTTCTCATCATCACAGTCCATTTGTGCTGGTAGGAAATCAGTGTCTGCATGGAAATGAACTTGTGTCTCAGATGCTCTCCTTCTCTTAATCAACATTTATTAAGCACCTACATACCAGGTATAGTAATAAGTGCCATCTTAAAATTAATTTCGTTGATCAGGTATAGGACAGCTATTTATTTCCTTTGCACAAAATAAATGATTAAGAAACCTGAGGCCCACAAGTAAGCATTGATAGAAAAAAGATCAACAATCAGCAGCAGTTCCTACTGTTACAGTTTCCCATGAGGTTGATACCTAAAACATTAAGACATGATGCACAACTGCTTAATAGGCACTTTATATGTCACCTTGACTCTGCACTGCCTCTCTCAAAACCCAGGTCTTCTGTCAGGCTAGGACAAGACTTGGGTTCATCCACTTGTGGGTAATTATCTTCCTTCTCAAGAATCTCTGAAGTGAATATAGGGAACTCCTCCTATAGTACAGCCAGCACCAAGTAACGAACCCAAAAATGGGCACATTTTCAGTTCATAAGGTTGCTTCCAAAACTGGATGCGGCCATCTCTGTTTTTCTGTCTGATCACCTATGCCTGTGGAAGGAAGCTCCAAACCCAACCAAATCTCTGCTCTAGCGGCCATGTGGGAACAGTTACTGTTTTGCTGAGGTAGAGAAAGTCGACCATCTACCACCCCTCATTAAAGCCCCATGGTTACATAATGCCACCTGAGGACTCAAAAAAAGAGACAGAGCTGGGAACTAGCTCTCTGTCTCTCTCTGTCTCTCTGTCTCTGTCTCTCCCTCTCCTCTCTCTCCTTTCTCTCTCTGTCTGTCTGTCTGTCTCTCTTTTTGTCTCTATCTTTCTCTGTCTCTCTCTCTGTCTCTCAGTCTCTCCCCTTAACTTTCTCTCTGACCCGTGAAGCATCCTGCCCTCTTGTTGCTATCACAGGGCAGCGGAAGGATCAAGAGACCAAAGGGTGTTTGCTTCATTGTACCAAAGTGCCAAGTCCTTTAATGTGACCCATCTGAAACTGCCTGGGAAAGTCAAACACGGGCTCTATGAGATGGCCCCTGCAGGCCAATCCTCACGTATGCTAGATGGAGTTCGACCTCATTATGCTTATTTAGCCAGCCGATGGGGCACACATCAGCCTTTTTTACCACATCAGCCTTTAATCGCATCTCGCGCTTTCACTATTAATTTGTTTGTCTACTCGTTTGCTGCTGTCATAAATTTCCTTTCTTCTGCCTTTACCTGACCATTCAAGGATTTCTGTTGAGAGTGCTTAACACATCCCTAGAGAGAGAAGGACACAAACAACCTTATATACTCAGTTAACATTTCCTGGTAAAGATAATCTCTTTACACTCTGGAAATTTATATTACAAAAGCAGTGCATTGGAAAGAGTTGGGATTTAGTGTCTAAAAACCTGGGTTTAAATCCTGACTCTGTTCCTGACTTTCTGTGTGACCCTGGGCAAGTCACTTTTTGTAGCTCTTGGCCTCAATTCCCTCATCTGTAAAATGGAGGGCTTGGACCAGAAGGCTTCGAGGCATAGTGGTTTAGTGGAAAGAATGTTAAGTTTAGAGTCAGATGACTTGGATTTGAACTCTGGCTCTGCTAGTTACTACCCAGGTTTCCTTGGACAAATTACTTAGCCTCTCCATGACTTGATTTCTTCCTCAATAAAATGAGATTGTACTAGACTTCCAGGGTTCCTTTCAGCACTCAATCTATGATTCAACTGATCTTATCCCTCCCAGCTTTAAATCTATAATCCTACACTGATCTGGCCTATATTCTATTGAAATATCCCTCAGTAAATTAGACTCAGCATAACCCATCGTCAAAAGGGGTAACTCACCTTCTAGCTCCATGGTGGTGGGGGTGAAGGAGGTACCAAATGAAGACCTGTTTTATCATAAGCAGGAACTCTTAAGACGTTGGCATTGGATCGAGAGGAGTAATCCATACATCTAGTGAGAAACATTCTTTCCAAATTCTCCATTTACCTGGAATTTATATGCACAACTGAAAGTTATGTTTACCCAGTTTTGTTTTGTTTTTGTGTGTATGTGTGTGTGAATTCTAGACCTCAGATACAATAATTCTGTCTTTTTCCCCCTCAGGAAAATTTAAAAATCCAGTTTGTTGAATATATCCTAGTGATTCCTGCACTGAAGAAAGTTAAGTTCCCACAGAAGGGTCCTTTTCTATAGTTTAAAGAATTTGTAGCTAATTCATTTGCTAAGGTTAGAGAAAAATCTGCAACTACCAATTCAGGTACACGCAGCCATAATGAAAGAGATCTCATAGTTGTTTCTATGCTTTTGAACAAATATAAGTTCTACCAATAACTTTCAAATTTTCCTTGTCCTGGGCAAAGTCCCTGTCACCCAGTCCTGGTCAGAGGTTTATCTAATATCTGAATTATGATGTGGCTAATTTGTACACCACTAGCTCACAAAAAATCCCTACTGTGATTAACGGAAGGTAATAGAATAACAATTTTTCTATCTGGCTTTCACTTACTTCTGTAAACACGATTATCTATTTCCTTTATTAGTGACCTTTCATTTCTACACCAAGTTGCCAATGTGATGCCTTACATAATGGAGCATTGGGCTGTAGACCAAAGGTAGGCTTCAGGCAAATCTTTTGTGTGAGTTTACACTCTCGTGATATTTATCACCTTACTGGTGCTATACTTGAAAGTAAGGTAGGAGTGGAAATGAAACCATTTCTTCTCAGCTCTAGCCCTCTTCTTCCTTGATTTTAAGTTAAAATAACAATCCATTCTTTTGGTTTTTTTGGCTTTTTGGAGGGGGGAAGGCAGGGTAATTGGGGTTAAGTGACTTGCCCAAGGTCACACAGCTGGTAAGTGTTATTTGAACTCAGGTCCTACTGACTCTAGGGCCATGCTTTATTCACTTTGCCACCTAACTGCCCCATAATAAGAGTCCATTCTGATGTTTATCATTGCCACTTAAATATGGGAGGCAGGAGTTTGAATGCTACCATTGCTTTTAATAGAAGGGGCATAATTTGGGGAGGAGGGGCAGTTAGGTAGTGCAGTGCATAGATCACTGGGCTGGAGTCAGGAAGACTCTTCCTGATTTCAGATATGATCTCAGATACTTACTCACCCTGGGCAAGTCACTTAATGTTGTTGGCCCTCAGTTTTCTCAGCTGTAAAGTGAGCTGGAGAAGAGATTCTCTGTATCTCTGCCAAGAAAACCCCACATGGAGTCAAGAAGAGTCAAAGGGTCAACGGAAGTGACTGAGAAACAATAATTTAGGTGGAACAACCTGAGCCTTGCCCCAGGGTGCTGAATTTAGAGGATTCTCCCTGTGATTTCATTGCATTAGTAGCATAGAAAAAATAGTTTAGCTAGTAGGTTATTGGCTAAAATAGGAATATTAAATAAGAATATTAAGCAAAAATAGAAGGTACCATCTTGAGGTCTGGGTCAGCCCCTTGCATCTCCTGTTCTATTACCTTGTTGATCCTCTCCCTCCCCACATGGTGGCCTCCCCAGCATCAACCTTGACCCTCAGTCTCAAGGTCTCTGGCTCCCCACCACAAGGAATGTGCCCCAGTCTCTCCACAGCTGAGGATGTGTTTCATGCTCTATGCATTCCTCATGCTCACCAATTCCAGGCAGGAGCTGCCACAGGAGTCGGGGGGAGGAGGAAGTCTGGCTCCTGACAATAGCCAGTGACACCCAGCAGCCCCAACCAAGATATGGCTGCTCCATGGCATACTATGTTTTCTCATCCTAGAACATCCATCCATCCATGCAACCTTTCCCAGTGGGCGAATTTCTCTCAGAACCTCCATTTTGAGGAAGGGCCCTAGACCAGTCATCCTTCATTCCTCTCTTGACTCTGCTTCTCACTCTCCAGACTTTGCCTCTGTGTTCCACCATGGGCACCTTCTCTTCCTCCCTTCTCCTCTGCTCCTACTTTTGAGTTCTTCTTGATTTGTTGTCTTCTCTCATTAGAATGTAAGCCCAGTGAGGGCAGGAACTATACTGGTTTTTGCTCGTGTTTGTGTCCCCAGAGCTTAGAACACCATCTTACAGTAATCACTTACTGAATTCTTATTGACTATTGACCAACTGATTAGTTCAGGCTCTGGAAATTAATTGGATAAGAACTAGGATTGTCCACATCGGAAGTGTCAAACTCAAAGAGAAATCGGGGCCCCTGTGCATAAGGATGCCTGCTGGCTATATATGTACTTGGAAATCTACACATTAATATCATATATGTTTTATTGTATCTTTATTTTGTTAAATAATTCCCAATTACATTTTGATGCAGTTTGGCTGCATTTAGGAGTACTATGGTTTGCGTGTGACCCATAGGCCATAAGCATAATACCTGTGGTCTACATACTCATATTAGGGCATTTCTATACGTCCATAACTGGACTCTGGGTTTAGTGGACATCTCTAGTGTGACTTTTCAACGAGATAGTCTTAGACTGCAGCTTATGTTTCTGGATTTATTAAACTGGTTGCAACACTGAAGACAGCTATAGAAAACCACACATCAAGAGACTGGCAATAGAAATTTTAAGAACAAAGCAAAACAAAACAAAACAAAACAAACCCTATTTTAGTGGCTGTGTGTAGCTTTAGTATCTGCACAAATGGGATCTAGTCACCAACAAAAGCCCTTGAATTCTCTCACAAAACAGAACAGTTTCACAATATATTTTTCTACAAGTACCAGTGTGTGCTGGTTGGTCTGTGTTTGTTTTAGATAACAGTGTTGACTAAAAACGGTTGGCAGTTTAATGTTTGGATTTAGCCTTTTGCTTTGTTGTATGATAGAAACTAGGGATTTAGCATTACCTAGTCATAAAGGAATGACAGACTTGAAATATTTTATACTTACTCCTACATCATCACTGTTCATGAATCAAGCTTTTAAAAATTCATTTCAACTTGAGGGTATCCTTTTAAAAAATAAAACATTTTTGAAGGGAGGTTTTCACTTGAAATTCAAAATATTGGCTTTGGTATTTCATAGTTTTGGGCTCTTCCTCCTTCCTCCCTCCCTTCATTTCTCTCTCTCTCTTCTTCCCTCCCTTCTTTCTTTCCTTCTATTTTCTCCCTTCCCTTCTTCCCTTCCTTCCTCTCTTGCTCCCTTCCTCCCCTCTTTTCCTTCCTCTCTCCCTTCCTTTCCTTCCTTTTCTTGTCTTCCTTCCTCCCTTCCTTTATTCCTTCCTCCCTTCCTTTATTCCTTCCTTCCTCCCTTCCTTTTCTCCCTCCAGCACAACTGATTGATATGTTGAAAAAGTCTGAAAACCTGTGTAATGTGTAACACTTGTGGATTTCCCATTTCCATGAAGGAGTGGGTTGAGAGTCTCCTCTCCTATCCCTTCATGAGTAGTGCCTGATCTTTATAATTTTGTTATATTTCTTTTTGAATTTTTAGTGTGTCATTCTTCTTTCCATTTACACTGCTATAGTTACTGTGCATATTGTTGTCTTGGTCCTGTTTACTTCACTCTGTATCAGTTCATAGAGATCTTTCCATGCTTCTCTGTTTTCATCATCACACACACCATTTCTTACAACACAATAATATCCTAGTACATTAATATAGCACAATTTATTTAGCCATTTGCCAGTTGATGGGCATCCAGTTTGTTTCCAAATTTTAGCTATCACAAAAAGTGCTGCTAAAAACATTTTGGCATATAGGGGGATTGACTTCTTACCAATGGTTTTCTTGGGGTATAAGTCCAGTAATGCATCCTCTGTTTCAAAGAGTATTGACATTTTAATCACTTGGTTTACATAATTCCAATTTGCTTCCCCTTCTTGTGATATTTTAACTTTAGGAAAAAAAAATGTCATATGCTTGTTATTTGGGAGGGCATATTAGTACCCATACTTCTGATGTATGAAATTCACAAATTAAATATATAAGATTATAAAGACCTTACCTCTCATTGTGTCTCTCAACTTGAACTAGTAACTCTTTATATAAATAATGTATTATGTTTTCTTATCACAAAGCTACCAAACCTGTTTATGAACAGTATTATTTCCTAGTAACTTGAAACTACAGATTGTAAGTCATTAAAATAACAGTGTCACGGAGATATCTAAAGATTCAACTGCAAACAGCAGATAAAAAATATTTTTATGGGCATTGGTCATCTCTATTTTCTTTAGAACTGTAATTTTAAAATATATTAATTCACATTCATTTTACAAGGAGGCAATGCTATTGACAAAAATAAAATAAAATTTAAAAAATTGGGTCTCCCTATTGTAATTAAGCTCTTTGAAAAGGAAGTAGTAGTGGCCACTTCTGTAACAGTAACCCTCTTCAGAGAGATATTGTACCATAGTGGATAAAGATTTAGCCTGGAGTTCTGGAAGACCTAGGTTAGAGTTCTCCCTCTGTCACATACTGGCTGGGTGACCTTGGTCAAACCAATTAACATCTCTCTGCTTGAAGCAAATTTCTAAAACCATAAGTTGCAGAACAGTTACTGATCTGCATTGATCCTGCAATTTTCCTCAGCAGGTTTCCTTCTCCAATGGAATCACAGGTCCCAACCAAAAGCATTTGGTTTTACAACAATATCTTGTCCAGAAAAAAACAATATTGACATGTATGTATGTGAATACATGTCATGGTGATGAAATGTTGCAGAGTGCACAACTTTCATTTGAAAAAGGGATTGGAAATGGCAAAGCATGATGAATGCCCTTGCAACTCATTAATGGAAAAAAATACAGATGAATGAACATTTCCATCAATCAGTCAAGTGAGCTGATTTAGAACAAATGTGGAAAAATTGCCCAAACCCAGTTTCTTATTTTGCCTTAAGATCTTATGGGGAAAAAAAGATCCAGGCGGTGGTGATGGCTTAACTCATGATTCTCTCTTCAATTCAACAAAAATGGAGTAAAAACCTACTATGTGCCAAGCTCTGTGCTAGGTTCACAAACACAGAAATGAATCAGTTTTTCCCCTCAATCTATTGATTGAGAAAATATTACATTCTGGGTTTTGGGGGAAATAGGGAAGAGGGAGAAGCAGGATGCAACATCTATAATGGTAAGTGCAAAGTGAAAGGTAATCTTTAGAACACAAACATCTGTGAGGGTCAAGTCAGGTCTTACATAAGAGGTGGCACCTCAGCTGTGCATGGATGGAGGCCAGGGACTTCTAGAAGTGGAGATGAGGAAGGACCACATTCCAGCCAAGACAATGGGCCTTAATAACCCAGGGTGTGATAAAAGAGAAAGCATGAATTACCTAGGACAAAACTCCTTATTTGATAAAACCTGTTGGAAAAATTGGCAAGCAGTCTGGCAGCAATTAGGCTTAGGCCAACACTTTGTATCACACTGCATAATACATTCTAAATAGATATGCAATCTTAGTATTAAAGATCATACTATGAAAAAAATTAGAAGAGAAACCGATCCCATACCTCTCACAGGTATGTGTAGGAGATGTTTTCAGCATGACACTACCCCACCCCCTGCCCCTAATATATACACACAAGGACTAAGATGGATATCTCCAAAATGGAGCAGTAGTAGAAAGGACACAACTAGGAATGTAAGCAGAAAGTCTTGAATCTTTAGGTCATGGCTTAAAGAGTCCTCAACAGTCTAGCAAGAGACAGGCTGTTCATTGGACATCACGTATCATTCATTACAACAACCTCTCTCCTTTTTAACAAGTGGGACTCTTGAGTCTGTCTTCACTTCATGCCTCAGAGTAATTCTTCCAGAAGGGGAAATTTCATGAGGGCTCTACGAAAGGATAAAAGAACTTCCAGTAAATAGGAAATGTGAGTACACTCTCTAGTCATGTATTTGAGTTTCAGCTTACTCTGTTCAGGGATGCTGTGTATACAAGGGAAATTTAGTTTGTGGAGATGTTTCTATAACAACTATCCTTTTCATACTTGCTTCATACTTTCTAAAAACTAATTAACTTTAGTTAATAATTGGAAGCACACTGGTGGGAGCTTAAGAGTGACAATACTAGAAGCTCTAACCCTTTAGGATCAGGGAGAAGAAATCAGCCACTCTCTGGGGACCTGGTCATCCAGAGTGAGTGGGAGTTGGGGAGGTAGCTTTATCAAGTGTGTTGCAATAGAATGGTGAATTTAAAGCCAGGAAAGACTTTAAGGGTCATTTAGTCCAACCAACTAAGTTTATAAATGAGAAAACTAAGGCCACAAGAGTATAAGTTATTTATCCAAGGAAACCTTGGTAGTAAGGGGTAGAGCCAAGATTTGAATTCATATTCTTCGTCTCCAAATATGGTGTCTTTCTACTTTGCTATAGTATCAAGACAGCTATTAAATTGTAGATAGTCAGGAGTATAATGGAGTCCTGGTCAAGTGTGTCTGGTTGGTTTCCCACATATACTATCACAGGTGGGAAGAAACCAATTAGCTAAAAATTTTTGAAGGTTGAAGAATTGGTTGTTTTTTTTTCTTTTTTCTTTTTTTGGTAATTGGGGTTGTGACTTGCCCAGAATCACAGAGTTAGTAAGTATCTAAGGTCAAATTTGAACTCAGGTCCTTTTTGACTTCAAGGTCGATGCTTTATCCACTGCTCTATCTAGTTGCCCCCAATGTTGAAGTTTTTAGCATGAAAGTTCCGAGATGCAGAAAATTCCAAATATGGGAGGTAGGACCAGGGCAGACAGAATAGGGTGCCAGACCAAGAGGAGGAGTGTGGCTAGGATAATGATACTGTGTAGATCAGAAAATGATTAAGCTCTACAAACTGCAGTCCCCTTGAGGGTCCAAGCCTGCTCACCATCTATTTTTGTACTGCTGAGCTAATAATACCTTTTTAAATACTATAGAACAGTATTTTAAAATGTAAAAACCCTTCTTAGCTTGGGCTAGACAAAAACCAGGCTGCGGGCTGGATTTGGCCTTCCTGGCCATTGTTTGCCTTAGTTTACAGTTGGCTGCCCCCTGCCAGTTTTCCAGGACACGTGACCAAATCTACTCTGCCATTGTTCCTGGCTGGGTGTGCCCCTACTCTGCAGTAGCCCTAAGGACCATCCCTGTAACTTTCCAAACCAAAACATCCTTCCCTGCTCACCACATGTGTCGTGCCCTTATTAGAATTAAAATCACTTGAGGTCCAGGGATTGTTTTCACTTTTATATTTGTACCCCCAACTCCTAGTATAATACTCAGTATCAGTATAATAATAGGGGCTTCAGAAAAGCTTTTTCACTAATTTTTTTCTCAATCGTTCACTACAACACCCTCTAAAGTCTCTTCTGGTGCTATCGCCTTTAACCCTGAAATGGACAGATCTGGGGTCAGAGCATATTCTCTCTAAGTGAACTAATCTGTGACTTGAAAGGGAAAATTCTTAACTAATCATGAGGACATTGGGCTTAATTTGCAAAGGGAAGACAAATCCCTCCCAAGAATGCCTGGGTTTTCTCATTCACAAGTAATCCTATTACATATGAAACAATTATAGAATTTTATTTTCAACTAATAAGCACAAAGTTCAAGGCTAAATGAATTCGCAGTGTACCAAGGATTTGATGCTTATTATCTGGAATGCTCTTTTCCCCAGCTCTCCCAGCTGAAATACTACCCAGTCTCCTAAAATGTTCTATCCTCCCTGAAATCTTCCCTCATCTTCTCAAAAGAAATGATAATTTCTGTCTTAGATCTAGCAGATTTTTTTTTCAAAGGAAGAAATATCTTTTTTTCTTTTTGAGGGGGGGAGACAAGGCAATTGGGCTTGTTCAAGGTCACACAGCTAGTAAATGTCAAGTGACTGAGGTCAGATTTGAACTCAAGTCCTCCCGACTCCAGGGCTGGTGCTCTATTCACTGTGCTACCTAGCTGCCCTGATCAAGCAGATTTAAAAAAAAATATAATCTTTTATGCACTTACCATGCTCTATTTCAGGTTATGGTTCTTTCAACATGTGTACTATCCCCCTCTAATTTGTAAGGTCCTTCAATGTCTTATGTATTTTTGTGTCTCCCCAGAATCTAGGATGGTGCTCTTCACATAAATGTTTGTAGAATTGAATCAAATGTGCATATATTCTTCTTTAATGCTGATGTGGAAGGTCAGCACTAAAATTTTATTTAAACTTTAGGATCATAGAATTTTGACCTGAAATGCTTTGGCGACCATTTAGTGTGAGGGGCCTATAATAATAGTAACTCACATTTATATACTGCCTATGATATGCCAGGCCCTAAACAGTTCACAGATGTCTCATTTGATCTTCATCACCACACTGGGAGATTGATCTTCTTCTTCTTCTTCTTCTTCTTCTTCTTCTTCTTCTTCTTCTTCTTCTTCTTCTTCTTCCCCTTCTCCTTCTCCTTTTCCTTTTCCTTCTCCTCCTCCTCTTCCTCTTCTTCTTTTATTATTATTATTATTATTCCCATTTTACAGTTGAGGAAACTGAGGCAGACAGAGGTTATGTGACTTACCCAATGTTATACAGTTAGTGAGTGGCTGAGGCTGGATTTAAATAGAGGTCTGTCTTCTTGACTCCAGGTCTAACACTCTATTCACTCAGCTACCTTGCTAGATTAAGAACAGGGATTGTTCCGTTTTTGTCTTTGTATCCTTAGCACCAGCACTGCTCCTGGCACAAAGTATAATGTATTTGTAGGCACTTAATAAATGCTTATTGACTGATTAATGGGTCAAACTTAGGACAGTAGACTTTTAGACATGGAAAGAATATTAGAAGTAATGGAGGCAAAGGAAAGTTAAATGATTAAAACTTTTTTAAAGTCATCACACAGCCGGGTCTAGGTCTTCAGAGGGTTGAAAATAATTAGGCAAAATTAAAACTGAAGAAATGGGCTTGGGGTTTTGGTCTTGTTTCATTCATCCTTTTCAGCTCTAGTTCAGGAAATGGAATCCTGGACCCAAAAGCTTGAGTGGAGTTTAGGATTCCAGCCTGGATATTGCAAGGGAACCTTGAGAAACCAGGGAGTCAGAATGTAAACCTAGGGGGATTGCTTTGGATTTGGAACAAGGTGGGGCTGACGCTGTGTAGGACCTGAGCTAAATAGTAAACCTAATCCCCATCCTCCTTTTCTCAGAAGCTTTATAGGGGGGATTATGCTTTCCAGGTGTGGAAGAGAAATGTTCATAAGTTTATTCTTGCTATATCTTTGAAGTAAATATTCCTTTCTAAGAACTGTTTTTTAAAAAAGAAATCCAGTGAGAAACTACAGTGATTTCTTCCACCCCAGAACTACACCAAAAATTAGCTAGAAGTCAAGAGAGCCATGGGTAAAGCCAGCACCAGTGAAGACAAACAAGCTAGCAGCCTCCTGGAAAAATCATAAATGAGTCAGAAACATGTCAATTCATCAAGGTTCAACAAGGCAATGAGAGTGACCTTATCCTGAGAGGTGGAGGTCAGCACTTGAACCCTAGTAAGCTAGCTTGAAACCAAGCAGGGCTTCCCCAGGGCAGTCAGACACCCACAACAGGTAACTTGGAAGTCTCTAGAAGTGACAGTGACTACTTGAAGTGGCAGTGCTTCTGCCAGACAACCCCAAAGCTCTGAGGTCCTGTCATTCCATCATGATACACTACAGAGGGCTCTGAAATCCACAATGACCTAATCCCAAGAGGGTGGAGGTCAGTTCATGAACCCTAGTAGACCAGCTTGAAACCAAGCAGGGTTGACCACCATAGTGCCAAGTTGTGTTATCCTCAAATACTGAACACCAAGTAGCCTAGCTCTCATCCCTGTTCTACCATTTACCAGCTATGTAACTTGAGGGAAATCACATACCCTCTCTGTGTCCCTGTTTCTAGATGTGATAATTCAGTGGTTGAATGCTACTAATGTGTCAAATATCCTTGTTGGTGACATACATAGCAACAGAACTCAGTGTTCTAAACATAATAAACATAAAAACATTTCATTGAGTCATTTTAAATGGCACATAGTATATGTGTGTATATTTAGATTGCTGGCAGAGACCAATGGTATGTGGTGTGTGTTTAAATTAGCATCAAATATATTCATCATTACATGATCAGCTGATAAGATCATGTGACCTGTGCGTGGATTATAGGTTGTGTTCATTTTGTTTGCTATGCTAAAATCTTGGGCTCCCAGTGGGCTGCCATGGATCTGTTATCTTTAAAAAATAATGTGGAAAGTTTGAGGCAAAAATCTATGGTGGTCCTTTGAAGGAGCAAATTTACTCAGCAACAGCAATAGCTCCTTAAGAATTCTGCGGTCAATTGGTGGGAGACATTTTTTTAAAAAGTGTTTACTTTTAAGTAACAAACATGGGCTCTGTCCAACATTCTAACCCAGTCCAGTATGGTTATTAATGTTGGAGAGAAGCAGCTAAGAGGTTTATTCCTGCTGCATTATTACTTTTAACATGTTGACTGACCCTACCCAAATACTGATAACTCTTCGTCATCCAAGGGATCGTTCAGCGTTAATGTCATTTTCAAGTCTTATGTACACTATGACCTATTGCGCTTATGTACTTTGTGTATATAAACAAGATCCTTTTTTAGACTAGTGGGAGAATGAAAATGGGAGCTTTTTAAGCCCAAACAGAGTCCTCCTTGTCCACAGAAGATGGGAACCTGTAAGTTGGCAAAGGAAAACAGTTATCCTTTCATTTGTTCCAGTAAGTCCCCCTTCAGTTCATTTCCAGCCTAAAGTGAGAATAAGGAGAATTGCCCAATAGGACAGAAGTGGAAGCTAGATGGCCAAGTTGTTATTCTTCTCCCCTCTTCCTCATATCCTATCCCTCAGCTGCCTTCTGCCACTCTCTCCTCCTTTGCCTATGTCTCACAAGATGAAATGGCACTATTGTTTACCACGGCTAACCCCTCAACTTGTTCAAGAGATCTCATTCCATCCCTTTCCCTCCAAGAGATCGCCTCCTCTGTCATTCCAATTCTTTCACCTATTTTCAATCTCTCCCTGTCTACTGACTCTGGTTCTACTACCTACAAACATGCCTATGGCTCCCAATGTCCTGAAAAAAACTCTCACTCGATCCTTCAATCCCCACTAACTGTCATCCTATATCTCTTCTGCCCTTTGTAGCTAAACTCAAAAGAGCTGTCTTCCTCTCCTCTCATTCTCTTCTTAGCCCCTTACAATTTGGCTTCTGACCTTCTTATCCCACCCAAACTAATCACTCCAAAGTTATTAATGAACTCTTGATTGCCACATCTAATGGTCTTTTCTCAGTCCTCATTGTCCTTGACTTTTTGGCAGCCTTTGACACTGCTGATCACTCTCCTCCTTGATATTGTCTTCTCTCCAGGTTTTTGGGATGCTGCTCTCTCCTGGTTCTCCTACTAGTTCTCCGACTTCTTTTCTGTCTCCTTTTCTGGATCCTTCTCCATGCCCTCTAACCATAGGCATTCCTCAGGGTTCTGTCCTGGGTCCCCTTCTCTTCCCCCTCTATACTAACTTCCCTTGGTGATCCCATCAGCTCCCATGGATTTAGTTACCATCTCTATGCTGATGATTCTCAGATTTACTTATCCTGCTCTAACATCTCTGCTGACCTCCAATCTTGCATCTCCAACTTCCTTTCAGACATTTCAAACTAGATTCCCAGTAGACATTTTAAACTTAATATGTCCAAAACAGAAATCATCTTCTCCCCAAAGTCTCCCCCACTCCTATCTTCCCTGTTACTATAGAGGGCAATACCATTTTACTAGCACCTTTAGCTCTCCACCTGGGAGTCATCCTGGATTTCTCATGATCTGTCACCCCCCCATATCCAATCTATTGCTAAGGCCTATTGATTTCACATTTGCAACATCTCTCCAATATACCCCCTTCTCTTCTCAGAAACTGTCACCACTCTAGTGCAAACTGTCTTCCCCTCACACATTATAGCTTGCAGGTGAATCTGCCTGCCTCAAGTCTCTTCCCATACCAATCCATTCTCCATTCAGCCATTAAATTGATATTCCCCTGCCAAAACAAACCCAATACCTTTATGAACACAACTACAAAACACTTTTCACACAAATAAAGTCAGATCTAACTAAATGGAAAAACATTAACTGCTCCTGGCTGGGTCGAGCTAATATAATAAAAATGACAATTTTACCGA
>CM053591.1:165781970-165800572 GCA_028646515.1 Pseudochirops corinnae
GCAAATACTTTCACATTGGACATTTGTCTGGTTGTATAGAAAGGTTTTAACCAATGGAGTGAACAATGGGAAAAAAAAAAAAACAGAACCAAACATGGAAAAGAGCAATAGCATGTAGGTTGCTTCAGTCTCCATTCAAACTCTGTTCTTTCTAGATCTTTCTCTGAATGTAGGTATCTGCTTCCGTCCTGGGACTTGTAGAGTTGTCTTATAACTGTGCGTTGCTGAGAAGACTCTAGATGCCTTTAAAAAAAAATTAGATAAAGCATTGTTTTTATTTATACCTTATCCACACCAAAATTTAAATCATAATCTATTTGCCCCAAGTTTTTAGTATTCTCCTGATCTGTTGCTTTCACTGATAACCACTAGTGTATATTGAGGAAATAGGGACCAATTTTAGAATCAGCTTAAGTAAAACACTAAGAAAAACATCATTTGCATCACATTTTTTTTTTCCTAGCAGAAGTACCCATATTGCTCATTGGTCCCTGTGTTGATCATAGGATCATAAAGCTAAGACTGGCAGGATCTCAAAGGCCATCCAATGGTACCCTCTTAGTCTACATAGGAGAAATGGAAGTCAAGAAAGGTTAAGTGACTTGTGTAAATTTATACAAGTTGCAAGTTTTGGGGCGGGTGCTTGAGCCCAGCTCCTACAACTCTCTTACGTTGGGAGTCCCACTTTAGCTGTTTAATCTTGGTATTGCACTAAGTATGCAGGAATGGCTTTTGGTTTTAATATTTTGGCTTAGTCTCCAAATGAGATTTAAGACAAATTATAATGGAAACAATTATGATCATCATGAACATGATAAAAACTGGAGGGCCGGGTTGTAGGTTAAATTTGGACCCTTCATGTTATGTGAATAAGTATCATCATATGTTAATATAATATATGTTAATATTAACAACATTATTATATTACTATATCATATATAGTAATATAATAATATTATTTATATTATTAAAAATAAAAATTGAATCCTTTTGTTTTTAGACCACCTTCATTTTTGAATATATTCCTCCCCTTCATAACAAAGAATTTAAAAAGAAATAAAATTAATTCATCATGGCTAACCAATGTATAATCCTTGTTTGATGGGGTTTGTAACGTTTCCAACCCTAGTACCCAACCTCTGCAAAGAAAGGAGGAAAATGGATTTTCTCATCTCTTCTTTGGAACCAAGCTTGGTCATTATTATCTTATATGTGTTTGCCATTTTAGAGAGAATATTCATTGTCCTAGAAGTGATTGGGGTCACAGATTTAGACCTGAAGGTGATCTTAGAAAGCCCCCATTTCAATTCTTTCCTCTCTCCATTTTAAAGATGAGGAAACTAAGGTTCAGTGGAGTTAACTTATCTATATTATATAGCAAGTATCTGAGCAGATTATATCAAAACTAGGTGTTCAGAGTCTAAATATAGCACCCTTGGAAAGCTGGACTTTAAAAGAGTTTATAGATTCAGCTTTTTAAATTCATTACAGGAAAATGGGTAGTCTTACTGTCATTATTTTATGGAAACTATGAGATTAGCCAACTGCCTGTAGTAGAGGTTTTGATATTTCTGGTTGAAAAGGAAAGAAGTCTTTCCAGGTATCACATAATAGGACTAATCAATTTCTATTCTTACCAACAACAGTTACCTCGTTGACCCCTCCCAATGGTCTGACTGCATTGAACCCAAGAATGTGGTGCAATGGAACGTGACCCTGTTTTCCATTCTCTTGGCACTTGGAGGAATTGAATTCATCTTGTGTCTTATTCAAGTAATAAATGGTGTTCTTGGAGGCATATGTGGTTTTTGCTGCTCCCACCAACAGGTAAGAAGCTCCACGCTAATGACCCCTCATTGGTCCAGAGTGTTGTCCAATTATTGCAATGTAATACAGTTTTTGTATTATAATATTATATTATACATTTTATTATAATATATTTATGTTTATAATATATTTATTTAATATAATATATATTTAATATAATATAATATACTTATAATATGATTATAATATACATTATACAATGTAATACAGAAACAGAAGTAAACAAACACCATCAACTTCCCAAGTCTGGCTCCTGTATAATAAAACTAATTACAACGACAAAAATAAATAAGAAGAATAAGAATATGCATTTACATACATTGCCAAATAAGAGAATCAATGTGAAACACTTTGCAAATCTTCAAGCTTATATAAATATGAGCTGTTAGGAGCAGTATCTCATTGCTTCTCAGGTGAATATGTCTTAAAAAGTTGATGTGAGAGAGTCATTCCCATTGCTATCCTCAGAACATGGTTCGTGGTGCTTTCTATGGTGCTAGAATTATTAGTTCTATTACTATTATTGGTTATAATTACTGCCCCTCGCAGGCCCATTTACTCTGTGAACCTGAGTTTATAGAGCAGTGGTTTTCAACCTGTGGGTTATGTTCAATTTGTAACAATGAAAATACATCCTGCATATCAGATTGATTCATAACAGTAGCAAAATTATAGTTATGAAGTAGCAACAAAAATAATTTTATGGTTGGGGGTCACCACAACAAGAGGAACTGTATTAAAGGGTCATGGCATTAGGAAGGTTGAGAACCACTGCTATAGAGTCTTGCAGGTGGCAAAATCTTCATTAGAACTCAGGGCCCATAAGGCACAGCCTTCCCTTACCAACTTCAGTCTATCAACACTTTGAATTTACTTAGTAGAGCTGATGAGACATAAATAGTTATAGGCTATAGTAGGCTCCAGGGTACCCTTCACTCTGTAGTAGGAAGAAGATGAGGCAGAGAATACAAGGATCCAAGGACACCTGGGCCACTAGAGAGTTGATGTACATGAAGGGCATGCCCAATATGGTGCATCTAGCTCTGTTAGGCTCATAACAAGCCTCCTCTATGAAAACCAGGAAACACATGTTTCCTGAGGATATGGTTTAGGGGACAAATACCCAACCATTCAGTTCAGAAAAAAAAAAATATCTGCAATCTCCCTACCCTCTTGCATAAAATTGCTCTATTGGTTTGGGTCTACATCCAAATTGAATCTAGCAAACGTGGGTTAATGTTCAGTTTGGAGATTTGTTTTCCTTCTATTTATTTTGTAATCTGGGTAACAGGTTTAGGTAAACAGCAGATCTCTCCACTGAAGAAGCTTAGATTCTTTTCAATCCAACTGAACATTCAGCCCCAACACAAAGAAGTTTCTCCTTTATGGAGTTCCTTCTTTCTTAAAAAGTAGATTAAACCCCAAACCTAAAAGCCCACCCTTGCCACAAAATTCAACCCTTGCCAGGAATAAGAGAAAAACATCCCAGCAAATCACTGAGGAGAACATGAGAACAAAATTTGATTGTAGAGGGAGAAAGAATCTGATTTCCTTGGAGGCTTTCTATGCAAGTTTTTCAGGAATATAATTTGAGAAAGGGCGCTTGGATCTTTGATGTTGGCTTAATTTGGAGAAGTTCCTTAGCAAGTCTAGCAACAAGTGATGAATTCTTTCGGTTAAGTCTTTTAAGAAGATATATACTCAAAGGTCGCCATGAGTGACCATCTCCATCCATGAAATCATGGAGCTTTTGAAGCTTTGAAATAATAAATCAGCAATATTTATTAAATATCTAATTTGTGCCAGGCACTGTCTTTGGTTCTAGAGAAACAAAGACAAAACCAAAGCAGTCCCTACCCTCAGAGAGCTAGTATGAGGAGCAGTACAAAAGTGGGGTAACATGTGCATATAGAGAGACATGTAGAAGAGATACAAGCTAAGTTTTTTTTAACGCGAAGCTGGGGGGAAAGCACAGGGAGCTGGGGGTATCAGGAAAGGCTTCATGTAGAAAGTGACATGAACAATTATAATTAAGTTGACAGTTTGAAATTAAGAAGACTTTAGTTCAGATACCAGCTCTGCCACTGATTTGTGACCTTGGGCAAATCACAATCTCCCTGGACCTCAGTTTCCTCATCTGTAGAATGCTAGGTTTAGACTGAATGATTTCTGAGATCCATTCCAACTATAACTCTACAAAAACATTCTAGGGTGAGAGTACCTATTAGCCAAGAGGTTCCTTCTCCAATGGCCAGTCCATTAAGCAGATCTATGATTTTGTAAATATTCTCTTTTTTTATGAAATTTTTTGGTTATAAATTCATCATACATTTCAAAGAATGCTAGCTCTCTCTTTCTCTCTCTCTCTCTCTCTCTCTCTCTCTCACACACACACACACACACACACACAAACACAACACACACACATGCACACTCACATCAGTAACTTTCCATTCTTGTGGGCCTTTTTTTTGGTCAATTTCCCCCAGGACTTCTGCTGGATGATTTGGTTATGAAACATTTAATAAATATTTTTTTAAGCCTGCGGCATTGTTTACAAGGAATCTTGCTTTATTCTTGGTGACTGGTTATTTCCTTTTTGCAAACGTCCTGCAGTATGAGAAGAAATTGTATAGGTCTGCTTTGGGGATTAACTCCAGGCCACCTGTGATTTCTTTGGTGTGGGCACTTTCTCTACTTAGCAGTTAGTCTTTGAGAGTATCCTTGGCTGAGAACTCATCACTCACATGACCAATCGGTCTCTTTGAACTCAGATAGATTGATCCTTGGATCATAGAAGTATAGTTCATCCCCACTTCACTTTTTTTAAGTGGAGATCATGTTCTGCCAACTGGCATGGCCTTTGCCATGAGTCACCTCCAGATCATGATGAGACCTCAGAGGAGGATTTTTAATGGCAGCTTTATTGAGATAGGGACCAGATCTGTGATTCCATGAATGTAGGGCACTCCAGAGTAAGATAAAGGCTCTTCCAAAGCAAATCAGTACCTTTTTCACAAATCATTGTCTTAGAAGGTACCCTAGACCACTTGGCAGTTAGGTGATTTGCCCAGGGTTACAAAGCCAGTATGTGTCAGGGGCAAGACTTGGACCAAAATCTTCCGGACTTCAAGTTAAGCTCTCTGCACATCCTACCACATCATTCCTCTAATGGGGAGGACAGGGTGGGTGACTTAAAATATTAAAATCTTCAGGGCCAACTCTGTTTCTAATATCATCTGTTCTCTTTCCTTTACAGCAATATGACTGCTAGAAGAAAAGCACCCCAGAAGAGATGCCAAAATCAGCCCGAATTTCACTGTAATTTATGTTGCATTTTATTAATTTGTAAAGCTTTGTATTAGTATTTGTATCATACTGCATATACTTTACTTTTATAAATTTGTGTAGAGACTGGTATGTCTGTGCTATGGTCAGGTCTGAACTTGGTGATAACAGGACTCACCCAACGCACGAGAAGCTTAAGCCTCCTTTCTAGGGGATTTTCGCTGGAATAAGTGGATATGGCTCCCTAACACATCACGGCGCAAAGTTGATTGATGCTTTAGACAAACATCCTGTGGACAGAAAGGACATTCTCATAAGTACTGCACACGTTTGCATGATTTTTTTTTAAATGAGAGAGCATCATGGGATGCTTTTATTTAAAAGAAGAAGGAAAAAAAACCCAGAAAGAAACCATGTTTCACTGTTTATATGGTGTTTCCCATTTGTATAGTATTTCCAAGCTTCTTCAGAAACTCCTTTAGCCTAAATGACAGTGTTAACTGTGATGGTGGGGAAGCTGCCTATCTGCCACCTGTGAGAGTTGCTTGATGAAGTTGTCCTGGGACTGACAAAAGAGGCAGAAGTACCTCTATGACCTCCTAGCTGTGTTTTAGCATGATGTAAAGATCTGCACCAAGAAAGGAGCTTTTGCAAAGTTAAGAGAAGACTGTGGAGAAGCCATCAAGGAAGAAAACAAAGAGGGAGATGGATTGAAACAGTAAAACCAAAATAAAGCAGTATTAATGGAGGAAGAAGGCATCCATCCCCATTCCCCTTCCTTCCCCTCCCATGATGAACTCATGGGAGGATATTGACCAGAGTCGCACAGAATGGTCCAGCATAGATGGGGTTAAAGTTGAGTATTTAAGTATTTAGGGAAAAGAAGGACTGAGAGTAGGTAGTGTACCAAACACCCCAAGTCTTTGTATAAAAAAATAAAAAAGTGTATTTACTACATTTTAATCTCTTCCTTCAACTACTCATAATTTTAAAATTCTCTCTTCTTTTTCTAATTGTTCTTCCTTTTTTAGGCTAAGATTCCCATGCTCTCACCCCCACTGTTGGAAAAGGGAATAGGGTTTGCCTTTCTCTCCCCCTTCCCCACTTCTCCAGTACTTCTCACTGCCACACACAGTCCCTCAGGGCTTCTAATTTCCCTTCAGATTTCCTTCATTTTTCTTTGCAGTGTGGGAACTTTCATTTATTGCCCGACTGCCCTCTGGGTCATGCTCCCAGGGGAATATGCCAAAAGTTTTCTATTGGAATATTTTATGTGTGCTGAGAAACAACCAGCCCCCAGATGAAGTTTGCTGACTTTTCAGAAATTGTCTGATGCTCTCATCTCTTCTCCTGACCTGGTCAGGTCACCAAAATGATTAGGGAAGTAAGATGGAAAAGAAATGAGGGGGAGAGGGGGTTGTAAGGAATGAGCATTTATTAAGTGCCTACTATGGGCCAAGTATTGAGCTAAACACTTTCAAACATTATCTCATTTAAAGGAAATCCCAGCTAGCCTCAAGACAATCAGATATATACATTCTGGCATTCCTAGTGTCCTTTAAGGGGCACTGACAGGTAAGGCATACTTACAAGACCCCTGGCGTCCATGATCTTATTTGAGCCTTACAACCCAATAAGACAGATGTAAGATACGCCTTCCTTTTTCAGTCCTAGAGAAGCCGTGTTGTGTCCAGGTTCACCTGGCTATTAAGGCAGAATTCAAACTCATCTCTTTTACTAAGTACACTTCCAGAATTTCCTCCTTTATCCTAAGCTGCTTATAGTGCCAGCATGAAATCTGACAAAGTGTGATTAAACATTTCCCTGACTTTGAATTCGATTCAATTCACCCACCTTTTATAGAGTGCCATTGATGTTCTAGGCACTGGAGATACAAAACCCCAAAGGAAAAAGTCCCTTTCAAAGAGGAATTTATATTTTAATGAGCCATCTTTCCAGACTTACACCCAGGGATATAGCTACACACAGATACACACATGATTGATTGATAGTGTGTATATGTATGTATATATATATATATATATATATATGTATATATATGTATATAATGTGTATTTACATATGTGTATATATGTATGTATATATACATATATATACATATATATATGTATGTATAAATATATATATATGTATATACACATATGTTGTTTTATACTAGTTTTTGAATCATGTCTGACTCTGTGACCCCATTTGGGCTTTTCTTGGTAAAGATACTAGAACGGTTTGCCATTTCCTTCTCCAGTTTATTTTATTTTATTTTTATTTTTTGCTTCTTGGAGGGGGAAGGTAGGGCAGTTGGGGTTAAGTGACTTGCCCAAGGTCACATGGCTAGTTTTTGTTTTAAGTGTCTGAGGCCAGATTTGAACTCAGGTCCTCCTGACTCCAGGGCCAGTGCTCTATTCACTGTACCACCTAGCCACCCCCTCCAGTTCATTTTATACAAGTTCATTTTTCCTCATTTATATGAGGAAACTGAAACAAATAAGTGACCAGGGTCACATAACTACTAAGTGTCTGAGATTGGATTTGAACTCAGTCTTCCTGACTCCAGATCCATGGTTCTATCCACTGCTCTCACTATATATACAAATAAAATATTATATATAACACAGTATTTGTATATACATACTCATATGTATATATGCATATTATATGTATACATGTACATCCACACACACACATACATGTTCACCAACCGTTATAACCTTAAAAAATAGCCAGTGCTCATGATACCAGTAGTCATCTCTAAAATTCATAGCTTTGGAGCAGAAAGGGCTGTGAGACATCATCTTATCTGTCCTGATTTTCCAGTTGTGAAGAGAGAGGCCCAGATACAGGAGATGATTTGCCCAGGGCCACACAGGTAGTGGCAAAGTGGGGGAAACCCATCTTCCAACTTTAGAAGCAACCCTCTTTTTCTCTGACCCCCCATTGCCTTCAGTGCACCGGGAGCTCATATTTGCACAAGCCTGGAAATAGCCTCTTTGCACTTCACCTCTGTTTTAAATTCTTTGGCAGGCGCTTTCTGTCCCAAACCACTTCCATTCCCTAAACCTCAGTTTTAGTGACTCAAAGTTTCCACCAGTGTGCAAATTAATTAATGACAAACAGATGCTTTCTTAGTCACACAGATTAAAGAACTTAAATGAAGATTCCAAGGAGACATAGCTTCCAGCTTCAGCTGTTTATAACATAGTCACTGGATTTACTCTATCCCTAAGCTTGACTGGGAAAAAAATCCCAGTTATCATAAAAAAAATGGGTTGTTGTTTACTGGTACCTCAAGAAAAACATAAATATTGGTATAGGAAAAGAGCAAAGCACATGGTCCCAAAGACCTTGAATTTACAGTAGTTACCACCTTCATGGGATCATGGAGTTAGTATCCAAAGGGACTTTGGGGGCCATCTGGTCTAACTTCTTTCTGAAACGTGGAGAGTTAGAATGACTTAGAGTTATATAGGGAATAAGTAGCAGACAGAGAGTTTTTGGGTCAGGTTTTCTGCCCCCTGAATCAAGCACTTCTTCCATTACACCATTCAGTAGCCTCCTTTGAGGGAGATTCCTTGAATGAAAATTAAGGAGTATCTATACAGAAAAGGTCTGACAGTAGTTTTCCTCACCAGTCTTATTGTCTTCCACTGAGAAGAGCTAGTTGTTTTGTTTTGTTTTGTTTTGTTTTTATAGGTAGCCTGAAGCTCCACTAGGGAAGAAGTCCATTATAACTCAAGACTCATCTTTGCTAACAGTGCTTCTAAAGACCATTCAGGCCCTTGATGACTCAAGAACAAAAATTATTTCTGGTTTGTAGGGAGCCTCATAAAATGAGTGGCACCTCAGTGCATGAGGAAACCATTGTGTTTTTGTCTTGTGCCTTCTTCAATGTACACTGAACAGTAGAGAACAGTGACACCATCAGTGGAAAGGAAAGGAATGATGGCAGAGGAGAGAGTCTGTGACCATAGTGAAACTCCTGGCCCAAAAAACCAAACCCAAACAAAAACCATCTCTTCAGAGTGACATGGCAGGGCACACTACTAGGTTCCAGTCTGTCTAGGAAATACACAGATTCATGAGTCAGTGAAAACAAACATGACCAGGTTCCATGAAGGAGGGAATATGGTAAAGTCCATTTGAGTCAACAAATATTAATTAAGTGATTTGTGTGCCAGGCAATAAGCTCTTGGGGTATTAAAAAAAGGCCAAAAAAAAAATCCTTATCTCCTCAAGAAGAAGACAATGTAGAAACTACTAGGTGTAAATGGTAAATCTCAGAGAGAAGGCACTAGCATGGGGAAAGGAGAGAGAGGTAGGAAAGGTACCTAGCAGAAGGTAGGATTTGAACTGAGTCTTAAAGGAAGCCAGAGAGGCCAGGAAACAGAGGTGAAGAAGAGCATTCCAGACATGGGGGAGAGCCAGTGAAGAAGGTTAGAGTGGGAGATAGAGTGACTTGTGTGAGAAAAAGAAAAATGCCAGTGTCACTGGATCATAGAGCATAAGGAAGAGAAACAAGTGTAAGAAGATGCCCTTTTCAGTCTTCTTACACTTTTTTCTCCAGATAGAAGGGATTTAATTTTTGTAATAAGGAGCCATGTAGTTTATTGAGTAGGGGAATGACCTGGTCAGATCTGCTCTTTGGGAAGATCTACTGGACAGTTGAGTGGAGGATACCCTAGAAAGGAGAGAGATTTGAAACAGTGACACCAACCAGAAGAATATTGCAATAATTCAACTCTAAGAAGAAGATCACAACTAGGGTGGCAGGTATTTCAAAAGAGAAAAGGGGACAAGTAAGAGAGATATTGGCAAGTTAGGAATGACTAGACTTGGAAAAAGATTAGATATGTAGAGTGCAAAGAGTGACAATTCAGTCAACATTGGGAAGATGGTGATGATAATAAGGAAGTTCAGAAGAGGGAAGGGGCTGGAGGGAAAGATATTTTGTTCAATTATGAATATATTGAGTTTAAGATGTCTATGGGATCTCTAGTTTGAGAGATACAACAGTAGATGTAGACATAAGACTGAGGATCAGGAAATAGGTTAGAGCTAAATAAACAGATCTCAGAATTATCTGCATAGATATTGATGAGATAATTAAGAGAAATAGTAATAGAGCAGTGGTTCTCAACCTTCCTAATGCCATGACCCTTTAATACTCTGCATATGAGTGGACCCGCCTAGAGACAGAGAGAGGAGCAGTGTCTCAGTTCCTAAGGCCATCGGAAATATGTGTTTTCCAATGGTCTTAGGAGACCTCTGTGAAAGGGTCGTTCAACTCCCAAAGGGGTCATGACTCACAGGCTGAGAACCACTGATATAGAGGAAGAAGAGATAGTCCAGGACAAAACCATGGTGGACATTCACTGTTAGTGGGCAGGATCTGAATGAATATTCAGTGAAGGAGTAGTCAAACATTAGAAAGAAGAGAGTGTGAAGGAGAAGAGAAGGATAGACAGTGTCAAAGGCTACAGAGAAGAATGATGAGGATTGAAAAAAAAATTAGATTTGGTAATTAAGAGATCATTGGTAACTTTGGAGAATGCAATTTCAGTTGAATGATGAAGTAGGAAGCCAGACTATAGACAGAAAAGAGTGAGGGTAGAATAAGTAGAGAGTCTGATTACAGATGGCTCTCTCAAGGAGTTTAGTCACAAAAAGAAGAAATTATAGGGCATGTCAGGCAGAAAAGTTACAAAACGGATAAAGTATTGGACTTGGAATCAGGAGGAATTGAGATCAAATCTTGCCTTAGGCATTTATTAGCTGTATGACCCTGGGCAAGTCATTTAATCTCTTGTAGTCTCAGTTTTCTCACCTGTAAAATGGGGTTAATTATGGCCCCTTGCAGGATTGTTATGAGGATCAAATGAGATGTTTCCTGACTCTAAGCCTAGACATCCAGCATAGAATAGTGAAAAGAATGTTCCATTATCCCTGGATCCAGAGAATCTAGGTTCAGATCCTATGTATTTTTTTAAGTTAATTTATTTATTTTTAGTTTTCAACACTCACTCCCACAAATTTAAAATTTTCTCCCCCTCCATACCCTCTTCCCTCCACAAGACTATATGCAATCTGATATAGGTTCTACATATACATTCCTATTAAACATATTTTCACATTAGCCATGTTGTATAGAAGAATTAGAATGAATGAGAGGAAACATAAGAAAGAAAAAAACAAAGCAAAACAAACTAAAAAAGAAAATAGTCTGCTACATTCTGCATTGGGACTCCATAGTCCTTTCTCTGGAAGTGAATGGCGTCTTCTATCATGAGTCTTTTGAAATTGCTTTAGGTCCTTGCATTGCTGAGATGGGCTAAGTCTATCAAGATCAGTCATTGCACAGTGTGGCTGTTACTGTGTACAATGTTTTCCTGGTTCTGCTCACTTCATTCAGCATCAGTTCACATAAATCTTTGCAGGTTTTTCTGAAGTCCACCTGTTCATCAGATCCTACTTCTGACACATTACATGTGTGGCCTTGGGCAAATCACACAACCACTCCAGGATTCAGTTTCCTCATTTGTCAGATAAGGAGAGTTGAACCAGATAAACTCTACTGTTCTTTCTACCTATAAATATATGGTACCTCTTCACATAGAAGAAAATTTTATTTTGTTTTATTTCTCAGGAAGTAGATACAATTCAATTTCACATTAAATATGTGGTGCTCTCTAAAATCCGTGCTTTAAAGCAAGGTGATTGGGAACAGGTCTGTGTGCAAAACAGAACTGAACGTGAAAGAAAAAAAGGAAAATGAACATTTTTTTGTAGTAACTGAGGTTTAAGTGATCCTATAGAGGTTGCCCTGGATTACATGGGATTGACCAGTGTCCACAAACCAGGTAGAATAAATTCCCCTGAACCCAATCCATGGTTTTCAGGGTTAATTTCTCTTAATGTTACCTCCGTCCTCCTGCTCCAATAAAGTGGGCCCAGAGGGGAGAAAAGAGCCAGTTAGCAGGACCATCTGCCAAATGCCCACTTGCTATCTAGGATTCTGCCATTCTGGAAATAAGAATATATCATTCACTCCATCTTAAAAGATGGAAAAGTGAATTCGTAGCTAATAGAGGTTAATGACTTAACATCTATGTCAGGACATAAAAAAATACCATCCTCAATCTATATCACATCAGTCTTTCAATAATATTGGCTTGTAGAATCTCAGATTTTTAGAACTAGAAAGAACCTTTGAGATCATCTGATCCAACTCCCTCCTTTTATAAATATGTAAACTGAGATCCAGAGATGTTGTGACTTATCCAAGTTCACTCCGTCAGAAAGTAGAAGATTTGAAAGCAGTGCCTCTGATATCTATTGACTTCCAGGATATTTTCCTTAACCTTTCAGTGTTACAGGCAAAAACAAACTGCAGACCTGGTGCCAACCTGTGTGGACGAGAGGGTGTTTTCTCTCTGGGAATTCCCTATACTAATGAGCAAGATCATGGAGTTGGTCCCACCCATTCACCCAAGTTAATGTGCTTTGAACTTAACAATTCTAGGTTTAGTTTCATAGAATTTTATCGTAGATTTGTTTGTTTTGGATCAGACCTATAACTTAGCTGGAAAAGGTCACTCCCAGGAAGGAAAACTTCCTCTACCAAAATAGATCCAATACTTAATAGCCTTGGAGAGTTGTCTGGGGGCGACAAGAGATTAAGTGATATGATGCTCATCAAACAGCCTATATGTGACAGAAGCTGAGGATGATAAACCAGGCCTATCCTGACCCTGAGGCTTGTTCTCTGCCTTTCCCTAGTGTTTAAAGTCTCTCTTTTTTTTGTCAAAGAGAGGAAGGCATGGGGAATGAATGACTGTTTTCAATGGTGTCAGCAAAAACCGAGTCACTTAGACTTGTGGGATTTCAGGGCTATGCCTATTCCCAAGGTATCCCTTAGGTATTCCCAAGGGCTGTCGTCTAGGGAGCTCATAAGTCACCAACCTCCCCAAGCAGGTGGAAGACCCTGAGTCATAGACTCCATTTTTCACTGGAGTGAACCAATCCCAACCACACCCTGTTGCTCAAAGGCAGCTAGAGTATTTAGAAAAAACCATTCAGTCATGTGGAGGGCCCAGGACTAATTTCTCTGCCCAACCCCAACTTCTCTTCAAAAGACTAGCTTGTGATCTGGTGTAACTTCTGAGTTCATGCTTTTTAAGTATGACAGGCAGACAGTAGAGTGCTTTGTTACTTGACGCCATGAATAAAGGTCAGGCAACTCCCAGCTGGTCAGCCCACTGATTCACTGACTTTCCCAATCATTTCACCTTTGAGTTTATGGGATTGAAGAATTGGATGGAATCTGAGAGAGGTTGCTTGGGTTTGCAGTCAGAAAACCTGGGTCAGAACCACGTTGTCCACGCGATACTGGTAGAGCAAACTGCTGGCCCTCTCTTGGCCTTGGGGCCCTCATAAAATGAGAGGGGAGAGAAGGTGGAGAAAAGATGATCTTTAAAATCCTAATTCTGACCTATCCTTTTACAGCTAAAGGAACTGGGACCAAGAAAAATGAAATGATTCATCTAAGATCTCACAGATGAATAAAAGAGCCGGAATGGAACCCGGGCCTTCCCAGTCCAAATTTATTGGACTATTGTATGGGACCTGTCCTTGTACCAACTCACTCTTCTCATTGCTATAATGGTCTAGTTTTGAAAGGACCCTTAGAGGCTATGTGGTCCAGCTCTTTCATTTTACAGTTGGGGAAACCAAGTCTCAGACAAGAGAAGTAATGACCAAGGTCATATAGGTAGGATCAGAGGTAGGATCTGAACCCAGATCCTTTGACTATACAACCTGTCTGTCTCTTCTTTAGGGCAACACATAGAAGGTAGGGGTAGTGGAAAGGCATAATTACCTCCTACCAAAGGGCAAAGGCTATCTGCAGAGCTTACCTCTCATACAATTCAAAACCAGGGCTTATTAGGGGAGGAGTTGGAAAGCCCCCACCAAGAGGAACCAATCAGTCAATCAGCATTTATTAAGTACCTACAATCAGTTAGGCACTATGCTGAATGCCAGAGTTGTGTATATTAAATAGAGAACCCAGCAATGAAGGGCTTCTGTGCTGCATGGAGTGGCATAGCTTCTGGAATTATTATCAGGTGAAGAGTTCCATTATTCTCTGCCCTGATCAGACCATATCTGGAGTATTGTATTTGGTTCTGGGCACCAGAGTTTAGGAAGGATGTGGATAAATTGGAGAGTATCATGACAAGCACAACCAGGATGGGGAAGAACCTCAAGTTCATGACACATGAGAATTAGTTAATGGAACTGTGGCTATTTAATCTGGGGAAAAGAAGGTTTGGGGGATGGGTGGGAGGGGAAACATAATATCCATCTCCAAATATTGATCTAATTCAAGAATGAGCACCATTCTTCTTTCTCTCCCTCTCCCTACCGCAATTCTGTTCCTTTAACCTAGTGTGTATTAGGTTACCTAGGTACCAGATGGCATTGTTATCCACCATCTTGGTCCTATTCAACAAAAAATCTAAAACTGGGCAGCTTCACACTCATGATAACAGTTAAGTTCATGCTGTCCACTGGGTGGAAGTGCTGAAGGTGTCTTCAAGCTCTCTAGAAGGCTCTCAGAAAGTGAATGATTTTCTGTCTCTCAGTTCTGCCACTCTGTGGGTCAGTACTGACTCATATCTGGGGTATGTAGATTTATCCAGTCAGAGTGAGTGAATATAAACCCCTATCTACTGGCAAAGCCTGCTTAATTCTTGGATTGGATATACTTCAATAAACTTCAGTCACTTGACCTTGGCATAAATGAGGTTGATTCTCCATAGAAGGAGCCAATCATGAAGATGCAGAAACTCTTGTGCAAAGATTCTTAACCTGAAATCTGTGCACCTAAAATACAAACATACATATATATGATAATTAGATTTCAATGTAATCAGTTTCCTTTGTACTTCCATGTACTTTCTTCTATGCATTTGTAAAAATCATTGTGATAAGGGGTCCATGGGCTTCACCAGACTGCCAATTGTTACATGACACAAGGAAGAAGCCCTCCTTAGATTTACTGATCCAGAATTCATGGTATAGAGGATGAATTTAGGGTCTGGGTTGACTTGGGAAAGACAGAGGCTGCTACATCTTGAGATTGTCTGACTCTTGGCTGTCTTATCATTGGAGAGGACCATTTACCCCATTTGACTAGAGCTAACTGGTTACTTGTGGAACATGGTGGAGCAATGGCCAGTCTAGACAAAGAGAAGGTGGCCATTGAATGACACCCTGAAGTCCCTCTGCAATTGAGCATAGTACCTCTCTCTACTGCTGAGACCTATAACTTCCTTACCCAATTCCCAGACAAATTTCTGTAACTCTTTGAAGTATAATGCAGTGAGATGGGGCAGAGAAAGAGAGGCAATACTTTCCTACCCAGAAAAATGAAAGTAAAAAGAACCTTTATTACCTATTTCTCTTTTAAGCACAGAATAAAATAGGAGGGTGATAGTTAATATGTGGTATAAAAGTTTGAATTATCAGAAAAGGCTTAGTGATATGGTGGGAGCAGAGTCAGGGGCAGCTAAGTGGCACAGGGCATAAAATGTGTAGATAGGCCCTGGAGTAAGGAAGAATCATCTTCCTGAGTTCAAATCTGGTCTCAGATGCTTACTAGCTGTGTGACCCTGGACAAGTCACTTAACCCTGTTTATTTCAGTTTTTCATCTGTAAAATGAGCTGGAGAAGGAAATGGCAAGCAGCACTCCAGTATCTTTGCCAAGAAAACCTCAAACAGGATCAGGAAGAGTTGGACATGACTGAAAAAACTGAACAACATGGGGGAGTTAGAACTTTGGGTGAATTTTAGAACTGTAAGGCAAGAGTTAAAGCCAAATAGGCAGGGTGAAGGATGCTGAGTTGGGGGATGGCTAGAGCTGACCCTTGCCATTAGCCTTGCCCTACTAGAGAATCTTCCTGGTTTTAACAGTAGAGGATTTTAGGTGGGCAGGCATCTGTGCCCTATTTCTGATTGGGACAGGGGTCTAGCAGGGAAGCACATCATTTCTGAAAAAAAAGGTTTTACAGGATTCTATTTTTAATGCCTTGCCCTTACCCTACTCTCCAAAGGAAATATATATTATAAGTTCCAGTTTCTAGAAATGAGGAAACTCTGTTTCAGGCCAAGGTCACTCTGCTCTTGTGAATCAGCTAAAGTGGGTAGAGGGAAAAGAGAGAGAGAATTTCTGGGAGATTCAAATCATTTTCTTCAGTTCAGGATTCCTTGGTCAGGGTTGGTGAGAGACTTATATGAAACCAGCAAGTATCCATGTACTGGTAGATTTCTCCTGCATGATATCATGACCTGTACTTAGGTATGGAGGTCAGTACTTCCTGCTCTGTGGGAAAGTGCTGGTGTGAGGCTCAAGCCCCCAAGACAGTGATAGGTTGGGTGACCTCTCTAACCCTACCCATCTCCTTCTCCTCAATACACTCTCTTCTTTGGATTTCAGTGACCCTGCTCTCACTTAGCTCTCCTTTGTGAGGTCACTGCCTATATCCATCCCTGTAACTGTGGTGTGGTCCCAGACCCTGCCCCAGGCCCTCCTCTCTCCTCTCTCTATCATAGAGCTCTTGGTGATATGATCAGCCTCTCTGGGTTTAATTACCATCTTTCTGAAGACTCTAAGATCCATACAGGCATACCTCAGAGATATTGCAGGTTCATTTCCAGACCATCACAATAAAGTGATTGTCACAATAAAGCAAGTCACATGAATTTTTTGGTTTCCCAGTGCATATAAAAATTATGTTTATATCATACTGTAATTTATTCTGTGCAATAGTATTGTCTAAAAAACCATTGTGCGTACCTTAATTTAAAATACTTTATTGCTCAAAAAAAATATTAACCATACTCTAAAGTAAACCTTCAGCAAATCATAATCTTTTTCACTGGTGGAGAGTCTTGCCTTGATGTTGATGGGTGCTGATAGAGCAAGGGAATGATTGCTGAAGGTTGGAATGACTGTGGAAATTTCTTAAAATGAGACAACAGTAAGTTTGCTGCATCGCTCTTCCTTTCATGAAAGATTTCTCTGTAGTGATAAAACAAAGTCAGGAAGACCTGAACTCAAATCTGGCCTCAGACACTTACTGGTTGTATGACCCTGGGTAAGTAACTTAACCTTTGTTTGCTTCAGTTTCCTCATCTGTACAATAGGGATGATTATAATAGCATCTACCTCCCAGGATTATCATGAGAATCAAATGATATGATGATTGTAATGCTTGCTGCTAATATTATTATTAATTAATTGTCTGAGGCAGGATTCAAACTAAGTCTGGTGCCTGGCACTCATACAAAGAAATCCACAAGCTGGAGAGCAGAAACTTGAGATAGGACCTTTGGGGTGAAGATCAGCAGAGAGTGCATAGGAAGTGATTTAGTCATGGGGATAAATGCTGTATACCACTTAGACCAGTGGTTCTCAATCTGGGGATTATGTTCAATTTGTAACAGTGAAAATACATCCTGCATTTCAGATAGATTCATAACTGTAGCAAAATTAGTTATGAAGTAGCAAAGAAAATAATTTTATGGTTGGGGGTCACCACAACATGAGGAACTGTATTAAACAGTTGCAGCATTAGGAAGGTTGAGAACCACTGATTAGACAGAAGGAGGAAACAGATGAGTAGCTATGGAAAGAGACTGTAAACTTAGGATGGGGGCATGATTGAGTAGTGACATGGGACTTATCTGGACATCTGCTGGAACTCTCTTCATGCTAAAAGCAAAGCAGCTGATTGATTCTTACCTTGATTGTTGCATTCTTCAAAAGGTAGAGGAAGCAATGAGGGGAATTGCTATCCCGAATTTGATTCTGACCTATAAGGAGAAATGGATTGCTGAAGCAGAAATAATGGGAATGTTGGGAGGGAGTAACTACTCCATCTTATCATTTGCAAAATAGAAAAGAAAAAAAATCCAACCTAGTTTGGTATGCTTCCTAGCTTTGAAGAGAGTTGTTAAGAGAAAAGTTAAAAGACAGCCTAAATAGGATCCTACACCTTAAAATTATGGAGGGGTGGGAAACTCTAACACAGTGTCAGTGAGGCATGGCCAGAGGGCTGGATGTGATGTCAGAAAGACTTGGGTTTGAACCCTATCTCTGATACTTATTAGTTATATGACTCTGGGCATATTTGTGACTCAGTTTCCTCATATACAAAATGAAGAGTTGGATTTAAAATGGCCTCTAAGGGCCCTTCTAGCACTAAATGTATGGTCCTATTGTGCAATTTGAGGCCACATTAACAGAGGCATAGGGTCCAGGAATAAGGAAAACAGTTCTTCTATACTCTGCTTTGGTCAGAACGCATCTGGAGTATTGCCTTCAGTTCTTTTTTTTTTTTTTAATTTTATTACAGTTTGCATCATTCATTTCCACAAGATTTTGAGTTACATATTTTCTCCCCCTCTTTCC
>CM053591.1:165801072-165839403 GCA_028646515.1 Pseudochirops corinnae
AATCTGGAGTTCCATAATCAAATGTTATGAATGTGTATCTATCTATCTATCTATCTATCTATCTATGCAATTATTATTAGTATTATTGATTACATCCAACTGGAAATTGAGATACACAGGCACTGTGGTTGGGAGATCCATCCTGCCCTACCGAAAAGTGACATAGGAGAGAATAGACTGGGGGGGAGGGGGACACACTGGGATGGCTGTTTTGGGGCGGTGGGTGGGGGAAAGAGGGGGAGAAAATATGTAAATCAAAATCTTGTGGAAATGAATAATGCAAACTATAATAAAATTTAATTTAAATTAAAAAAAAGTAGTTTAATGAAAATTAAAGAAATATGATACAATCTTAAAAAAAACAAAAAAAACAAAAAAAGCAAAAAACAGAGTCTAACACAACTGAAGCAATTGAACCTCAACAAAAAGTACTTAAGTGAGGCATCTCAGTGGATGGAGAACAGGACCTGAAGACAGGAAGATGGGAGTTCAAATCCAGCCTCAGACACTTACTAGCTGTGTGACCCTGGGCAAGTCGTGTAACCTCTCTGCCTCAGTTTCCTGAAGTGAAAAATTGGAATAATAATGTTAACACCTCCTGCGGGGCTGTGGTGATTAGTGCTTATCTGTGTTTACTTTAACCCTTCAAACAATCCATTGCTTCAGCAAGGAGGACACTGTCTCTACTGGCCCAGGACACAGCCTTCTTCACTTTGGAAGACTGACAGTGGGTTGGCACAAGTGCCCGTGCTCCCATCCTCCACCAGGATGCCACTCTGCAGCACTCAGTGAAGCTCTATTAGCATAACCACCGGGATCTCATCTCCCAGATACCCTAGGATGGATGGATGACACTGGGCTAGAGCCTCAAGTTCCTGTATGCTACTGGTGGATGCTCCCTGCCTTCCAGAGTGGAGGGAGTGACAGCCCTGTCCCATGCAGGGAGTGGCTGCTTTCTCTGTTAGGTGGAAAACTCAAAGAACAGGCCCCAAAGCCTGCCTCTCAAACCTTCTAAGCTGGGTAGCCAATGGGCTATGCCTTTCCAGCCTCAGTTTCCTCATATGTAATTAGAGATAACAATACCATTAGGACTTACTTCACAGGCCTCTTGTGTGGATCAAATAAGATGATTCCTGCAAAGCACTTTGTGAACCTTGGCCCACTTCATAAACATCAGTTATTATAATAATTCACACCAGAAAATGACAGGAATTAGAAACGCCTGCCCCTCCCACCTCATCTCTGTCTCCAGGGTTCCCTGGCTTCCTTCAAGTATCAGCGAGATCTCCCTTAATTCTGGTGCCTTCCCTCAGTCGGTGGTCTCCAGTTCATCCCATCTATGCCCTGTTTGTTCAAACCTGTTTGAACCCTGTCTTCCCCGTTAGACTGCGAGCTCCTCGAACACGATTTTAACCTTTCATAGTGTCTCGTAGGCAGTAGGTGCTTAATAAATGCTTATTGACCGACACAATCTTTCCATTTGAGAGGTGAAGAAGCATAAGGCTCAGACGTGGGATGTGTTACCAGAGGGCAAAGCCAAGATGTGAACCCCATTTTCCAGGCTCCATTCATATAGCAAGTTAAGGCTTATGAAGTGCTTTCCTCACGTACAACCCCAGGAGGTAGGGAAAACAAGGCTTACTATCCCCAGTTTGCAGATTAGAAAACTGAGATTTAAAGTGATTTCTCTTGGCTCCCACACCCTGTAGGTGTCCCAGAATTCTGATTCTGATGGTGAGGTGGGGTGCCCTCTATGAGAGCACAGGCTGGCTTTCTCAACAGGAATGCCACCTCAATTAAAGCACAGATGTAGAACTGGATGAGACTTACAGATGAAGAAACGGAGGTTCAAAGATGTTATATAACTTTCCCAGGGTGACAAAGATAATAAATGACAGAACTGGAATTGGAGGCAGGTTCTCAGACTTCAAATGTGCCATGAAAAGAGTGAGCTATTCATTTCAAATACAATCTCAAAGAAAAAGCATCCAAGAAATGACTCAAGCCTAGAAGGTCAAAATCCCACACCCACCAAGCATCCTTTGGATCTTAAGTTAGGATCTGTGTCAGGAACTTAGTCAGAGGCCATTCGCTGCACCCTGAGACATGGAAGGACTGAATGTAAATTAATAAATGACCATGCAGTTTTCCAAGCCAAGTTCTGATGGATTTGATGACCAAGAATCAATCTTTATGGGCTGGTTTCAATTGAAAAAATGACTAACCAGGTTCTCTCCTGAATTCTCTTTTCTCTATGTACTCTCTCACTGAGTGATTTCATCAACTCTTGTAGATTTAATTATTATCTCTATGCCAATGAGCCCCAAATCTATTTATCCAGTCATACTCTCTCTCCTTTACTCCAAGCCAGTATCACTAAATGCCTATAAGATATTTCAGACAGGATGTTCCAGAGGCATCTCCAATTCAATTTGTCCAAGTGGAATTAATTACCTTTACTGTGAAAATGACTTCTCTTCTGAAGTTCCCCAATACTGTTGAAAGAATCAGTCACCTGGGTTCTTAACCTTGGCAATATCCTTTATTTATCACTCTCACTCACCCTGGTTCAATCAGGGACCAAATCTTATCATTTCTATCTCATATCTCATATCTCTGTTCTCCATTCACACAGTCACTATCCTAATTAAAGTCCTCACCACCTCATGCCTGGTCTATTACAGTAAGCCTTGTGGTTGGCCATCTTGATTCAAAAGTCTCTCTTCACTCCAGACCATCCTTCTCACAGGTGTCAAAATGTGATTTTGCTAAAATCTGGGTCTCTTCATGTCACCACACTACTCAATAAACTCTAGTAGCTCTCTGTTCCCTCTAGGGTCAAACTAAGACTTCTTCATTTGACATTTGAAAGTCTTCACAACCTGACCCCTTATTTACATTGCTTCCTTCTGCTATCTAGATATAATTCAGCCATACTGTCTTACCTACTATGAGATGCTCCGTCTCCTCTCTCTGTGACTTTGCATGAGATTTTATCTTTGTATCTCTAGTCTTTTAACAGTGTCTAGAACTCAGTAGGTGTTTAATAAATTATTGGTGATGGATTGTTCTAGCTAAGATTTAATCTTGCAAAAATGGTAACAGAATTTCCACTTCTTTCTAATTTTGTACCATTCAAAGATTGCCCCATTGAAAAAATCTTTGCATCAAATTTCTCTGATAAAGATCACATTTATGAGTATGAGATAACATATAATACTTTTGCCATCTTAAAGAGCTATATAAATACCAGCTATTATTATTATACAAAATGAATGGATTTAAATTTATAGGAATAAGAGCCATTTCCCAGTTGATGAATGACCCAAGCATATGATCAGTCAGTTTTCAAAGAAATAAATCCAAGTTATCAACAGCTATATGAAAAATGTTCCAAATCACTAATAATTAGAGAAATGAAAATTAAAGGAACTTTCTAAGGTCACACCTCACACCCACCCATCAGATTGGCAGAGATGACAAAAGAGGAAGATGACATGGTTGGATAAGCTAGAAGACAAGAGTGTGTTAATTCACTGTTGGTAGAAATGTAAATTGGTCCAGGAATTCTTGAAAGCAATTTGGAATGAGGGCTCCAAAGTTACTATACTTGTACATACACTTTCATCCAGCAACACCATTACTAGTCCTGGACTCCAAAGATATCAAAGAAAGAAAAAACCCCTTATTAAAAAAATTGTATGAGTTCTTTTTGTAGTGGGAAAGAGCTAGAAACTAAAAGAGTGCCCATCAGTTGGAGAAAGTCTGAACAAATTATGGTATATCGATATCAAGGCATACTACTGTGCTGTAAGAAATGATCAAAGATGTAGTTTCATAAAAGTCTGAGAAGACTTTTCTGAAATGATGCAGAACGAGATGGGTAGAACCAGGAGAACAATTTAGACAATGACAACATTGTCAAGATAAACAACTTTGAAAGATTTAAGAACTTTGATCATTGCAATGAGCAGCAATTCCAAAGTGCCCCGTGAGCAAGCAGGCTCCTCACTGCCTGAGAGAGGTAAAGAATCACGATACAGAATGAGACACACTTGTTTTGTCATGGTCAAAGCAGGAAGGGGCTCTGCTTGACTGTATATTTATTACAGTTGTTATAAGGGTTTGGGAGTGGGCGTGGGCATGGGGATGGAATCGAGGAAAGAAAACTAGTGAATAACAGGCTTTTTTTTAAGTTGCCTAATTGTTGGCACTTTGGGTTTGTTAATGAGACCTGTCAAAGTCAAGTAAGGTGAAACTCTCTTTTCTCTTTGAAAGATTTTATATTGCTTTTATCTCTCTAGTTGTTAAAACTGGATGGCTAATACTGATATTAATCAGAGTTACAGCTCAGTTGGAAAATCCAGAGCTCCATGCATGACCCACGCATGCTTTCCTGTACCCAGAGCTTTTGAATGTACACATCTTTAGCCCTTTCTCTTGAATCTCTTGTGAAATGGCCACAAAACAAAACATAACAAAAGAAAAAAAACCTTGCTTCTAAAAGGCAATCCTTTTCTAATATCAATTGGTTTCTCTCTCTCCACTCCTTTCTTTTCCTTTGGTTTCCTTTCTCCCTCCCCCCCCCCTCTCTTTTTTCTCTCCCTTTCCTCCCTCTATGTTTTTGTATCTGTCTCTTCATCTCCATTTATCTTTCCCTCTCCTCTTCTTCTCCCACCTCTCCACACACCTACACACACATCCTCCCTCCCAATGTCTCTCTCTGCCTGCTTTCCTCTGAGGAGCAGTGTGGCATAGAGCAGAGGAATCAAACTTGTTGCCCACTCCTGAGTTCAGCTCGAATTAGACTAAAATACAGTTGGGAAATATTTAACAAAATAAATAAAAACGCTATATAACATAGATAATGTAAATTTGTGGTTTTCTAATATGAGGTTTTCAATATGTGGCCCACAGGAATCCATCCATTTCTATCTGAGTTTGACACCACTGGTTTATAGTATGGTCTACTCTGGCAAAAAACGCTGGCCTTGGATCTAGGATGTCCTGGTTCAAGTCCTGGGTTGGCCGCTTATTAGCTCTGTGCTCCAAAACAAACTACCTGACCCTTCTCTGCTTTACAATAAGTGCAATGGGGGCGGCTAGGTGGCACAGTGAATAGAACACAGGCCCTGGAGTCAGGACGACCTGAGTTCAAATCCAGCCTCAGACACTTAACACTTACTAGCCGTGTGACCTTGGGCAAGTTACTTAACCCCAATTGCCCTGCCTTCCCCACTTCAAAAAAAGCAAAACATAAAAATAAAAATAAAATAAAATAAGAGCAATTTAAAGTTGATTTCCAAAGTCCCTTCAGTTCTAACAATCCAGGACAAGTATCACTCTGGTCTCAGAGCAAGCCTCTCCTTCATGTAAGATCCACACTGACTATTCCCATGAAAAGCCCTTAGGTCTTCCTCACTTGATATGAGATACAATATTTTAAAGAATTGTGGCAAGTAGGTGGCATATAATGGAAAATGCATCAGTCTTTGGGTCCAGAAGCCCTGAATTCAAATTCCAACTCGGAAGCTTACTGGCTATGTGACCGTGGGCAAGTCATTCTATGTGCTACGAAATGGAGGTGATAATAACTGGCAGGGCAGCTGGGTGACACAGTGAATAGTGCCGGGCCTGGAGTCAGAAAGACTCATCCTCCTGAGTTCAAATCTGGTCTCAGACACTCACTAGTTCTGTGGCCCTGGACAAGTCACTTAACCCTGTTTGCCTTAGTTTCCTCATCTGTAAAATGAGCTGGAGAAGAAAATGTATCTCTGCTAAGAAACCCCAAATGGGGTCATAAGGAGTTGGACATGACTAAACAACCCAACTATTAACATAATGTAAACTTTTGGGAGACAACTGCTGCCCCTTTGGGCTGACAAGAAGACACGGAGGAAGCATACTCTAGACACAGGAAACCTCCCACACAAAGGCGTGGAGGGAGGAGACGAACTTTTATGTACAAGAGACAGCTCTCCTGCAGTTTATTTGGACTTGTTTGAACAAGTATAGGACTAAAAGGAGGCAGGATCTTTCCAATTGGAAGAAACAGAGTGAACCTAAAAAGTTTCTTCCCATTTAGCCTGAAAGAAAGCTGGACTCAATTCTATTTTCTTTAATTTCCTTAACTATTAATGTTCTGTCCAAAGTGATGCATATGAACAAAAGGCCGGGGCAGAGCTGTCACTAGCAATATTTGTACCTGGATCAAGGATGCCCTCCTGTCAACATTTTAATCAAGATTTCTATAGATGGAGGCTATAAATGCTGGAGATAAGACACAGACCATCTGGTTTCCCATTTCAATTAATTCTTCCTGATAGCTAAGTACTAAGCTATTTCTAGGTCTGTGGTGCTAAAAACAAAACAAAACTGTAAAGGGTTTTCAATATCCCTGTGGAAAAGCCACCATACCTTCTCTATAGCAATGGACATGTGGATTTCTTCTCAGGTAGTCAAAAGCAAGTAATGTGAGGGAAGTAAACTATTTCTTTGGTATTTTTAAAGGTTTTATTTCATGGTAAAATAATATAATGTTTAATCTTACTGATGGGAGACGAGAAACAATCTAATTGGACGAAAGAATCAATGGCCAAAGTCAGGATGATGATTTTTACCCATGTTAATCCCTACTTGGATATTAGATGATTGGACTGTGAGCCCCTTAAGGGCAAAGACTATCTTTTGCCTTTCCGTGCACCCCCAGTGCTCAGCAGACTGCCTGGTGCATAGAAGGCACTTACTCTATATTGACAGACTGACAAGAACACACAAATTTACTGCAAAGATTTTTTTAGCAGGCCAGAAAAGGATTCCTGCGAGCAATGAATATATTCCAGAATTGTAGGATCACTGGTTTCAAGCCAGAAGGTTAGAGGTGATCAAGTCCCATCTGATCATTTTACAGATATGGAAACTGAGCCTCACAGTGAATGAGTGATTCGCTAAAGGTTACACATCGAGGAAGTGTGGGAGATGGAATTTGAACCAGATCTCCAAGTACAGCACACTCTTCCCACCTTCCCATGCTACTGCTCAGCTCAGGTCCCCCAAATGTCAAAATGTAGATGAAATGCAAAGGGAAGAAGTCCAAGACCTCCTGAGGGGGAAATGTGAATGAGGCATATTCAGTTCATTTACTCACCACGTGCTCACCTCCTATGAGTGCTCCCAAGCACCAGGCCTCTGGGGTCATCTGTGACTTCTCTAATCCCATGTCTCAGGGAGGAAGACAAGGACATTAGCCAGGGCTATAAGGAATGCACTGTTAACTAGGGTGGTCACTGCACATCCTGCTGATAGGCAGGCAGAAAGTAATGAGAAAATGAGAAATGAAGCCCCAGCGGCCATTACTCTCCCCATTGGGGCCTCGGTAGGGCTCCTAGGCCAGAACTTCTGCACATTCTCCTCTCCCAACAATGCCGTCTGGAAGGCTGGGAACAGAATGAGGACATAACGAGCCTTCAGACTGCGTCCCGGAGAACTGCCCAGAGAATTTCCAAGTTATCTTCTTCCTGGAAGGCTGTTTTTTTCTTTGCTCCTCCATAAATCTGATTACTTACCAAGCAGTCACTTTACCAAGATCAACCACATACTTCTGCTTATGAGGTGCCAGCAAAGACAAGACGATCACATTGCTGGAGTCATGGGATAAAGCTGGAGGGCTTGTTTGCAGGGCCGCTTTGCTATCACCTACATCCTCCTGTTCTCAGATGCTATGGCAAAAAGAAAAGGCCAAAAAGTCCGCTCATAACAAATAACACACACGCTGAGTTAGTGTCACAGATTTACCTAGGTCCTGGGTTAAATCATGCTCATAGGATTCAGGGCAACACCTCTATCCTCTCCCCAGACCTGTTCCTCGATGGCATCGTGTGCTGGCTGCCCCATGGCGGGGGACAATGGCATCAACAAAGGCCCTCTTCTCATCGGCTCCTCCCTCCCTCCCACCTCAGGAGTAAGGATGATCCAAGTGAGCTGAAAGGGTTTGGGGGTAGGGGGAGAAAAGTTAGAAGGGAAACTCAAAGTCTGAAACTGGGGCTGACGAGACAACAATTACAAGTTTCAACAACTGCTCCTCTGTTTGTAGCATTTCTACATCCCCTTTGTATGTGTTTGTCTCAAGTATGGACCAAGCTCAGCATTATGTGATCCCACTTGGATCCAGAGTGAACATAACAGCCATCTCCAAGTATCTAAAGGGCTTCCATGTGAAAGATTGTGTAGCTGGATCTTGGGTAACAGCAACTACCACAGAGTTACAGGAAGCTCTAGAATTTGAAAAACACTTTCTCCCTTATGAGGGAGGTGGCACAAACAATATTCCCACTTTACAGCCGAGAAGACTGACTCTAAGAGAAAAAGTGACTTGCCTGTAATCACACAGCTAAATAGTATGTTGAGCTGGATTTGAATACAGTCCTCCTGGATTCAAGTCTAACACTGTCCCCACCACCCTCATAGAGAAAACAAAAACAAAAATTAGGGAGGGAGAATTTGGTTCAATACAACTTTAAGAAAAAAATAGAGCTATTTCACAGGACTATCATGCAAAATGTTAAGTACCCCCATCACTAGAAGTGCTCCAAACAGCTGGATGACCAGGGATACACTGAATAAAGAATATTCTCATTTCTAGTGATACCTCATTAACTTAAAACTGCACTAAGACTTTTGGGACATGCCATACATCAGGGTTTCTTTCCTCTCTACATTTACATAGTATTCACCAATTGAGTACTAGGTAAAACAGATTTTTGAAAAGCTAATAAAACCCCATTTTAGTTCAGTTCAAGGTACCATTTATCACAAGAATTCCCATGATAAATAGGGTGCTTTCAAAGATTCTGGGAGAAAAGAAAGATATGCAGAGTTCCCTTTGAGCAAAAGGCAATTCATATAGTACACAAATGGAAAAAATCTGTCTAGTTTTTTGCAAGACTAGGACAAGCTTTGGAATCAGTTTCCCTCACAGAAGTTCTTGGAATTAGTCCTACCAAAGGAACAGAGTTTGTTTTATAGGAGCCAGAGAGCTTCCAGAGCACAGAAATGATTGAAAAAAAGCAAAGCCAGCTCAATGATCAGAAGCACATTCTGTTCCAGAAGCATCTCTGTTCTCACCTGTGCACATACACACACACACACAGAAATGAATTGAGGTTATGAGCTGGGTTTGCACCCTCAAAATCCTCAATTCCATACTGTCCCTCACCTTTGGTAGCCATTCAGTAGCTAAATTTTATGAATTCTCCCTCCACAAGATTTCTCGTAGATTACACCTTCTGTCCATTCATACAGCCCCCACCAAGGCTCCCACCACTTCTCCTGGGACTATTTGTAATGTCTTCCTAATCCTGCTTCCAGTCTGTCTGCCTCTGTCTCTGCTTCTGTCTGTCTTCTGTCTCTCTCTCTCCTCTCTCTGTCTCTGCCTGTTTCTCTGTCAATCTGTCAGTGCCTCTGTGTGTGTGTGTGTCATGTGTGTCTCTCTCTATGTCTCTGTCTGTGTGTGTGTCTCTCTATCTCTGTCTTTCTCTCTCCCTCCCCCCCCTCCTGTCTCTTTCTGTCTCTCTAGCTCTCTGTCTCTGTTTCTGTCTTCTTTCTTCTTCTTTCCTCTCCTATCATCCACAAGCTGCCAAAATGATAGAATATTCCTAAAGCTCAGGTCTAATCATGTCATTCAAGAAACTCCAGAGACTCAGTGTATCCTAAGCATCCTTAAGCAAAACTGCAAATTCTTCTTTTTGAGCATTTAAAGCCTCTCATCATTAGACTCCAGCTTCTCTCCAAGCTGATTACAAATTACTCCTACATTGTATGATCCAGCCAAACTATTCCCTGTACATGACACTGTCATTTATACCTTGAAAGATCTCACTCCTTGCCTTCACCTCTTTGAAACCCTTAGCCCCCCTTTCCCCTCTGCTTTCAAGGCTCAGTTCAAGGGGCACTTCCTGAAACCCCCATTTGTTACTGCCTCCACCCCAATCACTGTATATTTATTTTCTATACCCTCTTTGGGCATTCAACCTGGCATACTGGATTCATTCAGGAAGACCTGGGTTCAAGGTTGGCATTTGTGATTCTGAGCAACTCTGAGTTGTCGTATGTCTCTCAGGACCTCCCGCTTTCCCCCAATCTCGGGAAAAAAAACCCACCTCTCTAAGACAAAACATTGCAGAACAGGTGGTAATCCAAACTGACTGAGAAAACTTACTCATTTAGAGTTCCCTATATACCACTGCAGTCACAGGATCAATTTTTTAAAATTAATAAAACCATTGTTCCTGTATTTGAATTTTCACTTCACAGACTTTCTTCAGAGTAGTCTTCCTATTGTACCAATCTGATAAGCTAATCATTTTATTTGGAAGGTCAAGATTAGTTTAAACTTTATTCAACCACTGAAAGATTTGGAGGAAGGCAGTAAAATGATCGATTCCTTATAGATTTTGCTTGTGTAAAAAACAGTTTCAGATCCTTTCCAGCAGGGGTGTCTAATGAAGGAAAGTAAGAAAAGTCTGTCTGGGCAAAGGAAGAGAATTATCAATGGCTGGGGGACATTGCGACTGTTATGGATGCGAATTTGCATGCCTAATAGGAGTAGAAAAAGAACTTTGTTTTAAAATAAACTGCTAAAATACGTGTGAGAAGAAACACAGTCTTGAGATGGAATTTGAATCATGAGCATCATGACATCCCAGAATGAGGCTAGTTTTCTCTTGTTGAATATTTGAATATTTGGAGATGGCTATTGTGTCTACTGTGGGAGCAACACGATCACTCCATGCGACTCACAGTACAAACCAGAGACAAAAAACTTCCAAGAGGTTGTGGGACACTAATCAAAAAGGAACAGCTGATGAATTTTGTAATGGCTCTATGTATGTATATGTGTGCGTTTATGTATGCACATTATGTATATGTATGTGTAGATGTAGATGTATATATGTATATGTATGTATATGTGTGTAGATAGATAGATGATAGATAGATAGATAGATAGATAGATAGATAGATAGATAGATAGATAGATAGATATGTAGTCAGCTTCCCTCCTAGGCTCTAAAGTTTCCTTCCAGCTTTTCCCCTTTGGGCTACTAGTCCCCCCCTCACCCTTATCTTTTCTCTCCAAAACCCTTTTCCATCCACCTTAGAATTTCCTTTTGTCTCCAGATTTTATACTTGAAATCAAGGGGGGAAGCTTGACAAAGTAGCTTTGCTGATGTCATTGCCCCATGAAATGGAGAGGCTAGTATGCTGGATGAAGAGGCTGATGCCATTGGGTCCTGAGTCTGGGAACAGGCTACCCATCCCCCCCAACCCTCCCCTCTCTGTCTCTGTGTCTCTCTGTGTCTGTCTCTGTCTCTCTCTTTCTCTGTGTCTGTCTCTCTGTCTCTGTCTCTCTCTCTCCCCACACACACTCCTTTACAGTCAAACTGGCCTGCCTCTGAAATACCTGAAATACCTGAAATTCCATCCCCTGCCTCTTGTCTTGCACCTCTTCAATTCCTCATCTTCCATCAAAGCAGAGCTCGGGATGAAGCCGCCCCTTAGTCCCCCTTAGTATTTGCCAATTGGCCCTTTATTAGTCTACCTCTTGGAATGTCTTCATATAACTTTGTATGTACCTGTGTTGGCTTCCCTAGGGCCTTGTGGGATCCGGTGCAGTGGAATCGAAGTCCAGGGGCAGGGACTGTTTGAGTCCACATCCCCAGTTCCTAGAATCTTTCCTTGCACATAGTAAATGCTTAATAAGTTTGTTGCACTGTTGAATTAGTGGCAGGGTACATCGATTGGTTTCTTAGAAATTCCTGGAGGTGGCAAAACACTCTAGTGCCTAGCCAGGCATGATGATCAAAAAGTGTTCGTTTCTCTGGGTGTCTGGGGCCGTGGAGACCAGGGGTTCTTAATCCGAGGTCTGGATTTGTTTGTTAAAAATATTGTGCTAGGTGTATTTGGAGGTCATTGATTTCCTTTGTAATCCGGTGTCTGGTTTTATCTACTCTGAGAAGGCCCCCCCTCCCCCCCCCCCCCAGCTTCACCAGCCTGTCAAAGGAGGTGACAAAGAAAGGTTTAAGAACCCCTGTCCCAGAGAGAGCCCCCGACTCCAGGGGAAGGTCCCCACGGGCCTTTGGCTCAGATGGAGGTGAAGGTCAGACGGCTCTACCCTGAGGCGCTGCCTTCAAGAAGTTTGTCCAGCCCCCAATTACTAGCTCCTTCTACTCCTCCCACCCCAGAAATCATTACTACTTTGTACACATTTTGTGTCTTCTTACCGATATTTCTTTCCCATTGAATACACACCTCACTAGAGCACGGATCGTGGGTCGCATGTGGAGAGAAGTCTACACAGTAAGTTGAAGGGCGTCTGGAGCGGCCGTTATGGGGGTTCCCGAGGATGGGGGCACTCGGAGAAGCAAACCACCTTCCCGCGGGCGGGCTTCGAGGAGGGGCTGGTGCGTTGGAGGGGCGCCCCTCCGCCTGCCGGCTCTGGGTTCCACATCTGGCTCCGCCACATACCAGCTGTGGGACCTTGGGCTTTCAGCTACCTCCTCTGGATTAGGCAATCAGAAGTCCCTCTCAGCTGCTAAGGAAGGCAGGGGTAGGTGGACAAGGAAACTAATCAGATCCAGAGGAAAGAGAACCCCCTTTCTGAAGCTCATCTTAAGTTCCACCTCCAGCAAGGGCTTTTCTGCCAGATATTTGGCCCTCCACTCAATTACTGCAATTTACCGGTTCCCTACCCCTCTTTAATCTTTAATCTCTGTGTCTACTCTCTGTGTAAAGTCAGTGATGTATTCTCCTAGTAGAATGTAAGTTTCTTGAGGGCAGCGACTGACCACTGAGCTTTTATCCCTTGTGCCTGGCACATGCTTGTTCCTTTGTTGATAAAATGAATAAAATTATTCATTGGCATGGAAGTGACCCAGAATTCTCAAGACTATAGGCAGATCCCAAGTTTTCTGTAGGCCTTTTGTTGTTGTTCAGTCATTTCAGTCAAGTCTGAATCTTCCTGACCCCATGTGGGGATTTCTTAGCAAAAATATGGGATGAGGAAACAGAGGCAAACAGGGTGAAGTGACTTGCCCAGGGTCACATAGCTAAGTAATATGATCTGAGGTCAGATTTGAACTCAGGAAAATTGGTCTTCCTGAGTCCAGGCCCAGCACTCTATCCACTGCACCACCTAGTTGTCTCCCTAAAAAGGGACAAAGCTGGAATCTAATCAGCCCCAATTTCCCTCACACAGTTTCCTGGTGACTTAAAGGATTTATGAAGACCTGGTGAGTCACCATGTCCTTCACCTTCACTCTGGTGACCAAATATGTTTCCATATGGAAATGAGGAGAGAGTGGGGAACACCGAGAGAAGCCAGGTCCTTGTTGCATATTCTTACTGTGTTAAGGCAAAGTAAACTTGCTTTTGTTAACTGTTCAATGACTTTCCAATGCCTCATTTCATCCCAACATTGAACCTGAACTGGGAGTGTTAGCATTAGAGTCCCCTCAAATACTGTTGGTCCTTCTTTCAAAGAGGACCAATGACATTACAGGGTGAGGTCTTGACTTGCTCATGAACCGGATTTCCATGAGGCAGAGTTGCCCAAAGTCATCAGCCTCATTCTCTCCCAGAGTTGTCAAAGTCTAGTGGTAAGACAAAAGTCAGCATAACTGGAGATGGCCCAGGATGCAATGGCATCTTAGATGACTGACCAAGCTCTAAATGCTCTAAAAACAGACAATTTAGGAAAATGAGCTTGAGTCATGCCCCAGTTCTCAAAAAAGGGACCAAGTTTAAAAAATATTTAACTTACACTATCAAGTTGCTACTACCAAACATTTTCTAAAGTTAAAATGTCTACATGTATTATTCTTGAACAATTTACTAATTTTCTTTATTTTTTATTTTTTCTTAAATTAAGTTTCTAACATGGAATTTTAATAAGCTTTGGCTTGTACCCAGCCAAGTTGCTTTGTCCTAAGACCTTCTTGAGCAGTGTGTTAGGGATGAGGAACCTTCCAGAGATGATGGTTCTTTAAACAAGATGGTGGACACAGCTTTAAGAAGTTTCTTTTCCCTAGGAAAGAGAAAACGTTCACAAATTACTCTGCTAATTCAAGTCTTCCTTTTTTGATTTTCATCCTTTCACCCTCAACACATGACCAGCTACATGATCCCCAGATTTGCCTTCTACTCCTCTTCTGAAACATATTTCTGCTAAAACCAAGATGCTCTTTTTTTTCCATTCACACACCATGTACCCATGAATGGTTCCTTTTAAATCTATTTCTTTTTTTTTTTCTTGACCCTCAAATGGTTGAGCTTCAAAGTGACTAATGAATGAATGAATGGCCATTCTAATCTAGCCCTTGTTCTAAGGCCAGTGATTTCATCAGAAAGAGTGGGGAAGTCCCATTGTGGAAACTTTCTCCATCGGTAGAGATCAGTGATTTCATCTGTAACTTTATAAGTTAAAAGAGTTGCCTGAGTCACTTTACTCCTGCTCATGTGTCTGTATCTGAGGCAGGACTTGAATCCTGGTCTCCCTAACTCCATGGCAGGTCCTTTATCCACTATACCATGCTGCCTCTCATTAGTCATTAAAATAGCAGAATGACTGTTTTGCTTGACCATCATGGAATTTTTTTTTTAATAAAGTAAAATTAACTATAAGCAGAGTCTTGATGGTACCATATAAATAAAACCATACTTTAGCCTAGAACTGTTAAATTTTGGAAAATATTGTCATCCTCGTGGATGGGAAAATTGATATCAACTTAACCCAGATCTCAGGTAAGCAAGGAAAACAAAAGCACATTTCCTATTCTCTACTTTGCCTCTAGGACTCATGCAAACTGAGTAAGGAAGCATTTCAAAGCTGTTTAAAGTGTTCATACTCTGAAAAAGGCCACCTCCTGACAAAAGCAATAATTGTTTAGAGAACACAAAAACTGCTTATTCTTTGAAAACAAAAAGTCATTTTGGGGTGAATGGAGGTTTTTATCTTTCATAATATATAACAATACATCTGACCCATTAGACTTTTTGATCATTCAATGTTTAGTTTGTTAGAATTTTTTGTTACTTATTAATAATAGATGTTTGCAGGGCAGCTAGGTGGCATAGGAGATGTAGCACTGGCCCTAGAGATGGGAGGACCTGAGTTCAAATGCCCCCTTAGAGACTTGACACTTACTAGCTGTGTGACCCTCGGCAAGTCGTTTAACCTCTATTGCCTCAAAATAACCAGACAATAATAGATGTTTACTGACTTGATTTTGCCAATAAATGGATAAAATAAATGATCAAATTATTTGCATTCAATAATTTCTACTTTATGGACATGGTCTTTGTCACACTCAAAGACTCAGAGGAGAATAGAACTATAGGGTCATAGATTTAGATCCAGAAGGGACCTCAGAGGTCAAGTCCAAAACGGTCCTCTTACAGAAGAGGAAATTGAGTCCTAGAAACCTTAAGTGACTTGCCTAGATTCACCTAGTTCACAAGAGTCTGAAAGAAGATTTGAACTCAGGGCTTCCTCATACCATGTCCAAAGTTCTATCTATCACACAATGATCTCACTAAGCCTCCTATGAGTTAATTCCTTCACAATAATATCCAGTTCTCTCACATTAAATGCAATCATATTGGTTTTGAATTGATATGCTCTATGAGGGAAGAATTATGTTAAAAAAAAAAAAACTTGTAGATGGCCATCTATTCAACTATCTCTAAATCTGTGTAGGAAACCAATCAAATGGTATGCTTAGGGTCTAACAATGATGTGTGTCCGAGTCCCTTGGACTCCGCACGCCCCATATGAACATTCGTCTATTCTTTCTCTGTATTTCCACAAGGAATTAGATGGAAGATAAAACACTCTGGTCCACCTGGTTCACCACAGGTGACCTTAATGACGTACAAAGAGCAAAAACAGTGTTTCTGGGACCCAGCCAATGACCTCTGGCCACAACAGTGATGAGCTGTGGCCAGACAGGCAACCTGCCCCCTTCAGTCCCGGGCTGGTTCCCTGTTGGCTTGGGGATGGAGGTAGTCTATGTGAGTCTCTTGATCAAACGGCCCCTCCTCTTGAGGTAACTCAGAAGGTGGTGGCATAATATGGAAATAACAAACAATTAACCTAGCCCACGAATCTCAGGACATCGGCACTTTGTGCAGATAATTACAGATAAGCTGGTGACCACCTGGGTGCCGCAGAGTAACATCTGAATGCTGCTTATTACGAGCTGGATGGAGAAGAGACTGAGGTTCCAGGGCACAATATTAAGAGGTTCTCTGCAGGCACTCCACGAGTCTCTGTCTTTGAGATAGTTCCTGAGATAGTAACAGAAAAGAAGTTCATTCATTCATTTATTCCACAAACATGTAATGAGTATTTCTCACAGTCAATGATGCTTTGCTTTAGTTCTATGCAGATCTCAGAACCATCTTAACTTAACCAAGTTACTTCTTGATCAATGTGTGTAGGGGTGTTATGAGGATCATATGAGATGATGGGGTAAAGCACTTTGCAAACTATAAAGTGTTATATGAATTTCTATTAGCATTATTCGTTAGCTGTCAGCTGGCCTCTAGTCTGCTGATGACTTCATTCCCTAAGCTAGCAGTGGGGAACCTGCAGCCTAGTTCTATTTCATGGGACCACAGATTTTGAGCTGGAAGGAATCTGACCCACCATTTAGTCTAGCCCCCTCACCCAACAGATGAGGAACATTAAGTAACCAGCCTAGTTCTTCTAGGCTTCTCTAGCCATCTCCAGGCTGGTCCGCCCATGGGCAGATACTCCCACATACAAGTATTAAAGGGTCTTGACATTAGGAAAGTTGAGAACCACTGCTATAGGTCCTCAAGTGCAGCTCTTTGACTGAATCCAAGTTTCACAGAATAAATTCTCTTAATAAAAGGTTTTGTTCTGTAAAACTTGGACCTGGTCAGAAGGCGGCACCTGAGGACCTAGAATGTGGCCTAGAGATTGGAACAGGCCTATTACAGAAGGTAGGATTTTGAAATGAGCAAAGGAAGCCAGGGAAACTTAAGAAGCAGAGACATGTAGTTTTTGACTTGAAATCAGAAAGCGCTTACTAGCTGTGTGAGCCTAGGTAAGTCACTTAACCTCTATTTGCCTTAATCAACAGGAGAAGGAAACGGCTAACCACTCCAGTACCTTTGCCAAGAAAACTCCAAATGGGGTCACTGAATGACTGAGAAACAAAAATATTCCATTTCTGCTAAAACATCCTCGAATAAAGAAAGCATGGAATGTTAGAGCAGAGGGGCCTCAGGGATCATCCAACTAGTCCAGGGATTTCTCTTTGTCCGGGGGTCCAGTAATTTTCCCAAGATGCTACAGTAGGTGAATGGTGGTGAAGGAGAAGTTTCTCCATTACTCATGTGCAGCGTGGTCACAATTTAATAACTGACAGTGATAAAATTCATAGTGCTGAGCTTCTGGAGATATATTTTTTCCTGGCAGACTATGTAGAGAAAATGTGGCTCTGGGGAGTTTGAGGAGAGTGGTTGTTTTTTGTTTTGTTTTTAAATCAAGCCTCCTTTCTTTTCCTTGTAAGAGAGTGACTTGGGAGAGAATTGGGCCAATACTGACATCTTGTGATCAACTAGATACAGCCGGTGAGGAAAGCTTGCATTTACCAGGCAGCTTTGGGAAAACAAGGAAAGTATTAAGTCCAGTGTTAAACTTCAGTTTTTACTTAAGAATATTTCATTGATCTGTGATTTTATCACTGCAGGAACTCCCTCCACGGATCCAGATTGCCATCCATTTGTAATTTATAGTCTTAGAGTTGCCTGAGGTTCATTGCCTAGGAGCTCATTGCTAATTAGCCTCAGAGATGGGACTTGAACCCAGGTTTTCTCTCTATTGTACTGCCTCTGCTTATTTTTAAGTCAGAATTTGAGAGGCAGAAGCTACCTAAGGGCTTATCTAGTCCAATGGTATCCAGAAGAAATCCCACCGTAACACACTTAACAAATGACTATCCAGCCCCTGTTTTAAAGATTGCCCAGAGAAAGCTCACTGCAGAGCTGGAAACCTTCTCATCATTACAAAGTTTTCCCTAGCACCAAGCCTAAACTGGCCCCTTTGCAGCATCCTGCTATTGTTCCTGGCTCTTCCCTCTGGGGCCAAAAAGGGCAAAATGACCCTTCCTGCAGAGTATATTACTTATCCTTTCCAGTTTAGTGCTATCTGCATATCATCTATTAAAGTTGTTTGAGTGTTAAACAACACAAACTTCCTGACACATTGACTGCAAAGCATAAGTCCCACCACCCAATCTCCCTTCAGTACATATGAATGCATCATCACCTAGTTGCCAGGCGAGGATACTCCGTCTCTGGCCGGACAGCTGTCAGTCCTATAATTTAAGCCATTGTTCTGAAATCCACATCCCACTCTCAGATACTATCTCAGCTAGCTGTTCACTTCCCAAATTCATTTTTCTCTTCTGCATCCCATGCTTTCAATGGACAACAATAGAGAGAATACAGCCTATACTTTTAGGTCAATTTCTCACCCCCCAAACATTATAACTTTCGGCAATATTTTTAAGTTCCTCCTATTACCCCCCGGGAAGAGTTATCAAGAGAGGAATCAGCCTGTCACTCATCCAGCGACCTCCAACTTTGCGGGCCTCCCTCTTGTTTGGTTTTGGGGCATGTTGACCCACTCTAAACATATCATGGATTTAGAGTTGGAATAGACCTCAGTGCCATCTGCTTTTTTTACTGAGGTACAAACTGAGACCCAGAGAAGTACTGTACCTTGCTGGGACAATTGTCCTCCATTTTGATCAAGTCTTGGTGGACCGTGTCTTAGAAATACATCCTAGGAAGACAACAGAACTCTCTGTTGTTCCCATCAGATCAATAAATAACTTCCTCCATGCACCCCCAAAAGAAAATCGCCAACCCGTGCTTCTCTTCTTCCTTTGCCCCTTACTGGATAATCGATCACCCAGAAGCCTCTATCACATGAAAGTGGCTCAGCCTGACAGAATTCATCTTGGCCTTGCAGCTTCTTTATCCTCAAAGCATCCAGTTACTTCCCCTCCTAGCAGAACCTCCAGTCTGGTTTTGGGGAGCTCTACATTTACAGTTGTCTTTTCTCTTCCCTTTCTCCTCTGGGCCACACCTGTTCACTTTCCCATCTCCTGACATGAGCTGGAATCTCCCCTCCTCTACCCCAAATCCCCCATTTTCCCCATTAAAACCTCACTTTCATTTCTTTTAGTAACCCGTCATCATCTTTAACAGCCCAGAGAGTTTTTCTAGTCCTTTTCCTTTCTCCTCCAGGAGGGAACCGAATGTGGGGCACAGACCATGACTGCACCGGGGCAGGAATACCAGCATCCAACACAGAAAGCCATTGCACCACTTCCCATCCTTACCATACCGGTGGAGGTTTTCAGTCATTTTCTTTCAAACTACTTGTAGGCCTTTACACATCAATCCTAACTAAGCACCTGGTTAAAAATTTAAAGCTGTTTGTGACCCCTTAATAACATGACAAGGGAGGGAGGAAATCAGCTTCTCCTAGATTTGCTAGTGCTTTAAAATAGTAGCTGAGTTGAGACTCACAACAAATGAGGAAACTGTGGGGCACACAGTGAGTAAGGGTCTGAAAAAGCAAGGTTTGAATTCAGGTCTATCCTTGTTTCAGGTCACCTGGCTGCCTCTAGGCAGCTTATAACCTCACTCAACTGCTTTTCCTAGTCTCATCAACTCCATGGCCAAGCTGGAAATCTGCCCCGGACACCTCCTCTGCAGTCCCATACCAACCCTGCCCTCAAGTCCCCTCAATCCATTGACTTGGCCCTCTAATCGTTCCACTTCCAGCCCTTCCTCCACAATCCTCCTGGATCCTCTGTAATCTCTTTATATCCTTAAATTCCCCAGAATCTTGTTCCCTCTTCCTCAACAAAACTAGGAGTAGAATCCAGACAAGAGTCTGAATCTGGAGAGTTTTTTTCAAATTTTCCTTAATTTGTCCCACTTCTCAAATTCAGTCTCTGCCCTTCCTCATTAGTCTATGTTGTCAACAGGAAATCACACTTGAACAACGACCTTCCATGTCACCTAAGCAGTTTTGTTCTTCTGAGTTCAGATGAAACCCTTCTCTCCAAATATGATTCTTCTCCCACCACTTTCTCCCTTGGAAACCAGAATTTGCTCCACTAGTTGGTAGCAGCAAAAGACTTCACCAGAATTCCACCAGGAAGGTCCAATGACCAAACTCCCAATCCCCATGGGGCAGTGACTCACTTCCCCAAGGCTCCTGAGTAAGACAGGGCTTTCCTAAGGTCAAATTACTTGGAATGCAGCCTCAACTCAAGGTAAAACTCCATCTAAGGCTAACACAGTCATTAAATGGATAGTCATCAAGTACCCAAAGGAAAATTGAATTTTGATAAGAGTAAAAATTAAAAGGGCCCTGAAGGCACTGAGAGGCCAATAGACATGAGGCCCACAAAGTGGGCATCTGCTGCTGAGAAGCTGTCCCCAGGCTGGCTAAACCTTGAAGTATTATTTTGTTACCTCAGAGATGACTCAGCAAGCTGGAGAATCTAAGCAATGGAGTGTGTTTGATACGGTGGAAAAGGCTCTGAAGCCAGAGGATCAGGGTCCAAATTCTTTCTCCATGTTATTACTATCTTGCATCTCTGGCCCACAGTCTCCTTATCCTCCTCCTCCTCCTCCTCCTCCTCCTCCTCCTCCTCCTCCCAAAACCTGGGACATTAGCCAATGACCAATTGCTCTGTAGAAGGATAGGAGTCTTCTGCTCTGAGCATTGTTAGGGTTTGCCACAAGCTTTCTAGAGTGTAGTAGGGCCTAGCTCTATCCCACTGGAAGAATGTGTTAGGTCTAAGAGCAGTGAGGAGTGATAGAAAAGGCAAGGAACCCACAGTCAGGAGAGACCTGGCCTCAGATCCTACCTATCAGAGACCAACAGGTAGCCAAGTTACTGAACATGAGCCTTAGTTTCCTCATGTGTAAATCAGAGATAATTACAGAGATCTCCAGTACCCATCCCACTTGGCTGCTGTGTAAACCAAATAAGATGGCATCACTAAAGCAGACTATAACACGCTATTTAAATACCAGTTATTATTATAACACGACAGAGTCATGGGATTTGCAACTGGAAAAGAACATCCATTCCAAGCCTCTTATTTAATACATGAGGACACTAGAGGAGTTAAAATGCATGGTCAAGATCGCTGGATTTGACCAATGTTTTCTGGCTCCATTTATAGAGCAGGTTATGATTTATAAAACAGGTTTCCTTGCAGCAACCCAGTGAAACAGCTAAAGCAAACACCATTATCCCCATCGTACGGGTAGGGAAACTGAGACAGAGAAAATTAATGACTCATACAACTTGTAGGAGTCAAAGCCATGACATAGATAGGAACAGATCTGCAGCTGGAAGGGACCTCAGAGGATATTGAGTCAGAACCCCTTACTTTACAGATGAAGAAACTGAGCCCCAAGAAGTTTAAGTGATTTGTCCAGATAATTAGTGGCAGACCTGAGATTTAAACCCAGGTCCTCTGACTGCAAAAACAGTATACCTCCCACTGTACCATGAAAAGGGTGCTCCAATAGGCTCAAAGCAATCAGGATATAAGATTTCCTGGAGATGATCCAAGGCTACTATTTCTAAAGTTCATGTTTACCAAGCACCCTTTGGATCTTAAGTAGTGCCCTTCTCAGACAATTTGGTCAGAGGCCATTGTGCCTTTTGGGAATGGGAAAACTGTTGTTCTTTGTGTTGAATTGTTTCTAATAATAAAATAGTAAGCGAGCATAGGGGTCTGTAAATCAGCATGTGGTTGACTTACCTTGACTCATTCTCCACCTACACTAAATAATGTAAATATCCATTAGTCATATTTACATTGTTCACTCATGTCCAACTCTTCATGACCACACTGTCCATGGAGTTTTCTTGGCAAAGATGTTAGAATGGTTTGCCATTTCCTTCTCCAGGGGACTAAGGCAAACAGAGGTTAATTGACTTGCCCAGGGTCACACAACTAATAAGTGTCTGAGACCAGATTTGAACTCAGATCTTCCCAACTCCAGGCCTAGCACTTTATCCACTGAGTCACCTAGTCACCTTCTATTAATGTGGTTGACATTGAATCTTTCAAACAACTAACATAAATTGTCTTTCTTTTTGGGGGGTGAGCAGGGAAGAGGCTGTTGGAGTTAAGTGACTTGCCCAGAGTCACACAGCCAGTTAAGTGTCTGAGGTCAGACTTGAATTCAGGTCTTCCTGATTCCAAGGCTGGCGCTCTAACCATTGTGCCACCTAGCTGCCTCTACCATAAATTTTCAATGTCATATTCACTAATATTTCACCATCATAAGATTTACCATTATTGGCACTTTGGGTCTGTTAATGAGACATGTCTAAGACAGGTAAGAAGAAAATTTTCTTTTCTTTCTGAAAGATTTGACATGACCTGAACCTCTCTCATGTTAAGATTGAACGGTTCCCTGTTGATGCTAAGGAGAATTGAACTTTAGCTATGGAACACCTAGTTATGACACTTAGCTCATTTCAGCCTGGGGACAATAGAATGGTCCCTAAATCTCACCTGTTTCCCTCCTCTTCAGATTCAGAGAGTTTATTTTGTTTTATTTTTTTGAGGGAGGAAGGCAAGACAATTGGGATTAAATGACTTGCCCAAGGTCACACAGCTATTGTCAAGTGTCTGAGGTTGGATTTGAACTCAGGTTCCCCTGACTCCAGGTCTGCACAACCTAGATGCCTGCAGGGAGTTTATTTTAGACAAAAAGTTATGAATTCCAGACACCCAGCCAGCTTAACATTTAAGGCAGAATTTGGGGTCTCTACTTAACTCCACATTTAGATCTGTCTCTCACTAATCTCTGGTCACTTTTTAGATGAAGCAAAATTCAGTTTACTGGAGACATTTAGGGAAGGAAATTGCAAATGATATTATGAGTGGATGTACCCATCCTGTGAATGGATGGGCAAAAGGAGAGGAAGTCTGGGAAAGAACCAGACTTTTCTTGCATGCACCATGCACATGTCTCTTTTCTGTGTCATAGCTCCATTTCACCTTTGCTCCTCAGGAGTGTGCTGGAATATCCCCTTTGCCCAGGCCTCTTGAATGAATCTCTTCTCATCCTGATGGATAATTTACAGACGAGCCCTGAGGCATGACCAGATGTCCCCGGGCCATCCAAACACGGTACTTGGACATCATCATTCTAGTTCTGAGGATTTTTCATATTTAGGCTAAAGTCTATGATTGAAATGAACTGATCAGATAGCATTACTTAAAGTGAGGTGGGGATGAATACATCATTCTTTTCACCTGTATAGCTGTAACAGAGGCACGTATATTTTCCTTTCACCAGGCCTCTTGCTGAGCCCTTCTTTACCTTTATTTCTTGTACCTCCTCCGGAAAGATATTAGGTCTGAGATCTTGTGAGATTCTTCTTCCAAGAAAGTTCTCAGAAAAACCTTGAGTCTGCAAGATGATCCTTGTCCTGTTATCTAGCATCAAATATTCTCTTTCTTCCTCCCTCCCTCCCTCTCTTCCTCCCTCTCTCTTTCCTCTCTCTCTCTCTCTTTCTTCTTCCTCCTTTCCACTTCTCTCTCTTCTTTTTCTCTCTTTCTATTTCCCCTCTCTGTCCTTGTCTCTGTCTTGATCTCTCAGTCTTCCCTCTCTTCCTCTCTCTTTCTGTCTTTGTCTCTCTCTGGCTAGATCTCTATGTCTCTTTCTCTTCTCTCTATATCTTTGTCTTTCTTTGTCCCTGTCTTGATCTCTCTGTCTCTTCTTCCCCTTTCTTTCCACTTCCTCCTTCTATTTCGTGTGACAGCAAAAGTACAGGAGCACTCCTTTGAGTCAGGAGACCCACTGTTCCAAGTCCAGCTTTGCCTCTTGCTTGCTGTGTAATCCTAAGCTTCACCTTCCAATGAGCTCACCCAACCAGGTGATGGCCAGAGTGCCCTCCAGCTCCTTTTAAGGTTACTCTGGGCTCCCCACCTTATAAGATCCACCCTGATTTATTCACAGAGAAAGACCTCTTCTGCTAGAACAGTGGTTCTCAACCTTCCTAATGCCACAACCCTTTAATACTCATATGTGGGCATATCTGCATGTGGGCGGATCTGCCTGGAGGCGGATAGAGGAGCGGTGTCTCGGTTCCTAAGACCATCAGAAATATGTGTTTTCCAATGGTCTTAGGCGACCCCTGTAACCCCTGTGAAAGGGTCATTGGACCCCCAAAGGGGTTGTGACCCACAGGTTGAGAACCGCTGTGCTAGAACATCCAATGTTCCAAAGAGCAAATAGAACATAGACGTTAATGGTGAAGTAGATTTTGTCTCCGAAAATTTAATCAATAATGGTTCTGGTAGGAAAAGTCTGTATGTCCGCAGTGCTTATTTTACCCATTATGAAAGGGATATTTCCATGTATGGTTTCCCACAAAACATTTGGGCCCCCTAGTAATAGCAACCGCTGAGATGACGCATGCATATAAAGCTCCTACAATGCCAGTCCCAGCAAACAGCATGGCGTTAAACATCTGAAAGAGAGAAAGAAAAAAAGTTATTTTTCCCTCCATTAAGGTGGTATAACTTCGCAAAGCTCAAAAGCAGTCAAAGGCAATCTCTCTCAGGCTGGAGCGATTGCTCCTCTTCTAGGCTTGTGAAATGCCTTCATTACAATAAACAGAGGAGGGAGAGCGTGGAAATACAGAAACAGAACGGCGGGAGCCACCATGGTTAGAAAGGGGGGTGGAAAAGCCAGCACCCACCTTGCTGGGAGGATCCAAGGAGATTGTTTCTGTAGAAAGTGCTTAGCACGGTGCCTCACTCATTGCTGGCACCATATAAACGCTGATTTCTCAAATAGTATTATCTCCAATTTACAGATTATGAAATTGAGACTCGGAGATCGTAGCGCTTCCCGGGAAGCCCTCGGATTACGTTCCAGGCTCTCTCCCAGGCCACCTAAAGGCCACAACACCTGACTTGTCCCCCCAGGCCTCTCCCCGCTTTCCAGCTCTCATCTCTATGCCAATTCTTCTCAGGTTTATTTGCACCGTCCTGTCCTCTCTCTGAAACTCCATTTTCACGGCTCCAATAACTTATTGGATATTGGAGGAATTACATTGCTCATAGACATCTGAACTCATTATCTTTCCCCCAGAATTTTCCCTATTACTGTCAAGTAAAACCCCCATCCTTCAGTCAACTCGGCTGGCCACCTAGGTATCGCCCTTGACCCCTCCCTCTCATTCATCCTCCATATCCAAGTAGCTGTCATGTCGTGTCTTTTCTATCTTCATAATGTATTTCATATATCTCCTCAGACACTGCCACCGCCTTGATAAAGGACCTAATCACCTCACTACTGCACTATTACAAGAGTCTACTGGTAGGTCTTCCTAACTTGTTTTTCCTTACTCTCATCCATCCTTCACTTGGCTGTGAAATCGATCTTCCTAAAGCACAAGTCTAACCACATAACCTCTACCACTATTTAACTAAATCCAATGGCTCCCTATTGCCTCCAGAATCAAATATAAAATCCTTTGTTGGGCTTTTAAAGCCCTTCATAACCTGGCCCCTTCCCATATTTCTAGTCATTTTTTTTGAGGCAATTGAGGTTAAGTGACTTGCCCAGGGTCACACAGCTAGTAAGTATCTGAGGTCAGATTTGAACTTGGGTCCTCCTGACTCCTCTACTATGCTACCTAACTGCCTCTTTCCCATCTTCGTATACCTTTCTCCCTTCTACTTACCCCATGGTCCAGTGGCTCTGGCCTCCTTGCTATTCCATGCAAAAGACACTCCATGTCCCTACTCTGGGCATTTTTATTAGCTGCCCCCAATGCCTAGAACTCTCTTTTTCCTCACCTCTACCTCCCAACTTCTCTCAAATCCCAATTAAAATCTTATCTTTTGCAAAAAGTCCTTCTGAATCTCCCTTAATTCTAGTACCTTCTCTCTGGTCATCATCTTCAATTTATCCTGTATACACACACATACACATATAGGTATATATATGTATATATGTATATGTGTGTAGATATGTATATATGTATATTCGCACATATACATATATCGTATATAATTATATATCATCACTATAATAAACAGAGAGCAGCTACAAAGAAACAGTCAAAATTGAACGCTATGAAATTATAATGACCAAAATTGGCCCCAAAGATGAGATAAGAAAATATACCTCCCTTCCCCTCATCCTGCCTTTTTTTGCAGGGGAGGGGTAACTATGGAGTGCAAAATTTTGATTTCAGTCTTTGTTGATGCATGGGTTACCTTTACTAAACTGTGTCGGGGGGTTGCTTTCTTTTCAAATGGAGGAGTATTTTTTTTTCGATTTGTATATTTATTTTTGTTAGTAAGGGAGGAAAAGGGAGATATATATTGGAAAATGTAGGTGATGTAATAAGGAGAGAGAGAGAGAGAGAGAGAGAGAGAGAGAGAGAGAGAGAAAGAGAGAGAGAGAGAGAGAGAGAGAGATGTTTAGAAAGAAATATACACGTACATTGGGAGCTGAATATTTGCCCCAGTATATTTGTTTAAATTCTGGGTCCCAAACCTATAAGAAGGGAAAGTAATTTCATCCTGCTTCCCCTGGAAACGTCTTCACTCTACAACCTGCTGGTGGTGGAGGAAGCTTCCCTTTTTTATGGGTGCTCCCCATATATATGGTCATTGATGTTTTCCATTTGAGCATTTGCACAGACTTTCTTGTTATCATCAGGGCCATTCCAGAGGAGAAATAGAAGGAGAGATCACTGTATGGGGTATGTTGTGTATAGGGAATAGGGGGAAACCTGAGCCAACTAATCTGTGGGTCCCTTATCCAAAACTTTTTTAGATGGGTGGAGTCAGAGGAGCTGAGTTTCAGTCCTTAATCTAACATCTTCCGGCTATATAATCCTGGGGCAAGTCAGCTAACCATGTGTAGAATGAAGGGGGCATATTTGAGAATTCTATGAACATCAAAGGCAATGGAAATAGAAGGAAATGGGAAAGACTAGAAGGAAGTTGAGGCTTTGTTCTAATGACAAGGATATTATGACTGATTACATGATGATTGAAAGGTGCTATGGAAGGAAAGAGTGTCATGAGGACTTAACACCAGGAAGATCTGGGTTCCAGTCCTCCTTGTGGATACTTGCTCAGTGTGTTCTCATGGCCAAGTGTCTTAACCTCTCTAAGAGTCAGTTTTCTCATTTATTAAAAAAAAAATTTGCAAAATAATAATAACTCACTCTCAGAGCTGTTGAGAGGCTCATGATATGATATATATATAAAGTCCTTTGAAGACTTTAAAATACTATATAAATGTCAGTTATTAATTAATTATTAATTACTGTTCATTATTAAGGGGTTGTTTTATTATCACTAGCTGTGAAACTGCCCCCCATTCTCTGTTGCCTCCACAAGCCACCTCCATTTCCAAGAGAACGGAAGCCCCTCAAAGGATGAGGTTGGGGTGATCACTCTGATCTGGGCATTCTGCTGGCTTTTTTTGTCCTTCGTTCACTCACTTTGAGCCTCTTCCCAAAATCCTCCTGGCCATAGCATGCACAGCAATCACTCTTCTTCAGATTCAACAATGAGACAGAGGAAAAAATCATTTGCCAACAACAGGAAGATAACCACAGTTAGTGTGGATCTCGGGAAGGGGTCCCCTATGCCCTCCGCATTCAACAGCCCTGTCCTATAATGCCGAGAGGAGTTATGGGATTCCAAAGGACGTGGGGATGACTTTTACAAAACAATGGGTGCTCATAATTGGTTGTGCTATAGGTACAGCTAAGAAAGAATATTGTTCTTTTCAAAGTCATGGTACAATTGTGGATATGGGAATTGTGGTTAACAATCTATATTTCTTCATAAGTAGTACACACAATGTGAGAGTAAGCGATTGTTTTGGTGGTTTGGAAGCAATTGCAGGTCAGACTTCAAACTATGCCCTTCCACTCAGGCCATCACACCCTTTTATTCCCCTCTAGAAACTTGGGAATTCTTGATTGGTGAATGACTTTGCCTGGACCCAGTAGATGTCCACCTTACTTCCTGGTCACCAGCTCCATGCTACCGGTTTCCCTTTCCCCTTTCCAGCTTCCCTTTATGTCTGGTCTTCCCCCTTTAGAATGTAAGCTCCTCAAAGGCAGAGACTATCTAGTATTTGAATACCCTGTGATTAGCATCGGGCATGGAGTATAATAGGTGTTTAATAGACGTGTGTTGTCTAGCAATCCAACTATCATGTATCCATCCAATTATTTATCAGAAATAATATTGGGTTTTTTTCCAAACATATAATGTTACGGTAAAATAATAATCAGGCTGATGGGCAGCAGATGTGATTAAAGGAGGAAGAGGAGGAACAAGAGGAAGAGGAGGAGGAGAGCAGTCATTCATATGAATTCTTTCAAGGAGTGCATAATTACACCAAAGTCACTGGCCTGGGATGGTTTCTGTTAACAACTGAACATATTCCGAAATCAATTCACAGCCTTGAAGTGCCAAAATGCTAAAAATACCAAAAGAGGGCAGAAGCCAGTCCAATGTCTTGAAAAGGGGAAATGAACTGGGGGAAATGAAGGAATTGAGCTGGGTTTTTAGGAGCTTTCTACTCACCAAGACCCCACATCCTAATATTCCTCCAAAATACCAGACCTCTTCGGATAGATTGATATGGCTGTCGATTTTGTGAGCTCCAGGAAAGAAGAGTAGAATATTTGCCAGGGTGCCCAAAATGGCCAGAGGAATGAGAGTACACCCCAGGCACTTTGCACAGCCCATAGGACATATCTTCCTGATGAAAAGATAGACAAAGCAAATTAATGTTCAAGAGTCACCCTCCACCCACTCCCAACAGCATCTCCTCAGAGGTCCTAAACCAGAACTTCCAAATGTTCTTCCCAAATGCCATGCTAGGGGGATATTTCAGGTTCTCAAATTCAGGCAGAGCACCCCAATCGACTTACCTGCTCTCTTGATTGTGGTAGGCTTTTTTTCATGGCCTCTCCATAAATGTGATTATGTATAAGTGATCGTTTCACCATGGAGACTGATCAAATCTGTTAATATTCCACCAGCAAAAAGGCAGGCATACAAATAGGCTATTGGTGGAGCTGTGAACTGGTTGGATCATTCTAGAAACAGACTTGGAATTATGCTAAATATGACTGAAGTATTCCTAACCCTGGACTGGAGATCCCATTGCTAAGCATATATCCCGAAGACAAGAAGAAAGGTCCTACCTACACCAAAATACTTATGGCAGTAGTGTTTTGAGGCAGGAAAGAACTAGAAACAATGGAGATGCCCAACTGAGGGATGCCTAAACATATCATAGCATATAAATGGAATGGAATATTATTGTGACAAGAAATAGCATATGAATATGAAGAATTCAGCAAAGTAAGTATTCTAGAACTGGGAAAACAAGACATACAGTGAAAACGTTTATGGAAAGAACAAAATAAAATGAGTTGAATGCTCTGTAATTACACTATTAAAGCTTGGCTCCAAAGAGATAAGAGGATCCCTTATTTACAGAAATCAGGACTATAGATATGGACATATCATAGACAGGTGGGTTTGACTGATGTTTCTTTTTCTCTGTTCCTTTTTTCTTTTATGATGTAAAGGATGGCCCTTTAAGGAAAGGAGAGAGGAGGATATAAGCAGAAATGAAGGGCTGTGAGAACAAAATATAATTTTTTTAAAGGAAGAAGGATGTACTTATAATAATTTCTGGCTATATTGCATGTTTCTTCATAAGAGAATAAGAAATGTTCTTGTAAAAGGACAATATATGATATGATGTAATATAATATAACATAATATAATACAGTATAATACAATATAATATAATTAATATAATATAATTCAGTTGAAGGAGAGAAGGAATAAATGTAGGGGTGAGGAATCTGAGACCTCAAGGCCACATGTGACCCTCTAGGTCCTCAAGTGTGGCCCTTTGACTGAAACTCAGACTAAGTCTAAAGGCCGCACCCAAGGACCTAGAAGACCATGTGTGGCCTCAAGGCCACAGGTTCCCCACCCCTGAATTAGTGTCAGATGGTTGGGTGAGGAAATTGGGGTTGTCTGGCCTGGAGGAAAGAAGCCTGGAGTGGGTGAGGGCAGGAGGCAGGTGATCACAAAGGAAAGGTAGTTTTCTGCCTTCAAGTATTTAGGCTGTCACCTGAAAAGGCATGAATTAGAGTTGTTCTTTTGGCTTCAGAATGCAGTGAGGAGAAACAATGCATCAAAATTGCCAAGGGGCAAATTTGACCTGATATAAGGGATATAAAAATGATATAAAAACCTTCCTAATACCTAAATTAAGCTGCTGAAACAATGCCTGTATACACATTTTTGTACCTTCTAAATTTCAACCACCTGTGACAAAACCTCTACCAACTCACCGTAGTTATGAGGCATCCCAGCACCAGTACAAAAATGGTATCCAATAGAGTAGAGCTCTTCAACAGAGTTACTTGTTAGTAGGAAGGAAGGTGGAAGATGAGTGGGATATAGCCATATTTTCATGTGGCAACCACCAGGTTCTATCTTTTTCTAAGACCAATCAGGGTACTATGATCCTCATGGAGCCTCCATTCCCAGGTTTCATGGTACAGTTTATTGAGCAGTAGCCTGGAGAGAAGATGTTAATAAAGAAACCAAGGGGGTGATAGAAAACCAGTGTTATTACCCTTTGAGTTGGGGTTGCTTAAAGAAGATAGAGGTAAGATTTGCCCAGGGTTACGGAGCGAAGAATTGTGGGGAGTAGAACTTGAATCCAAGTATTCCTGACTCTCAGTCTATCCCAGTATTCCCTGTACCACACCATGTCAACTTGACAAAGGCTTAAAGACATCTTTGTATCCCAAATAGAATGGTCAGGGTTTTCAGAATTTTAGATTCCCTTTTAAAATTGTATCCAGGAGAAAACCAATCACAAGAAAGTTAGGATGTTAAAAGCTAACCCGGATTTTAAAAACAATATTGACTGGATATAAAATTAAAGATACAGTCCTAGTGAGATTGCATGATCTATAGCTGGGATGGTTATTAGAAGCCTGCTTAATCTTGCTAACAGTGAACTTAAGATGCATAGTAATGGTTGAAAACTTGGAACTATGTAGAGTCATATAAATTATGTATTATTTTAGTTAAACTAATATAAAAAAATTAAAATGTTGATTTTCAAAAGACTTATGCGATGTTTCATATTAAGGGATGTTGATCAATTTTTTTTTTTTCTCCCATCCACAAAAAATTGTTCTTTGCATTCTTCAGCCTAAGGTACCTGGGAGAGACCACGGTACCATGGTGATAACCAGGAGGGTTTAGTGGCCTGCAAGCTACATATGAATCAATAGTGTGAGAAGGCAGATAAGAAACCTAATCTGATAAGGCTTCATTAAGAGTAGGATAGTTTCCAGGAAGTAGGTGACAGCCCCATTTTTGTGTTCAGCTCTGGTTGCCACGTTTAAGAAAGTGTTCAGGAGAACAACCCAGATGGTTGGGTGAGGAAATTGGGGTTGTTTAGCCTGGAGGGGGTGAGGGCAGGAGGCAGGTGATCATAAAGGAAAGGTAGTTTTCTGCCTTCAAGTATTTAAGCTGTCACCTGGGAAGGCATGAATTAGAGTTGTTCTTTTGGCTCCAGAAAGCAGTGAGGAGAAACAATGCATCAAAATTGCCAAGGGGCAAATTTGACCTGATATAAGGGAGTAAAAAAACCTTCCTAATACCTAAAGCACTCCCTTCATCAATACTGACCGTGTGAAGTGCTAGAGATACAAACAAAGGCATAAGTCAGTCCTAGTCCTCAAGGAACTCACAATCTAATGTGGAAAGACAACACATAAAAAGAGGGTTGGAGACACCAGTGCAGGGGCCATGATGAAGTTCTGCCATGGGGAGGGAAATGACCTGAGGAGGCATGAGTTACAGAGTTGATTTCATCTTGTAGGATGAAAAGTTCTGGCGATCAGGAGTTCCAGGACAGCTACAGCCAGGTAGGAAATGATGATGTGAATTCTCTGGGCATCCTCTTTAAGTGGTGGGAAATCTGGGAGGAATTCCCACATGTCCACACACCTCCCCACCCTCTCCAACTAGAGTGAGGAAAAGACTCTAGGGCAGTGGTTCTCAACCTTCCTAATACTGCGACCCTTTAATACAGTTCCTCATGTTGTGGTGACCCCCAACCATAAAATTATTTTCATTGCTACTTCATAACTGTAATTTTGCTACTGTTATGAATCAATTTGATAGGCAGGATGTATTTTCATTGTTACAAATTGAACATAACCCACAGGTTGAGAACCACTGCTCTAGGGGCTCTATGGAGGGGTACTGAGGACATAGGAGTTTCATATTTGATTTCATCTTGAACACTGATGAGTTTCTGGAGATCATAAAATCCAGCAGAACAGCTAGGTGGGAAATGATGTAATGAATTCCCTGGATACACTCCTAAAATGGTGGAGGATCTGGGAGGAATAGGAAACAATCCCTTAAGTAATCCTATGTTGGTCTGGAGAGAGAATTTGGAAAGATTTTCTAGTCCATGTGATCAATCAGTGCCAATGGGAGAAAAGAAAAGGGTCTACCTCAGATGTACATCAGTAATACTTCACAGGCTTCTTCACTTCTGGGATTCCGATACAGCAGAAAGCGAAATGTGACTTTTGCCCAGAGAGTTTTGTACATGGAAACTAGTTGATATGGCAGGAACAGGAGACAAGTTAGAGACAGTCTAACTCATCCGAAGCCTGACTTTGTGAATTTTGTGTATATACAGACAGTGGCATGCTCCTATGTCCTTGGCTAGTCTCCACAAAATACAATTATGGAAGTGTCCCAGAACTCAGGGGCTCATGGTTCCTACACTGAGTCATTAGTTCCTACAAGGCCTAAAATGGTCAAATAAAAAACAGAGGTGCTCTTAAATTTGTGCCTGGCCTGACTTTTGGGTTTGTTTTTTTTAACTCTCCTGAGACAGTGTCTAGAACAGTGGTTCTCAACCTTCCTAATGCCGCAACCCTTTAATACAGTTCCTCATGTTGTGGTGACCCCCAACCATAAAATTATTTTCATTGCTACGTTATAACTGTAATTTTGCTACTGTTATGAATCTATCTGATATGCAGGATGTATTTTCATTGTTATAAATTGAACATAACCCACAGGTTGAGAACTGCTGGTCTAGACTCTATAACAGGGGTGGGGAACCTACAGTCTCAAGCCCACATGCGGCCCTCTAGGTCCTCAAGTGCAGCCCTTTGACTGAATTCAATTCTCTCCATAAAAGAATTTATTCTGTGAAATTTGGGTTCAGTCAAAGGGCCATACTTGAAGACCCAGAGGGCCACATGTGGCCTCGAGGCTGCAGGTTCTCCACCCCTGCTCTGAGATATGCTATGAGTGCAGTACATGGACCAACATTCATTCAAGGTCTTTTGTGCAGTATTTCATACATTGAATTCCTGCATTTATGTGACGGGTTAGTAATTACAGGGGTTTGTAGAATGGGCCATTACACATTCCCCAAATAGAGGGAAATGCCTCAGAAGTTAGTGAATTTACCCCTCACTAGAGGCATTTGGACAAATGCAAGACAGCCTTCTACAGAGATAAGTCTTTTTCAATTAGAGGTCAGTCTAACTGAATGTTGAGTTCCGGTAGTGCTCTTCCCCCACCAAACCCCTAAAGTTACTTTGCATTTTAACTTGTCAGTATTTTGCATTTATACGTTATTTCTCTCTAATACAAAACAAGCTCCCAGAAGTCACTGTTTCCTGTCTGTCCAGTATCAAACACAGGGTTTGACACATAAAAGGCACTTGTTGAAATGAATCAAATGTTTGTTGAATTGAATTCTGGCTTTGAAATTCCGTCATTCTAGAGCCATAAAGATGGCAGCCATGAATCACCAAAAAACAAAAACATAAAACAAAAACAAAACAAGGAAATTTGCTGTGGTGGGACAGCATGTCATATGTAAATATCTGAAATGATATCCAGATTGGGAATGATCAGGAGGTCCAGGATGGCTACAGCTGGATGGGAAATGATGATGTAGATTCCCTGGGCACCCCTCTTTTTTCACTTTGACTTGATAATGACAGAATAGGGCCAAAATATTGGTCCTGGTACTGTAAAGAAAAGAGGCCAACGGTGGGCCTCAGATGAGTTTGGTATAATGAGCAAATCCTGGATCTCTGTAATGTACAGTAACATAAGGGACAGTGACATGGTAACATACATTCTCAAAAATCGGAAATAAAATGAAAACCAGAATTCTACAAACAAATATTTATGCTGCTGAACTCCAGGCATGAAATTGAAGAAAATATTTGTCTACAGGATTTTCTTTCTATTCTTTTCTTCCAAAAGGTGTTACATAATCCTCTCTTTGCTAAAACCTAAAGCTTCCCAGTGAAACGAACAACACAAAAGACTGAAAAAAAGCAAAGGTCACCAGCTGAAATTTAATTATATTTATTTTTCTTGTACAGGATCAGAGAAAAAAACCAGTACCAAACTCTGGGTACAACAGTTTGATCTGATTGGTTTGACTGCATACATTTTGTATGCGTAGCCATCTAAATTAAAAACGAACACTCACACATATGTCATATAACAAAAATGCAGAAGTAAGTTAAAAAAAATTAAGGCACTAGAACATAAATGGATGTAGTGTATTAGGAAACAGTCTTTGTCGATCACCCATTTTTCCCATTTGAAATTAGTGTATGATGTCTTACAAACAGCATTGTATCATCAAGTTACGCTTCTTCTGAGAACTACATTCTAAAAGTATTACCAGAATAAAAGCTACAATAGACAATTTCCCTCTTGTTTGTTCCATGCCACCAAAACCGATGGAGAACTGTCCCACCCAGCAAGGGTCAACTGTGTGCCTGGGTACTTTGGCATATTCACTCTGTATACTTCCTGTACATCACGAAAATTGTAAAAAAAAATGCATTTCACATCATTAAATAATGCAGTGAGACATTATCTGAAAATCACTGCATCAATGGAATTAAAAACATGAAGGTTTTGTCCAAAAATTCGGTTCAGGTATCTTCTAAGTCAGAAAAGGCATGGGAAGGAATACACTTTAAAATCTATCTTTCCCATGCCAAAATTAATTGGTTGCAATGAAGAATTTTCTTTTATCTCATCATTGTCATTTCAAACTATAAAGAACTGGCCTTCTGGCAGTAGCTTTAAACTCTAACAAAAACTTGTAAGATAGCACCTTCTGTTTAATTTGGCAGGAGGTCTATGATGATAGTCATCTGAAACTATGTATATAAGAGCTTCTACTACTTTTTTCTTCCTTCCTTCCTTCCTTCCTTCCTTCCTTTTTTTTTTCCTTTTTTTCTTTTTGAAACAATGTTTTATTTTTATATGCCATTAAAAAACACTCTACTTGGCTTTATTCAAGTGATAACACAGTATTGATCAATGCTTTGCTTTATTCTGGGGAAAAATGTAATTTCCTTAATAATAAATGCTCAACTAGTTTCTCTTAAAAAAAAAGAAAAGAAAAATTCACTTAATATTTAATAATTCCAACTATAGCATACTAGAAAATTCATTTCTGAAAATAGACTCTGTAAATGCCCAATGTGTTAATCATGTATTTTTTTTTAAAGGCAATGAGGGATAGCTATTCCAGATTTAATTTGATAACCTGAAAACAAGTCTTAAAGAGAAAAAAAAAACTTCAAAAAAATACAGTAACACTGCTTAGCCTTGTTAGGTCCCTTGTTCGTTCAAAAAGATTGTTCCCCTCTTTTTTCAATTATTTCTAGCAAAAGAGGAAAAAAGAAATCAGTGCTCCCTTCAGTTTGGTAAAGAAAGAAACATTCCCATCCAGCTGCTCTCTTTGCCCCCCAAACCTTGGGAGTGGGAAGGAAAAAGTGGGACAGAGAATGAAAAAAAAAATAATGAAGAAAAGGAAGAGGGTGCTGGGGAAGGGAAGAGTGAGGTGAGAAAGTGGGGTGGAGGATAGAGATCATCAGACAAACATACAGGGGGAAAAAGGGAGCAAAAAAAACCCAATCCAATTCTACTATTTATTTAGAAAAAAAGTTTCTTTGTTTTGGAAGTAACAGTAGTTTCCTCCTCATCCTTCTTATTCCCTCTTTTGTCTTTCTATCCAATATAAAGTGCACCAAAGAAGATTTTTTGTTGTTGTTGTTTTTTTAATATAATGGAAAAAATCTTTTGGTATAAAAGTTATCATAGAAAACCATTTTCATAAAACTCTGTTGACACTTCCTATTGGGCACTTATCACATGAAGTTCTTCTCACCTCTGGGGCATGACTACATGTCTATCCCTATTCATTTCCTGACTTTGAACCTTTCCATATTTTTTCCATAACATTGCTACTTGAACTCTGACCTTTTCACCTGCTTTCTTCCCAACAAGATAAAAGATAGCCTGTACTTCTTGTATCTTCTAATACATAAGAAAGAATCTGAATTAACAGACCCTCAACAAAAACAAAAACAAAACAAAAAAACACTTATATGAATGATCAGCCTCCTTTCTTTGCTAGGACTGGACAAGTCCTAGCTCAGAGACTGGAATTAATAATAATGCCTTTAAAAAGTAATGCATTTTGTTAAATTTTTAAAAAACAGATTAAATTCATCGATTATAAATAATGACAGTTGAAAAAAATATTAAAACATTTGAGGACGTCATTGGCATATTTGGGGCACTGAATGCTAGCTTTACTTTTATGCACTCTCAGTCCTAAACATCTCAAAAAGAAATTTTTCTTGATTACATGAGAGGTATTGAGTATATGTGATATCATGCCTTTTATACCAATGGTAGCAAGCAAAAAGGTTTGCATAATAGAATTAGCAGACAGGGAATAGTTTGAATTCAGAAACATCTGCCTTCACCATGTACCCTCCCCATAAAGCAGACATTTGTTAACAGGTCATTCAGTGATCGGTTGTTTCCCGATTACAGTTTCATTGATACTGTCTGTTTCAATTAGTTATTGTCTTGGCGACAAGACCAACAAGGCTTTATTTAAAAAAGAGGCAACTGGGTATTCTATGGTCAAGTTGTAAATTGTGCCACACTTTCCTAACCTGATATATTTTAGGATTAATCTCCCAAAATCAAAAAAGCAGTTGCCACAGATGTATCCAAAAACCAAAAATATTCCGTTGTTAATTATAATCAGTTACAAAATTACAGTGAGTGCTTAATAAAAATAAACATCAAAATCTGAGTTGCATTTTATTATAATTGCATGCCATTTCTTTCCACTGTTTTTCTAGTGATGGTGATGGTTAATACCGATGTGGTCTCTCTTACAGCATCTTTAGAATAAAAAGGTTCCTAGACAATCTGCTACTTTTGAAATTGGAATTGTTCGTTATCTGAAAGCTATACAGTAATATACTGGAGCATGAACTATAAAAGTACTGTCGGTGCCTCTGCAAATATAGGATAATATAATAATTATCATCATAGCCAGCATGGATTCAAAGCTATACAGTACTATTTGACTAACGATACAATGATTTCTTGAAAGCTCAAGTTAAATAGAGTTTTCTTTTTTTCTTTTGTAAAGCATTTGGTACTATTGTCATAAATATAGTTACTAACCTGCACTTTGGGACTAATCTGGTGCAGGGATCCTGGCTAAAGCTGTCACACCAAAATTCTGTTTCTTTTCTTGTTTATCGGCTTTTAGTTTAAACTAACACCCACAAGCTTCTTCATGGGCCAATGAAAAGAGAGAAAAGGTGAAATGATTCTGCAATCTCTCCCTGAAATCTGGGCCACGGGCAAGCCTCGGCCAGTGTGCCGTAGCAAACTGATACGGTTAAAAAGTAAAGAGAAAACAGACATTTATGTATTTAGATGTGAGTTCTTGTCAATCAAATCCAGACAATTTCAATTGGCCACATGAATGTAAAAGAGTCATTGGAAATCTTGAGTATTTTCGGGGCTCCATCTCTCTTTTCCAAAGAGGAGAAGGAAATGGAGGATGTAAGGGGGTGGACTGGGCCAAAGCCAAGAGCTCAGATTACAGCCAGGTCAGGAAGGGCTCACTTTTGGTAAGAACAGACTCCACGTCGTTGAAGATGGGGATCAGGTCGTCCGACTCCAAAGTCCCAAGATCAACATTTGTTCCAGGAAGACAGTCAAGGAAGTCAGGGAAACGGGTCTGCTGGGCAGTTAGACTCAT
>CM053591.1:165839903-165884779 GCA_028646515.1 Pseudochirops corinnae
TCACACAAGCAGCTCTAGAGGCAAACCCAGGCCCAAGTCACTCATCCATACTCACACAAGCAGCTCTAGAGGCAAACCCAGGCCCAAGTCACTCATCCATACTCACACAAGCAGCTCTAGAGGCAAACCCAGGCCCAAGTCACTCGTCCATAGTCACACAAGCAGCTCTAGAAGCAAACCCAGGCCCAAGTCACTCATCCATAGTCGCACAAGCAGCAATGGCTGGACCTCTGCCCCGACGTATCAGGTATCTGCAACTCAGAACTCCTACTTACTAACAGCCATTTCTAGAGATGGTTTTCCAGATCTAATCCAAATCAAAGTTCCATTCTAAGTAGGAGAGCATAATTCCTTGAAGGCAAAGGAGATTGGGATTTTGTTTCTCTTGTCTCTATCTCTAAAATACAGTAGATGCATAAGATCTGTTCATTAAATTGAATGGGATTAGACTGGATCAGATTGAAAGCCATTAATGTCCTTTTTGTCCATGCTATTTACTGGCCAGTAAAACTTTTAATTCATGACAGAGTAACCCTAATGGCTACGTCTATGTTTTATGACATCGAAACACCACTATCAGGTCACCAAAAAAAAAAAAAATCAATGACTTATTTTTAGATTGAATGTATTCAATGGGCATAATGAAGACCAGCTGGAAATCCTTTGGGGGGAACTTGGAAGCCATGAATAACCATCATAAAGTAGTACCATCGAGATCCATTGTTCTTTTATGGAGAAAGAGTGACAGAAGCCAAAGAAATGTCAAGAGTGACAGACTAAGAAACCGACAATCTTGGTTCTAGTCCCAGGTGCCCTGTTGGCTAGAAAGGTCACCCTGGACAACCTGTTTAACCTCGCTGGGTCTCAGCTTCCTCATCCATAAAAAACAGGGTGTTCAGCTTGATGATGCCAAGTACCTTTTAGCTCTGAAATGCTATGATACCATTTTAACAAAAGTAAAAGAACATTAAAACCATGTGGTTATCTGCACATTCTATAATAGTAGTAAGTAGCAGTAGCAGCAGCATTTATAGAGTGATTTATAATTTATAAAAAGTTATACAAATATTTCATTTTATTCCCTCAATGACCCTGTGAGATGGGTGCTATTATTATACCCTTTTTACAGATGAGAGAACTGAGGAGGGCAGAAGTTAAGTGACTTCTCCAGGGTCACACAACTAATAAGTACACGAGGTCAAATTTGAACTCATCTCCCTTACTAGGTCCAACACTCTATCTTCTGCCACCTAGCATCCAAAAGTCAAAAGAACACCACAAAACACATTTTTCTAGTGAGCAGGGGAAAGTATTATTGGTTTATTCGTGTTACCAAAGCCAACTTAGGACAGCCTGTTTTTATCTCTCTCGTCTACAGATTTTCCTCGATCGATACTACCTTACATCCTGAAATTGTTATCATTACTGCCAAAAGTCTGTCTATTTCGAGACTATTTCACATGGTGGTCAAACATGGGTATACCACAAATGATATAAACCGAATGACCATGTTCTTATTAGAGAGCGGTTTCCATATGTCCAGGGTTGGTTGCAACCACCTGCTGTAAATGACTTTTCTCTCTCTAACGGCATTCGCTTTATCATTCCTGTGGGCAATGGGATCCTCATTAACTGAACCTTCCAGACACTGATTTTTCATAATAACAAGCTGATGAGATAGGTATGTGTGGAAATTGGGCCAAAAAGCGCTAGAAAAAATGACCATTTATTCAGAATCCAAATAATTAGGAGACTCAAAGAATCTAAATTCTGGTCTGTGATCTATTGCTATGGAGAACATTAAGTAAATATTCTGATATTAAATGACTGCCTTATCTATGACATAGTAGATAGAGAGCTGGGTTCAAGTCCCTCTTCGGATGCATACTGGCTGTGTGACCCTGGGCAAGTCATTTCAACTTCTCCATTCCCTAAGCAAAGGTATACATTGGTAAAAGAAGGTTCTTTATTGGGAATTCCCTATACTAAAGATATCTCAGGTCCCGGTCTGTCCCTTCCATGTTAGGTGGTGGGGAAGAAATAACAAGGGACAAAGGCATGGTCACTGACCTCACAAGGTGTTTAACAGAAAGGTGTATAACAGAAAGACCAAGAAAAGTAATTTCCATGCTGTACCATTAGATTGGTATCATTTCAGCCCAATTTCCTATAATGTCTAGGTCTGTGGCTTTGTATAAAGTGCTACTTGGTAAGTATACAGAAGAGGAAAGAGGAGATGTGTTGCTGTCCATTCACCTTCACGGCATGCCTCCTGCCTACAAATCTGTTCTCCTGCTCCTGCCTGGGGTTCTACACTTCGGTGAGATGTCTCTCTAAAGTACCAAACCCAAACCTATTCATCTGCTTTTCTTCTGCCATCTTCATCACTAGTCCCAAATTCCTCCCTCCCTTCATTCCTTCCATCTCCATCAATACCACCATTCCCCAAAAGGACATATTAATCCATGCCCTATGGTTACACTCAACAACTCTTTGACTCCCTAGTCCAAATCACTTCTCGCTGGCCATTATTCTCCCTTATATATGCTATCTTTCCTTATTAGCATATAAGCTCCTTGGGGGCAGGGAGTGTTGTTTTGAATTTATCTCTCAGCACTTACCATAATGCTTGGGACATATTCTTGATAAATGCTTTTCTTTCATTCATTCATTCATTCACTTACTCATCCATTCATGTACTTAGCCCTGATGTGAGATTCAGAGAGCCTGTGCCCTGGATCAACTGTTACGACAGTTGCATTCTCTTCCCTTAATTATAATATTCCCTTTAGGTTAAGTTTTTGTTTTGAAGATATATTCAAGTTCAATTATCTGCTTGAATCGGGTTTCCAAATAGCCATTACCTTATTAAAGACATCCTTGTTGAAGATGATACTACATTTGGCCTGTAGAGGGCTCCCTTTATTAATCTAGAATGCCTGCCTTCAAGGATCGTCAAACATGACCCATTAAAATAGGGAGGAAATTTTCCCCCGCTCTCAACCATCCTAAAGGAACGGTGGGGGCTGATTTATCCATCAGTAAATACTTATTAAGCAACTACTGTGTGCTAGACACTGTGCTAATAACTGGCTTAGCTTAGCCTATCAGAGCTGGCGAGACGTTGACCTCAAACACTTTTTCAGCATTGCAACACGACAACTTTCTGGAAATCATTTTTAACCTCAGCCCCAAATTCTGACCTGAATTAACTAAGAGAGGAAGCATTTGTAGCAGTATTCCTCATTCCTCCTTGGTGTTTGCTCCACATTTCCACTTGTCTACAACACACTCCTGGGTTTTGAACCCAAGGGCTCATTTCAAAAGGAATCCAAAGGACGAGATATGCCAGATGTATTCATCGAGCCTTCATTTTCTACTCATTCTTTATTGTGTGGAGGTATGACTACCGAGTAGCAAGACTGACATTTTTATGCCAAAATGGCAATTAATCTCTTTAAAGACACTAAGGTTAATTATTCCAGTGAATACTAACCTCATTTCCCCAGGGTCATGTCATGTCCACCAATGGTCAGCCTACCAGAGACCCTCTCCTGCAATCCAGCTATACTGGCATACTTGCTACTCTTCACACAACATACCCCTTTCTCTGTTTTTGCACTGGTTTTTCCCCAATGCCTGGAATGCCCTCCTTCCTCAACTCTGCCTCCTGCCTCCCTTCAAGTCTCAGCTCAAATCCCACTTTCATCAGAGGGCCTTTTTTGCTCTCTGTGGCTGCTAATGCCTTCTCTTCAAGCTGTGACCCTACTTGGGGCTTTCTTGGCAAAGATCCTGAAGTGGTTTACCATTTCCTTCTCTACTTAATTTTTACACATGAGGAAACTGAGGCAAACAGGGTCACATGACTACCCAGAATCACACAAGTAGTAATTGTCGGAGGCCAGATTAGAATTCAAGAAGATGAGTCTTCCTGATTCTAAGCCCAGTGCTCTATTCACTATGCCATCTAGCTGCTTTCTGAGATTACCTTGCATCAGCTCTGGATGGACCTTATATATACCTATTTATACATTGTCTTCTAGAATTCAAGTTCCTATCCTTTTGCCTTTCTTCACATTCCCTGCCCTTAGTACAGTGTCCAACTCAATAAGTACCAAATAAATGTTTTTTCACTGACTGAATGATGTTGTCAATACTTAAAAGAATTTTGGAACTTAATGTTTGCAAGTATCTTCAGGGACCTTTCATGACCCATAGAAGTCTCTCACATTGGAGGCAGGGAGCCTATTTTGAATACTCTTCAGTTGATCACTCACTATGTTCACCACATAGACAACAAATAGCTGTTGATAGCTTCCAAAAATCCAGCCAGCCTCTAAGGAGTGAAGTGTTAGATTTCAGAGACATGGATGACCTCAGTACAATCCCAACTCTTTCATTTAATAGTTGTGTGACCACAAATTAGTCCTTAACTTTTCTGAGCTTAAATTCCTTGTCTGTAAAGTGGAAATAACAATATGTGAGGTACCCACTTCTCTGTTGTGAGGTTCCAGTTAGATAAGGTAGTTTGTAAGCTTTAAAGGGTCATATACATGTCAGTTATGATTATTGTTCCTATAAAAGAATGAGCCACAGGCCATGACAACAATTCTTACTGCCTGATAGCTTGAATTATAGACCAAAGTTCTTAATTCTTCCTAATGAAATGTTCATAGTTCTCCAAGATACAGCTTTAAAATGTAATGACAATGACAAACATAACGACTCTCTCTTTAAATAATTTCAATTTGTTTTCATGTGTCAAAATGGTCCAGAATTAAAATGAGAGGAAGAAAATGAGCTTTGGGAAATTATTCAGTGCTTTCAATAGCCCTAGCTGCTTCATTATAGAAACATTCATTTTTTTTTTTTACTAATATTTTTCCAATGATATAAAAATCATGAATGAGACAGGGAGAAGCTTACAAGGCATACAATTTCTCATCAAGGAAATGCACACTCAGATTAGAGTTGTCCAACAGTTGTTTCTCACTCTTGCTACATGGTAACAGACAGGCCACTGAAATGGGGCATGAGTTTTCATACATTATTTAAAGAATTACATGAAGGCTGGCAACACAATTCATAAGTCTTGTCCAACCGACTTACAGGAAGACAAGGACAAAGCTCCCTTAGATTAAAAAGCTATGGACTAGTTGCGATCTGAACTGTGGGAAGGCACGCCCACATTAATGAAGTCTAAGATGCATTTATGAAACTGCTACCCTATTCTAGTGGTCATTTTCCATTAGTGGAATTTTGCTAATCAAATTAAATCCACTTTCAAAGAACTTAGGTACGATGGCGGGTTGCTCAATTTATTTGCATGTGACTTATTCTTTAGGTGTGGTGGCAAATCTCATCACCCTTATAACTTTCAGAAGTTAAGTGTCCTTAGGAAAGTCACTCCTTATTTCTAGGTCTCAATTTTCTCATCTCCAAAGTGGGGTTTTGATTTGATGATTTCTAAGGTCCTTTCAAGACCTAAATCCTAAAGCAAACTATAATAAGTCCTTTTAGTGGATTTTTGGAAGGAAGCACTGCCCCTCTCCCCTTGCTTCCCTCCATGGAGCTGTATTCCTCAAGGCTTAGTCATCTTGTGCTCCAGATGAAGACATTGGGCTAATTGGTCTCCAAGGTCCTTACTAGCTCTGACATGCTGTGGTCGTAACATTGGCTGCCTGCTCAGGTCTGAAATTCAATAATAGCTGAAGGTTTTCTATTCAACTTCTCAACTGTTTAACTCCATGATAGTCACTTGGGGAATTCAGCAACTTGTCCACTTTCAAAATATAGTTGCTTGTTACTGAATAATCCTCTCTGAAAATAGGATGGAAGGAATCCTAACTCATTTTCCAATTTCTTGGTCAGTGGGATTCTGCTTTACTTAGAAATGTCGCGACTTAAAATCTTATCTTCTCATAAACTGAGTAACGAAAAAGAAATGCCAAAACGAAGTTTCCCTTTTAACTATTTCTTTATGGGCATGAAAACTTGTGTTCTGTCCCTACTGAATTGTATTAATACAATAATTAACATTTATACAGTGTACTATATACACAATCTTATTTAGTCCTAATAACAACCCTGTGGATTTCATAGTATTGTTGTTCAGTCATTTCAGTCACATCCAGCTCTTCGTGACCCCTTTTGGGGTTTTCTTGGCAAAGATACTGGAGTGGTTTGCCATTTCTGTCTCCAGTTCGTTTTACAGATGAGGAAACTGAAGCAAACAGAGTTAAGTGGCTTGCTCAGGGTCCCATAGCTAGTAGGTGTCTGAGGATTTGAACTCATGAACATGAGTCTTCCTGATTCAAAGCCCAGTGCTCTATTGATTGCACCACCTAGATAAGAAAACTGAGGTTGGAAGAGTTTAAGTAACTTGCCCTATGATCACTCAACTAATAAGCATCATAGGCAAGATTTGAACTAAAGCTCTCCTCATTCCTAGTCTCTTTCTCTCATATCATTTGGCTCTCCCCCAAACCACACCCCCATAGAAAAAAATGGAAAAAAAAAAACAACCCAACTCTGACACTGTGGAACCAATACCCATTCGAACTGGGTAAGTTCCAGAGAAGTAAAATGATTTTTGCAATCACATAGCTGGTCACAGAACATGACAGCGCCTTCCTTTTATCGCTGCTCAGTAGCAACATTGGAACTAGACTGCAGATTTCCTGTCCACCTAGCCCCAAGGTCTTTCCAGTGCACCAGGGCCATTGACTTCAACTTCCCAGTATAAGCTACACTCTGCTTTCCTTCCCTGGTTTACCTATTCTCAATGCCCCTTTAATACCTACAAGAAATCCAAACTTGTTGGTCAGTCACACAATCTGGACAAGTCCTAAATCACTTATACATAACTTTGGCATGCAGGTTTATATTTATTTAAATATGTTTTAGTGATTCAGCAGAGGCAATCTCCCAAAAATAAATTAATGCAATCTCAAAAGATGTTAATAGAAGCATAATGTCCAGAACAAAGGAGGTCAGTCCCACTGGCTGGAATATACCTAGAATATTGTGTCCAATTCTGGGTGCCACATATCAGAATGGATATCGACAAATTCTAAAACAGGGATTCCAAAATCTTTGATAACCTCTTTGGTGGAGCCTGTGGACCTCTTCCCAGAATGCAATAAATAGATAAAATAAAATACAGGATGCCTCCAAAGCCTTAGTGCAGATTTTTTTTTTTAAGTCACAGATCCCCAGTTAAAAATCCTTTTTCTAGGGGCAACAAGGTGGTGCAGTGAATAGAGCATTGGCCCTGGAGTCAGAAGGACCTGAGTTCAAATCCAGCCTCAGACACTTAACATTTACTAGCCATGTAACCTTGGACAAGTCACTTAACCCCAATTGCCCTGACTTTCCTCCTCCAAAAAAAACAAACAAAAAACCCTTGTTTCAGAGCAAGGAATTTCTTTTCTGTGTAAGAGTATAAGCTTCCTAAGAGCAGAGACTATCCTTCACCTCTTTTTCTATCCCCAAAGCTCAGCACAATGACTGGCACTAAAGGAATGGTTATTGATTGCTTCAATTAGGGATAGAGATTATATATAAAATGTGCTGTTTGAGGAATCTCTGGAAGAACCGTGGTTGTTAGCCTGACCCATCAATCAACAAACATTTATTGAGTACCTGCTACGCGCCAGCTCCAGAAGAAACAAATGCAAATAGTCCCTACTTTCAAAAAGCTTACCGGGAAAACAACATGGGCACATATTGTGCGTGCAAGATAAAATTAAGGTAATGGGGTAGGGGTGGAGGGACTAGAAACTGGAATCATCAGGGAAATGGAGGAAATAGCGTTTGAACTTAACCTTAAAGGAATCTAGGGAGGTGACGCACAAAAGATCAGGTGCTAAAAGAGACAATCAGGACCAATTTATTGGGAACAATAATTCCTGGATTGGGAGGGAGAATAGAGCTAAATGGCCAGTACAGTTATTCCTAATTTTAGCAGGGCATGGTTTTCTGACTGTGGCCATAAGACCACATATTTAAAGCTGGAAGAGATATTTAATACTAACTACTCCAACAAATGGGAAACTGAAGGCCGGTGACTTGCCCCCCCCCCCCCCCCAATGCCTCATTGGTAGAGTAAGAGACAGCCAGGATTTAAACCCAGGTTGTCTGATTCCAAAGCCATCACCCTTTCCACTCTACCACACGGCTGTCCAAGGAAGTCACAATAAAGACTCCAAAGAATCTGGAAAGCTTCCTAGCTTCTCCATTAATGACTCCATGTTGAACTTTTCTCAAGCTAAGAGTGAAGAACGCCAAGTCTCAGACTCCTGCAATGTATAAACCCAAATATCTCTTTTAAAGGTGGAAGTTTGTCTAGTTTACTACAGGTTTCCTGGAGGTGGATTATTATATGGGTGATTGTTTTTTAAAAGGTCATTCCTAATTAGCTCAGGGTTGGGGGGGGTGGAGGCATGAGGAAAGAGGCAGAGAGGAAGTAGGGTGCTAAATTCCAGTAACTAAATAGAAATTGTCTCAGGATTAAAACCTCAACCCCTCTTCTCTTCCAACTTGCTGGTGAGTCTTCCTGTGGAATAAGTAAACAGAGGAGGTGAGAAAATACACTGCAGCTGAAAGTCAAGCAGCCTGTCATGACCAGAGATGCTGGCCTGGTATCCCAGCAGCCCTTGCAATGTCTTTGGCTGGGGAAGTGCCTCCTGCTGCCTGGCTCATGTGGCCTTTGGCGCAGACTTCAAAGGGAACCCAATGATAATAAGCTCTTCAGAGGGTCCTGTGCTGTCAGTTTGAGCGTTGGAAGAAAAGATCCGAAAAAAATGGGATGCTGTATTGTTTTAATTAACAAGGGTGGGGTAAGTGGAAACAAATGAAAAAATAAAACCAATATTTTGAAATCCTGAGTCTCAAAGTGGTTCTTCCTTTGCGGAGAATGTGTAATCCCCGCCAAAAAAACTTTAAAAGACTTCAAACGTTGCAGGACGCTAAATTATTCACCTTCTTTACACAACGTCTTGATGTAAATCTCTTTTTAACTTTCTGCCAAAGGAGTCCAGAGATCCATTGTCAGAGTTCCTGACAATGAATCTTCCTGGTTTGGGATCTCTCATCATACAAGCTCAGTTGCCAAAATGAGTTTGGACAGAAAAGGGAGAGTGTAGGCAAAGCATTTGTGAATGACAGGGTCTGGGCTTCCCCCACAGCTCACCCCGTTCTGCCATCCTTCACATTTTGGAGGGACAGGAGTCCACCCTGGCACCCCAGCCAAAAACAGTGGGGAAAATATTAAAGTCGTAGAAAATGATTCGGACAAATGGGAAAACTGAAAGCCAGTGACATGCCCCCAAATGCCTCATTGGTAGAGTAAGAGGCGGCGAGGATTTAAACCCAGGTTGGCTGATTCCAAAGCCATCACCCTTTCCACTCTATCACACGGCTGTCCAGGGAGGTCACAATACAGACTCCAAAGAATCTGGAAAGCTTCTCCATAATGACTCCTTTTCCTTGCTCTTTTTTCCCTAGCTAGGAGTGAGGAACACCACTAAAATGGAATATTCCCACATAGCCAGAGATCAGAAAAAAGGAGCAGAAATGATCTTCTTGTGCCTTGGTCTGAATCCTTGGTGAACCTCATCTTTCACACACTCAACCTCATTAGAAGTTGTCAAAATGGCCCCAGAGAGGAATGATTGTTCATTACATTTTGGTAACAGCAGGAAAACAAATCAGGGCACTTTGGACACTGTAAATGATTCCTGGGATTATAAATTTCCACCCTATGTGAAGTGTTATGCCTTGTCACTTAAGTTTCATTTGGGGAAGAAGGAAGCAAGGATGGGGCTGGGATGGAGTTAAATGGCTATGACACTCTTTAACCTCTCTCTCAAGATAAAAAAAAAAAAAGCTGCCTTTCTGATCAAATATAAACCAGGCCCTGAAGGCTCCCTGAAACCCAGACTTGCTCACGCCTGGGCGTGACTCTCCGGCATAGCAGCTGCAAAGTTTGAGCTGTCAAGCTCAAAGGAGATTTGTGAGGGAGGCCAGCCAAGAGAATTCCACTGACTTTCACCCAAACTCTCCGAGCCTCTTTCCTGTTGCTTGGCAACCCCACAGCACACTTACTCAGCATTTTCTTTGATTCTGGTCCTTAGACAAGTGGCATAGGGGCAGTGGGAGTGTAGAGTACCGGGAGGGGGCAACACTGCAAGACATGAATGCCCCAAGAAGTGACCGCCAGAGCGGCAGGGAAGGGTTAATTTGGGGAATAATAACAATGTCTGAAAAATGAAACCCCTCGAGGGTAGAATGGAAGGAGGTGGGGACTTAAAGGGATTTCTTCACTCCATCACCATCCAGGCCTTGGCCTCACATCATTTAGATTGGAGCAAAGAGGTTTTGTGGGGACCTTTATTTTTTTTTAAGCCTACACTGTGATTCTGATGGCGTAGAACGCCAGAGGTGAGACACCTCCTTCTCTGCTTCTTCCAGGCCAAACTTTTATTAAGTACTTGCTATTGGCCAAGAACCGTGCTAAGCACCGGAAATACAAAGAAAGACAGTTATAGTCCCTACCCTCCAGGAGCTCATCTTTTAATGGGGGAAACAACACACAAGCAACCACTTATCTATAAGGCGGAATAACAGCTGACATAGACTGTTGTAACATTTGGAAAATTCTTTCCATGTGTTAGTTCATTTGGGCTATGCAACAACCCTATGATAGAGATACTATTATAGCCCCACTTCACAGATGAGGAAACCGAGGCTAGGACAGTTTAGGTGACTTTCCCAGGGTCACACAGTTTATAAGTGTGTGAGACAAGATTTATACCGACTCCAAGTCCATCATTCTAACCATTGTACCACGTAGCTGCCTTGAGGTATGTACAGAGTATGATAGATAGATAGAAAGATATGTGTGTTTATTATATAACTTTGTATGCTATTCTCTGCAACTCAGAACACCCCCAATCAAATGTGTACTAGGTATAATTTTATACGTGCATGTATGTGTTATGTATATTGTGCATGCATACACACACACACACACACACACACACACACACACACACACAACCAGAATTTGAACCCTGGTCCTCTAGTTCCAAGGCAGCATCCGTGCTGACTTTCTTTTGACCACTGGAGACAATCAAAAATGGCAGCCATAGAGACACCTGAAAAGTGGGCCCTCCTTCAAATCGTGCTGCTGACCAACTTTGGTCTCTGTCTGTGCTTTCATCCTTCCTTTCATTTTCTAGATTTGCAACCTATTTTACTTAAGCCTTTTTCTTCACCTGCTTAAACATATCTGAATTAGCCAATGAAGTCTTTCTTTCCTGCCCCTTTACCACCAAATGGGCATGCTCGGGAACTGTACGGGAGTGAACTGTGGCCTCCTAATTCTTCAGGGATTACCATGGGTATATGCCAAGGGGAATAAAAAAAACTGGCTAGGAGTCCTCGTAAGATGGTTTCACCAAAGATCAGGCACCTGAGTGCCCTCAGTGATCATTCCTCCCCAGCTCCCACCTTTTGTGAGCACCAAAAGGACAAAGACTAATTCATTTTCATGTTTGTATCTCTAGCACCAGGTACACAATGGGTGCTTAATAAATGTTTGATGAATTTAAAATGGAAATGAAATGAATAAAATTTAATTCAAATTAAATTGAATTTAGTGTAACAAAATGAATAATATATCCCTAAAAATAAAGGGGAAATGTCTCTTGAAGGCAACTAGGTGACACAATGGATAGAACACTGGGCCTAGAGTCAGGAAGACTCATTGTCCTGAGTTCAAGTCCTGCCTCACACACTTACTAGCTATGTGACCCTGGGCAAGTCACTTAACCCTGCTTGCCTCAGTTTCCCTAATTGTAAAATTAGCTGGAAAAGGAAATAATTCTGGTATCTTTGCCAAGAAAACCCCAAATGGGGTCATGGAGAGTTGGACGTGACTGAAAAATGCCTAAACAACAAATACCTTGCCAGTGGCCAGCATATCTTTCCTACTCTCCCTCAGTGCAAAGGCACCGGCTGTTGAAAATAGCTCTTTGGGCAGATGCAATCCCTGATTTAAGAAAAGAGGCTCTGAGGAGACAGGAGGCACACGGGAGGGAAGGTCATAGTTCTCCTCACTGTTCCTGTGCACCCATGAAGGTGTACCCTCCTGGTACCTCTGCATGCAGACCTGCTAATACAGACTAGAAAATTTATTCTGTCCACTGTCAATCACTTGAGAAGTGGGGGATGGGAAATGCCATGAAAAGAAATCAAATTAGAAGCCCCAATCCCCTTTAGAAAATGACTTTTTCCTCCTCCACCAAACTCTCTCCCAGAGTCTACTAATTATATTGAACGGTGTGTTTCTCCTCCCCTCCATTCCCATGTCCCCTTCATCAGTTCAGAAGGCAGAAAAGACGCAGCTAGGTGGCATAGTGGATAGAGCACTGGTCCTGGAGTCAGGAAGACCTGGGTTCAAATCCGGCCTCAGACGCTTGATACTTACTAGTTGTGTGACCCTGGCAAGTCACTTAATCTCGATTGCCTTGGGGGAAAAAAAATCTAAGGCTTTAACATGCACCAGTGTCAAGAACACTGCTTGTAGCCTCAGAAGACTGGGTTCCAGTCCCACTTCTGATGCTACCAGTGTAACTTTTGGCAAGTTACTTAATTTTCCTGGGCCTCAGTCTCTTCATCTGGAAAATGTGGGGGTTGGATTAGATGGCCCCTAAGGTCCATTCCAGGACTGCATCTATGACCCTAATATAGAAGCCCAGTGATCTGGCATTTAGTTAATTAAGGCAAGAGGAAACTTCCCAGATCATCCAGAAAGCATGCCTCCCTGATAGCTGGGATTACAGCTGTGTGCTGCTAATCCCAGCTTAGTGACTCCACATCGGGAAGACAAACATTGCAGGAACTTGGTGACGTCTCTAAAACATGAACCCTAAAAATTGGATTTAGGTTCAAAGTAACAAACAGAAAAAATAAACTAATTTTAACCCCCACCCCAAATTAGTGTACTTTGTTCTCTACCCCTGCCTAACTTCCCCAACCCCCAAAAAAGAGAATTGGAATTTTTAGAAATATTGTTGTATAGAGAGAGGTAAAGGGTGGGGGAAGGAGGAAGGGCGAAGGGAGGGGGCAGGAAGAAAGGAAAGAAGGAAGAGGGAAGTCTATTCATCTTTGCTAACTGGTGTCAGGTATGAGAAAAATCTGATGTATGAGCTTCCTGACATGGGCAATAAAAGTTGCAAATAGATACACAGTTCTCTTTGGTGTGTTCTACATTCATAAAGCTAAAAAATAATTCCAAGTATTTACCCAAATTGAAAAAAAAATGTAGAGCCATATCCTGCCAAGAAACATGATACTGTATTGCTAAAAGCAGTTTGAACAAATGTTGCCCTGAAATAACCATGTAAGTTCAGGCACAAGTCATACACAAAGACAAGAGGCCAGAGCTGTAACTAGGGTGGGGTGATGGGACTTTGTACCAGGGTGCTGAATTTAGACGACCTGACTTAAAGGGTGCTGGGAGAACTTGCAGTCTTTCAACAGCTATAAATAGCAGTATTTAGTACTAAACAGGTAAGAATAATAAAAATGGGAAGCTACCAGGTGTCTTCAAATAGGGTATAGCTCTCCCTCACCTCTCTTTACTTCCTCCCTTATCCTCTGACTTTATAGGGTGGTTTCATGCCTGGCTGTGTCCCAGAATCTCCGTTTCAGCTTTAGCTACACAACTGAAAAACCCTTTGTACGGTTTGCCCTGGGAATAGTCTTGTGGTACTTGACCTAGACAGCAATAAGCATAATAATAGTAGTGGTGATGGTGGTAGTAGTAATGGTAATACTGGTGATAGTAGTGGTAGTAGAGCTGGTGGTGGTAGAGGTAGTAGTGGGATGGTAGAGGTAGAAGTGGGATTATTCGTGATCGTGTTGGTGATGGTGGTAGCGGTGGTGGTGGTGGTGATGGTGGTGATGGTGGTAGTAGTAATGATAATGGTAGTAGAGGTGGAGGTGGTAGAGGTAGAAGTGGGATAGTAGTGATAGTGTTACAGGTGGTAGTGGCAGTGGTGGTAGTGGTGGTGGTAGTGGTAGTAAGGGTAATGGTAGTAGAGGTGGAGGTGGTGGTAGTGGTAATGGTGGTGATAGTAGTAGTAGCAATGTGGTGATGATGGTAGTGGTAGCAGAAGTCAGACTAGTAGTAGCAATAGCAATGGCAACAATGATAGCATTTCACATAGTACTTTCAAGTTTGCAAAGTTCTTCACATCTTCTATGTCGTTTGACCCTCCCAAGACCCCTATGAGGTAGGTGTTCTTATCATCAGTTGAGCAACTTGTCCAAGGCCACCCACCCAACAAGTTTCTGATGCTTGATCTAAGTTTCCTTACTCCCAAGTCCAGCACCCCAGCCTGTGCCCCCAAGCGTATGTACAACAATTCTAGGATCTGATTCCATAAGAGGCACATTGGTTAAGACAAAATTCTTTCCCTCAGATTTGGGGGACAATTTCAACTGGGTAAACAAATCATATTGTCTCTGCTGGCCTCATTTTCTGAGCCCAGCTACTTCAATACGATAATCCCCCCACAATTCCACTGCAAAAAAAATACCTAAATACACAGGTCACATCATATATGCAATTTATGGGCTAGAATTTACATCTGAAGGGAAGCAGGCTATTTATTTTCTTTAAGGAAGCTGACAGAAAATTTCCAGACACCAAGTCATAACTGAACAAATAACCACCTATTCCCTAACAAAAGAAGGAAAGTGTGTTCTTTCAGTAGTCTGTTAAAACTGTTTATTTCCCTAAGCCATCCAAAGGAAGCTACCCGTTTCTCTTGCTCTATGAGTCACAAAGCTAAGACTAAAGCATTAGGACAATAAATTGAAACTTCCCTCCCAAACTATAGCCAATAAAATTCATGAGACATGCAAACTGGTTAAATTAGCTTTGTAATATTTAAACTTTTTTTAATCCTATAATTGCCCAAGCTCATAGTAGGATTTGCCTGGTCACTTTCTCCTGGCCATCTCCCACTACTTCTGAAAGAATTGGAGAGGCAGGCAGGGAAGGGTTCTGCCCTGAGGGGCACCCAGAAAGCCAGAAGCCTGATAGCCAGCAGGGGGCAAGGATGGGGGGAGGAGGCAGAAAGGGGAAAGGATTTAAAGATCCAGACTTGGGCCTGTCCCAGTAATTTTGCTCTTCCTAATTAGTCAACCACAAAAAGAAAGAAAAGAGTCAGTGTATGGAACAAGTTCTGCCTGGGAGTGACGAGGAGTCCACTTAGGGCAGAGCTGCCAAAGAGGCAGTTTCAGGCAATATTCTACCCAGAATAAACCTCTTTTCCATCTCTTTTCCCCCACCTTATTCCTTCCCTGCTTCTTTCTCTCACCCTTATACCCATTCTTCCAGTCTTCTCTCATCTTATTTCTTCTCCCTTTTCTTCTTCACCATTCCTTATGACTGCCAATGGTACACACAACTGATGTAGGAACCAAAATAGGCACTGATGTATCTGGCAGCTTCTTACCTCTTGGCCCTGAAAGCATTAGGCAAAGAAGGGAATTTGGGGGAATAAAATAGATTGGAGCCCTTGGGTTTTTGAAGCACCAGGGCCCATAGCTCTGGTTCGAATAAATCTCCCTGCCTGACAGGTCAAAAGCAAGGTGAATACCTGTCTCATCAGTTCCTCCTGGCGCATTCGGATTCTTTCTCTTTCCATCTGGATCCGCTGGAGGCGTAGCTTCTGCTGCTGCTGTTGCTGAGTGGTCAGTGCATTGGGCAAACTCATCAAACCCGCCTGTGGGTTTGGGGCTGGGTGGTTCTGCTGGGATAAAGTGGTGTTGGCTGCCATCTGCTGCTGGTGCTGGTGGTTCATCACTGAAGGGGAGGGAAATGGGAAGATGGTTAAGGCCAAGGCTCAAAATACCTTAGAAGAAAGGAGAAGCTTATAAACTTGAAGGGAGTGGATCAAACTCTTACAATTTTTATAGAGGATTTTTTTCTTTTCTCTTTCATAAAAAGTTAATAATAATAAACATAGCAGCTATCATTCACAGAGTGCTTTAAGATTTACAAAGTGTTAACCCCAACTGCCCACCAAAAAGCAAAAAAAAAAAAAAAAAAGGTTTACAAAGTGTTTTATAAATATTATCTCATTGGATCTTCATAAGGCTCACTCTGACCCCCTTTTGACAGATGAGGAAATCAAGGCAAATAGAAGTTAAATGACTGATCCAGAGTCATCCAATTAGCATGCGACTAAGGCTAGAATTGAACTCAGTCCTTGCAGACAAGACCAACACCCTACCCACTGTACCACCTGGCTGTGCAGTAATAGCATGGAGGGAACAATAAAAATACACCCTCAATTCGTATTCCTTTGGGGGAGACAAAGGATTTTTTCTATCACAAATACTTTAGAGTAAATGTTTGCCATGGTGTTACTGATGACAAATAGAATCCCAAGTTAATTTAAGCATAGAAATTACATTTTGCAAATAAATATTTTAGTGAGTAACTAAATAAGGATTATAAACTATCATCTTTACAGTGGATGCCTTGCTTAACCACTGGAGAGATGACAAAGAACAATATGTCTTCCCACCCCTTTGCTTCTGAGAAAGAAGCAGTGCCAAGGAAAACATGGCATAATTTGACCAGTACACACCATCTCTAGCCATTACTGGAAAAGAAAATCAGATGTTTGTTCTCCTTTGTATCATGATTTCTTAAATATTATATCATCTGGAAACATAACAGAAAGATTTCTGACTCTGAAATCAAAGGAACATCATATCTCACCTTTGAAACCTCCTACTTGCATGCATGACCTTGGGCAAGTCACTTGAAGTCCCTGAGCCTCAGTTTCCTTATGTGTAAATTAAAGGGGTTAGATAACTTCTGAGGTCCCTTCCAGCCCCAGATCTGAGGTTCGCAGGATCACAGATTTATGAAGGGACCTGAGAGGCCACTGAGTTATATGACTGCAGACCAAGAGACAGAAGGAACTTTTAAGGTCATTAAGAATGACCTATCATTTTTTATCTGGGGAAACTGAGTCCCTAAGAAGTTAAGTGATTTGTCCATTTTCACACAGCTAGTAAATGTGAGGGGTGAGATTTGAATTCAGGACCTCCTAACTGTATATCAACCATTCGATCTGATTTCAAAAGGCAGTTCATTATGTTGTGGCCAGAGTGACATAAAGTTACTGAAATGAACATTGTTGTCAGATTAGAGTCTCCACTTGAAGGACTATTAAATAACAAACAATCAAAACTCCCAACTAGTACAGTGCTTTATATACAGTAGGTGCTTAATGAGTGCTCACTAAATTGAGTTGAGCTATAGTAATGAGAAAGAAGAGCTACCAGGTTGATCAATTACTCTAGAGATGGAAGGGACCTTGAAGTCTAACTTCCTCATTGTACAGATGAGGGAACTAACACCCAAAGAAGTTAAGTGACTGGATCCAGGCAACAAGCACCAGAGATAGGATTTGAACCCAAAATCTCTAACTCCAGAACCAGTGTTTTTCTGTTCTGTAACTCCAGATACCCAGAGTTCACTTTAATTCATATGAGAATTAGGGGGAATGGGGCAGCTAGGTGGCACAGTGAATAGATCACCAGCCCTGGAGTCAGGAGGATCTGTGTTCAAATTTGACCCCAGCTACTTGACACTGACTAGCTGTGTGACCTTGGGCAAGTCACTTAACCCCAATTGCCTTGCCTTCCCCCCTTAAAAAAAAAATCAAGAGGAATAACTAAAATTAATGACTACCCATCTTTCTTCCTTTTGGGGGACATCTATTTAAACAGGAACAAAGGATTCTCACTGTTTTTCCCAGGTAATTTCCATAATGTAGCTGTCAAAATAAAGAAAAGAAAGGTACACATTTCTGCCTAAATGAGGTAACTTTGTATGACCAGCACCAATTCAGTATTTTCCACAGAAATTCAGCTGTTTACTTCATTAGGAATCCCCAACTCAAGAGCATAAGAATTTTTTAAAATTCTAGCTTAGAAATACTTTAAAATGTGATTTTACAGCACAAATGCTTTTCAGCAAAGGAAGAGATGGTCTCTTGTTAGGTCCTTTACTGAAGGAGATCAGGGAGTCATCCTTAGGAGTTATTCCAGTTCCATATTCTGGGTGTAAACCTGGTTTACACACACCAAGAATGCGTCCTGCTATTGAACCCTCGGAGGCAACCAGATCCTCCTCATCAGATTTTATTAATGTCTGAAACCTTATCTGGGGGAGTCTCAAACTGGGAAGAAAACTCTTCAAGGACCACACCCTTGCTGGAACATTCAAAGTACTCAGTTCTCAAAGACAGCTCTCTGGGGAGGGAGGGAGGGTGGATAGAGGGAACAGGCTTTTTCCAATTAAAGTTAGATTCAACCCACTCAAAGCTCAGCATGTCTGCAGGCCAACGGAAATAGAGGTCAAAAGATAGCAGTGCTTGAACAACGAGACTGTTTTTAAAAAACAATGGTGGCACTTCTTGTAGGAACAAGGAACTCGAGACAAAGTAGATGCTTATCCACTGGGAAATGGCTCAGCAATGAAGCAGAGTATACACACCTACACTGTAACAAACAGAAAAGCATGTGAAGACTTATGTCAACTGATGTAAAGTACACAGAATCAAGAGAACAATATTTATGGTGATTATCACAATGTAAATGAAAAAATAAATGGCACGATAGATAGAGCAGGTGATTCAGAAGCACTTGAGTTCAAATCCTGCCTCTTATTTCCTTTGTGACCTTGGGCACAGACCTCTGTTTGCCTCAGTTTCCTCATCTAAAAAGTGTGGATAATAGATAATAATAATAATAACAATTTACTTGTCAGGGTTGTTGTGGGGATAACATGAGAAAATATTTGTAAGGCACTTTGCAAACTACCTTGTTCCCCAAGGGATACTCTTCAATTCAGTGACACTGACCTCCTGTTCCACAGTCTGTTCCACAAACTTCATCTCTCAGCTCCAGGCATTTTCTCTCATTTTCCCCTGTGCCTGGAATCCTCTGATTACTGACCTCCCCAGTTTCCTTTAAATCCCAACTAAGATCCCACCTTCTATAGGAAAGCATGCCTAATTATTAATACCAATTTAGTGCCTTCTCTCAATTGTTTCCTATAATTCCTATTATATTTATGTGTTGTCTCTCCCACTAGATCTAAGATCTTTGAGTATAGGGACTATTTTTTAACCTCTGTTTGTATTCCTAGCACTTAGCACAGTGCCTGGTTTATGGAATTGAACGGAAATGTTAACTATTATTATTAAACTGAATTCTGGTAAATTATTGTAACCCAGATTGAATGTGATGAATAAATGAGAAAATGTAACTCCCTTCCTCCTTTTCAGAGGAGGAGGACTATGGATTCATCTCATATATAAGCAGGTTGAAATAATGACTCCAAGGCAAACAGAGGTCAAGTCACTTGCCCAGGGTCACATAGCTAGTAAGTATCTGAGGCCAGATTTGAACTCTCTGCCCTTTGAAGACAGATTATAGGAAAGTAACAGTCATCCATAGGTTTCCTTGGACTAAAATGTTAAGGACCACAGAGATCATTTAGAACCATCTTCTTGTTTTACAGATAAGGAAATTGAGGCCAAGAAAGAAGAAATACATCCATACTGACAATGAACAGAATACTATGGGTTCTGCATATGATAATCCTGCCCCTTATGAGGGTAAATCAATGCTTCAGCTTACAAATTCAGCTTACATCCAGAAAGTTATTTCAAATGTACTATCTGAAGCCAGACTGGATTATGGGCAGACTGCCGTAAGCCTTCTGAGAAAAACTAATGACCTTCTCTACACTGTTCCTTTGCCAGTCTCGGCAGAAAGAAATAACCCAAACAGAAACTGCTCCATCCCAGCAAAAATGCATCAAATCTCCAACAGGGAAGTCTTTTCCTTTTCTTTCCAAGAGAATAAGAATTGACATCTCCCATTTATCTTCCTTTCATTGTTGCTTTCATCAGAAGGAAAGTTGGAAGACCTCAAAATAAATAGATTTCTCGATCATTATTTTTGGAAAGGGTTGAATTCATGCAACATAGATATTTGACCCCTAGTTAACTTCCCAGGACAACAGAAAACAGAGAAGATGGGATTCCATTCAACAAACACTTATTAATATAATCTACTATGTATAAAGCACTGTATTGGCAAAATCCAAAGATGGAGAAGATTGTGGCTGATCCCAACAGTCTAGTAGGAAAGGGAAACCATTATTCATCACCACCACCACCATCATCACCATCACCATCATCATCATCATCATCATCATCATCCATCACAGAGAGGTGACAATAATCAAAGGTAGAACATGAAGATATAGTAAGAGAGGAAGCCTGGTATGGTGAATAGAGAGTCAGCTTTGGAGACAACAGATTGGCCATGGGATTCCGGGCAAGTCTCTCAACTACCCAATGCCCCTATTCAGCTAAGACTATGAATTGAAGAAAATTACTGACCTGTGCCAACAGATTGATTTATGCCAATGAAGTCATGGGTCCAGATTAAAAAGAAAAAGACAGGTACAGAGTATGATGTGGATTATCTGACTGTCTTTGAATGGAGAAAAGATACTTCTTCAGAGAACTGTGGTATAATGGAAATAATACTACATTTGAAGTTAGGAGACCACAGTTTAAATCCTAACCTGTGAAACTTTGGGCAAGTCATATAATCTCACAGAGTATCAGTTTCCTTATTGGTAAAATGATGGTATTTGTATTCCATGACTTTTAGGCCCCTCCTAGCTCTAAATTCTATAAACGGAAACAGTCCAAAAATAGACTTTTCTTTTTTTACACTGAAGAGTGTAAATTGCTTTAAATAATCTAAATTGGGTCAAGCGTTTTAATCTTTTCTTGTTTTGATTTTCTTTGTTTTGATAGTGTTACCTGATTCCAAGTAATTAAGCAGTATTTTATTGTAAGCATAATTAAATAAATGAGTTTGAGCTGTATACTAAGCATTCCCTCCAAGGATACCATGAGCTTCATACCCTTGTAACATGATTTTTACAAGGCTATTCAATAGCCACAAGGTCCAGTCTGTTAGCCATTTCACAAATACAATGATCAACCAATCAATAAAGATTTATTTATTATCAAGGAAACCAATATCAAGGAAACCAAGCCGGAAAGCGTAACCAAATCAGCATGAATTTATCACCATACCTGGCAAAACAACTCAGAACTCAAAATCTAAAAATCTTGGGTCCACAGAATATTCCTATGGGCATTTCTAGAGGCTATGTTGGCAGAAGGGTGAATTGGGTCAGGGTAAGTTGGAGGCATAAGAAATAGCTATGCTAATACTTTCCAAATTGACATTGTTGGTGTTATGGTAAAGTCATCTTTATAGATTTCCTATAAAATATTAAAAGGTTCACTGGTATAAAATATGCAAATAGAGAAGGAAAAGTACAGTAAGCACATACAAGTGATTTAATGAATATACAACTTCGAGCTGGAAGGTACCCCAGAGTCCAATCCCTTCAGTTTACAAATGAGGAAACTGAGTCTCAGGAGTTAAGTGACTTGCCCAAGGTCAAAGAAATAGCATTTGCCAGAGCTAGGTCCATCAGTTCCAAGTCTATAACTCTTTGCACTGCTAAGAGACTGATTGATAGCTAACATGAATACCAGAAAATACTTGCTTTGGATAGGAACTATGAAAAAAAAAACTCTTCTTTTTCTGTCTTTCAAGACTGGTTTGGTCCATTAAATTAAGAGCTCAAAAAATAAGGAAATGTAAGCTCTTTAAGGGTGGAACTTTCTTGGGGGAGGAGGGCTCTTTATATGCCAAGTATCGAGCACAGGAGTAGGTGGCTGGTACTTAGTTCATGCTTATTGAATAAATGAATGAGCTCATAAGTTTGTTTGATTAACAGAGCTTGAGAGGACTTTAATAATCACGTCTGAAGCCCTCATTTACATAGTTAAGTAATTTGAACAAAGTTAGAACTTAGGAACCCAAATCTCCCAATTCTTAGATCAACATTCCTTCTATGGTACCTCAAAATCAGAAGGAAGATGAATCCCCTTGACCCTTGTCCCCTTGCCTTTCCTGCCTCCACAAGCACATATTTTGAATAACGAACAAAGCTAGACATTCAGACTAAAGGTGAAATTATCTAGTTGGTGATCTACACCTATATTTGTAGCAAAGGTGATAAACTTCTTTTTCCCCATTATAGGAAATACAGCAACTTATATTGTACAACTCTATTATTAAAAGTCTTGTAATTGGAATCAGAAGGTCAACGTGTGGATTCCAGTTCTGCTACTTACTGGCTGTTTGACCTTGGACAAATAATTTAACTTCTTCATTTAAATTTCCTCATCTGTAATATTTTATATTATCTATTAATATATATTATTAATAATCTAATTAATAATCTATATATTATTACATTATCTGTAATAATCTCTAGAGAGATTAATTTCCTAGAATTCTTAACTAAGATCTAAAAAAATTACACCAGAACTAAGTTTGCTTTTTTAAAATACAAAAATATTATTACAGAAATGCAGATTCAAATAACTCTGAGGTACCTCCTCATATCTATCAGATTAGCTAATATAACCAAAAAGGAAAATGACAAATGTTGGAGGGGATATGGGAAAATTAGGACACTAATGCATTGTTGGTGGAGTTGTGAACTGATCCAACCATTCTGGAGAACAATTTGGAACAAGCCCAAATGGCTTCGAACTGTACATACCCTTTGACCCAGCATTACCACTACTAGGTTTGTATCCCAAACAGATAAAATTTAAAAAAAGGAATGTACAAAAATATTAAATCAGCTCTTTCTGTGCTGGCAAAAAATTGGAAACTGAGGGGACATCCATCAAATGGGGAATGACTGAACAAGTTGTGGTATGTGGTTGTGATGAAATATTGTACTACAAGAGATGACAGGATGCTTTCAGAAAAAAATTGGAAAGACTTACATGAACTGATGCAAAATGAAGTGAGCAGAACCAGAAGAACATTGTAGACAGTAATAGCAATAGTGTATATCAACTAGGAATGACCTAGCTATTCTCAGCATTTCAATGATCTAAGACAATACTGGAGGACTCATGATGAAAAATGCTATTATCTACCTCCAGAGAAAGGATGGATGGATCCGAATGCAGATCAAAGCATACTTTTAAAACTTTATTTTTCTTGTCTGTTTTTTCTTTCACATGCCTATGGAAATGTGTGGCATGACTGCACATGTATAATCTATATCAAATTCTTACCTTCTCAATGAGGGGTAAGGGGAAGGAGAGAGAGAATTTGGAGTTCAAAATTTTTTAAAATGAAAGTTAAAAAATTTTATACATAAAAAATATTTTTCAAAATACAAAAAGAGGAAAATGTAAGGGATTCTCTGTATAAACTTGGGCTCTTTGCAGGGTAAAGGGGAATAGTGGAAAGAGAGCAGACACATCCTTCTAGAGCCAGAAGCTTCAGACTGTGAAGGAGCTAAGTGAATCAGAGGCTGCCCCAGCTGCTTTCCTGGAATGTTTGACAAATGTCCTCTTGGCCTGGAAGAGGTATAATGACTTCCTTTCCTATGTCCTGGATATCTCTTTCTCCATCCCTCTCTCTCTCCCTCCCCCCTTTCTTTCTCTGTCTGTCTCTCTTAAATAGGCTTTGTTCACAAAAACCAAGCCAAATGAAGAAAACAAAACCATATGGTTAGACTTAAGAATAAAAACCAGAATAGGCACCAAGCTATGAACACGTTTTGTCAAAACTCCCAGTGCCGAGCTCACTGGCAGCCGTCAACATTCCAGCATCAGGGCCCTCTGCCTCTGAACCAAGAGACTCAGAATTCACCTCACCTCTCTCCTCCAAACACTCTTCCCAAATGGATGGTTTATGTGGGGAGTCATGTGAGGAGCAGAGACAGAATCACCTGCAGGCTTATCCTTTCCCTGACTTATTTTCTCCCCCTTTTCTGCCTTTCTTCTTTCATGAAGTACATGGTTAGATGACACCTCTCTATTCTCAAGCCCTCCAATATCTTATTTCAGCCAACATGGCGATAGGGAAACTTTTTCGGGGGGGAGAGGTTAAAGGCGTAAGGTCTAGTGCCAGGGATAGAGAACCTGCAGTCTTGAGGCCACATGTGGCTCTCTAGGTCCTCAAGTACAGCCCTTTGACTGAAGCCCCAAACCTCTAAATCCAAATTTGTTCCATGAAGTTTGGATTCAGCCAAAGGGCCACACTTGAGAATCTATAGGGCCACATGTGGCCTCAAGGCCATAGATTCCCCACCTTGGGAGTTCAATGAATTCTGGAATGAGAATGTTTTTCATTTCTAATCTCCATTTCCCCTCTCCTAAGCACTGGTTCTATTTCCAAGTCTAGTAAAATAAGTGAGATTTTTAAAAAAGATACTTTTATTCTGAACAAACCCAAATAACATCAGTATTTTCATATGCATACAACATAAGAAGAGGATTTTAATGCAGATCTTATGTACAGCTTACTTTTCTATTAGATAACAAAAACTAATATATTAAATCTAATAGATTCAACATGTAACTTTCAAAACCGTCCTAATTGTCTTTGTTTCTTTCAAGTCTTCCTATTGTTTCCTTCTATGTATATATGGAAAGAGAGAGAGAGAGAGAGAGAGAGAGAGAGAGAGAGAGAGAGAAATAGAATAGAAAAAGAAAAACAGGATCACTGAAGCTTACATCCATATATAATATGTCTGCTTCAATTATCCTCATTTCTCTTTTTCTTTCTCCTATTCTATTTCTAGACTACCTTTCCTTCCTATCCTCCTGAAATAGAGTTTACAATGCCAAGCTTTATGTCCCAAGTAGGCACTTCAAGAATCTGTGAAACTGTTGTCATGGGTTATTTCTTCCACTTATACAAAACATCCCGATGACTTAGGAAAGGGTGGTCAGAGATGACACGCCTGAAAATATCACCATCCTCGGGATGGCCTGTTGATGAACACTCTAAACTTAGCTAGGTTTGGATCACAAGCATCGAATTCATTCTCTACACAGTCTTATAACCTTTACACAGGGTTTGTGCCTCAGGTGAACCAGCCTTCAAGAGCCCAGCAGAGTGGAGAGAGCACCAAGACTTTGGAGTCAGGGAGACCTAGGTCTAAATACCCTAGACATTTATTAGCTGTGTCCTAATAAGCAAATCACTAGATCTCCCTAAAGCTCAATTTCCCCATCTGTTAAATACAGGGGCTGGATCTGATGCCTTCTGCGGTCCCTTTCCGTTCTAAATCCAGGATCCATAATGAGGACTCTGTGTGGAACCAGGGCTGTAAGGGATTAGATAGCACTTCTCTCTCCCTGTATTACTCTGAAAAGCAAAAGTCTTGGAAAACATTCATGTGACATTGCTAAATCTGTTGAGCCTTATCATCACAGGCACTTTCTCCAGCAAGAACAACACTCACGTCTCCCACCCAAGATACTTCCACAATACATAAATAAGCAAAACTGGAAGGGGTTCCCTGGAGACCCTCAATCTCTCAGGATATACACCAACAAGACTTCATGTCTTTGCTTTCAATCCATGGATGCAGTGCTCCAGAAGACAGAATATTAACACAAGATTTAACTTCAAAAAACCACAACATAAAGGTGGGCTGTTATAAGTGCTGTAAGAGAGGGGCAAAGAAAGGACTAAGGGAATTCTAACTTGAAACATGATTTCACAGTAAAGAATTACTGGGGAAAAAAAAAGCTAAGTTCCCAGGCAGGGCCAGACAACAAAAGTCGATTTAAGAGATCAAAAGAGAGGAAGAGGGACAGCAAACATTTTGTCAAGTCAATTGAATTCAAGTATTTTACAAAGTACCTGCTATGTGTTAATTGCCATAACAACAACCTATTAATAGTTTAATATTTCAGCAGCTAGGGATGAAAAGATGGGGAACAAAAAGAAATGGAGTAACCTCTTCACAGGCAAAGCAACACCGTGTGGCCAAAAAAGGAACGGCTAGGTAAAGCCAATAACTAACTGTATGATGCTGGGAAATCATTTAACCTCCAACAGAATCAATTTTCTCATCCAGAGACAGCACTTTCACTAAATAGGCAACGTGGTGGAATGGTAGACTTGAAGTTAGAGAAACTTGATTTTAAATTCTGCCTTTGATGTTTCACTTGCTGTGTTACCATAGGCAAGTCACTGAGCCAATATGAGCCTCAGTTTCCTCCTCTGTAAAATGAGCTGGAGAAGAAAATGGCCAACCATTCCAGTATCGTTGCCAAGAAAACCCCAGATGGGGTCACAAGGAGTCAGACGTGACTGAACCAAAACAACAACATTATTACTGATGAAGAGTATTTAAAGGCTCGGAGCACTTAAAGCTGTGAAATAACTAAGACTAGAACTCAGATCACCCAATTCCTAGTCCACTGCGTCATCTAATACACCAAGATGTCTTTCAGTCTTCCCTTTTAAAAATATCTTATTTTTTTAAAGCCTGGGATAACTACCCCTTCCTTCCACTTCACCCTGGAGAGAAAGAATAGTGTAATGGAAAAAGACTGGGCTTAGAACCAGGAAGATCTACCTCTGACTCTTATGGCCTCAGTGATCAGGGACAATGGAGTCCATTTCTCAGGACCCAAGGTGAGTCTCTAAAACCACCTAAGTAGAGTGAGTTTTAATACTAATTGTACCCCTCATGAATGAAAGAAGTCAACCCCATTTCTGCCACCAAATACCCCCTTGATTTGTCTATTTTAAACCCATCTCCAAACCAACTAACAAATAAACTTTTAGATAAACATTCATAGTTTAAATACTGCTCTTTGAGATACACACACACATACACACAATTAAGTTAATGAAGGAGTACGAATAATTAGCAGATTTGCTGACTAGAATTCTAAGCATACTTCCAAGTATGGTCTTAAAGGGAAAAAAAAAGACATTCTGCTTTGATTAAGATCTTGTTAGTACCGAGTAAATGAAAAGTTGTGTGGAAATTACAATTGTTTAAGCATCATGATCTGACCACGTCACTCTCTTGCTCAATAAACCCTAGTGGCTCTTTTTTTTTTTAAACCTCCAGGAATAAATACAAACTCCTTTCTTTGACATTTAGGGATCTTTACAACATGGCATCAAATTCCACTTGCAGCCATATTATACATCATTCCCCTTCAAATACTCTGTGAGCCAACCCAACTGGTCTTCTTACCATTCCCCATTTATAGCACTCCAATGGCTACCTCCCATACCTGGAATGTATTCTTTCTTCATTCCTGCCTCGTAGAATTGGTGGCTTCCTTTAAGACATAATTCAAGCATCACCTTCTACATGAAGCCTTTCCACTTCCACCCCTTCCCCCAACCCAGACTCCTAGTGCCCTCTATCCCAGACAACCTTGTATTTTATTATTTTTATTTATTCTCATATTATTTTATGTAAGCTTACACATGCACTTATTGTCTCACCTGTTATTATGTTAGCTTCTTGAGAGTTGTTTCTTTCTATTTAGATCCCCAGATCTTGGCACAGTGCCAGGCATAGAATAGGTGCTTAATAAATGCTTGCCCATTGACTATCTCTAATTACTACTGCTTTATCCTCAAAATTATCTTGCGTTTCTCTTGTATATATTTTAAATCTATCCAAGTGTAGTGGCAGTGACACTGGCATACGTAGGATGGCTGCCAGCACAGGTCCTTAGATCTGCTTTAATAGAGAAGGTAGCTGTTCAAGAGGTCAACAATCTGTTTTAATTACATTCACTAGTTCAGGGGAAAAGTCAGCAATCTGAACTTTGGAGAAAATACAAACAGAAAATACAGAGAAAAATACAAGCAGAGAAATAAAGACCAACAGACAGGGCTTCAAACTGTCCAAGAAATTTGCACAGATCAACAGACATATCCAACTGTCTGACCAAGACAATACATACATAGTTACCAGAGAGAGAAGCACCAACATCTGAGTTTTTCAAATCACAAGAGCACTCTTCCAATGAGTGAGCCTCAAAGCAAAATGCTAACCTCAGAGTATATATACCCTTTTTAAAGCCAGAGGGCATCACAACCCTCCTGACTCAGTACCTAATTAGAAATTAACAAAGGATGTGAAAGCCTTCCTACAAGCAAGCCTCCCCTAAGCAAGCTTCCCTTAATGGGCTCCACCAATTAATGGAGGATCTTATATCCCATTAACATTATACCAATATTCTTGGGAGGAAGGCTAAGGTAGGTTCCCCAATTCTATGTAATGAGCATTTATCAAGTGGCTATTATATACAGAGCTTTGTAGATACAATTAAAAACAGATCTCTGGTATTAAGGAGGTTACATTCAAATGGAAGAGCTTGCCTTCTACAGGAGGACAGTGATAAAGAATCACAAGATGACAGGAACACACAGTCACAGAAATGAAACTCCCGCCTCTACTATAATGAGCCACACCATGAAGCAGACTCCTTGAAGCCAGGGGCTCATACTTTTCATACATATGTCTCCAAGATTATTACAGTTTCTTGCAGCTTTTTTAGTGGAATAGGGATGAGGGTTAGAGGGAAAGAAGGGAGTCCAGACCTGTGGTTTTATTGGTGAAAGTGACTCCCAGTGAGGAAATTCCTGCTACTAATGAAGACTGGCAAGTAAGTGTTCTACAACTTTCCTTGAATATCTCACAGGTGCTTAATAAATGTTCATTGATCTGAGTTCAACACCCTCTGAATGAGAGAGAAGAGAAGGTGCCTAGAATGCCAAAGCCCTGAAGTGTCGAGTCCCAAAGGTAAAGGTTTCAGAAAGATGCTTAGACAGGAAAGCTACCCCCAATACACATATATGTGTATGTATGTGTGTATGCATGTATGTATGTACATATGCATATGTATTGCATGTGTGTTTATATGTGTATATATATATACACACATGAGCATACATATACATGCACATGCACGTGTGTGTGTTCATTCCACCACCAGAATATCTACTTTAAAAACTCACTCTCTGCTGGTCATATACACACATAATCAATCAATTAACATTTATTAAGCACCTACTGTATACCAGGCACTGTGCTAAGTAATGGGGATAGGGAAAACGGTAAAAGACAATCCCTGCCTTCCAGAAGCCCCCAATCAAATTGGGGAGACAAGATGCAAAACAAATATACACAAAGCAAGTTATATAGAGGATAAACAGGAATAATGAACAGCAGGGAAGACACTAAAATTATGAGGGCATGGGCACTGTCAGTTGTGAAGGAGTGAAGTGGGGGCATTTGTTGTCCTGTCCTAAGTCCCTCATCAGCTCTGCTTCTATTGCAAGTAGTCCTACTCCTCGGGAGACTAAATGCTTGTGATTCCAACAAAGCATTTAATCCATTTAAGGTTCAAGAAGATCACACACACACACCCCAACCCCCATGATAACCCTCAACTAGGAAATCACTTACCACTCTGTAGACTGCATAGCATCATTCCCTAAAGGAATTCAGAGTTAATTTTCCAGTAAGCTGAACCAGAAAATCAATATATACAATACAATGACAGCGGAATTTTTTTAAATAAAGCTCTGTAGGCAGCATGATGCCTGGAAAGAATAGTGAATAGCTCTGGAATTGAGGACCTAGGTTCAAATTTCACCGCTAACAGTTTTTGCTGCATGACCTTAGGAAAGTCACTTTTCCTCTCTAGGTCTACATTTCCTCAACTATAAAATGACAGAACTAGATTAAAATTCTGGTTCCCTCTGGCTCCAAATCTAGGACTCTCTCATAGGAATGGCAGGGGAGGGTGTAACTAGATCAATCAATCACCCCCATCCAAACTGAAATAACTAAGAAAATATTATAGTCCTAACAACATTTTACCAGGGAAGAATACATCTATTTGAGTTAATCAGTCAATCAGAGAGATTTCACTAGGTGCAGAAAAAGTCCTTGAACAATTTGGAAGGAGTGAAAGTCACTAATGAAATAAGGTGATGCTCTTTAGGGAGTGTACTGGGATTAGAGGTGAGCCTACAGAGAGGAATTATAGCTAAGCCTTGGAGAGGAATTACTTTGGGCAGGTGGGGGAGAAAAGGTTCTATTCCCACCACCACCAACAGAAGTCCATGCAAATTTCAAACAGTCCAGAAGTTCTGGACTTGTTATAAGCATCCTAGCAATATCCCTAGAAAAGCAGTGACTAGGAACAAGATCTACACTAGCAGTGAGTGAGGACATCATGAAACACTCTGAAGAAGGAAACTTTAGGATTCTGGGGAGCACAACAGAAAACCTACTATACTTAAGCAAAACTTCATGGAGGCTTTATGAATGAGGGAAAGGGAATGCAAGCAAAAGGTTTCCAGAAGCTGTGTTTCTAGCACTCTGCATGGACTTACGGAAAAGTGTGCTGCCCCAGACTTTGGGGGAGATGAACTGGTGGGCTTTTTTTTTTTTGGTTTGTTTATTTTGTTTTGTTTTTTATGTTCCAATCTGTATTCAGACACCATCAGCTCTTTCGCTGGAGAGCAGAGCATTTTTCATTATAAGTCCTTCAGAATTATCTTGGACTGCTGTATTGTTGAGAACAGCTAAGCCACTCACAGCTGATCATCTCACAATATTGCTGTTACTTTGCACACAGTACAATTCACTTTGCAACAGCCCATGCAAGTCTTTCCAGGATTTTCTGAGAGCATCTTGTTCATCATTTCTTGTAGTACAATAGTTTTCCATCAAAATCATATACAACAACTTGTCAGCCATTCCCCAGTTGATGGGCATCTCCTCAATTTCCAATGAGATGAACTGCTCTTACCATACTTTGGTAAATCCCACTTTCTACAGGTTGTTAAAATCTAGCTGATTCATTGTTATCAGTAGATTATCACTGAAGGCAGTAGACCAGTGGGGCTTCATGAGCGGTGGTCCTAGAAACCAGCTCCCAGTCCCTCAAGGTTGTAGCCCTAAAATCCTGAAAGGAAACACAGTAGCTGCCTTCTGGGGACCTCATCTACCAGTGGAGTGAAGGTTGAAACAGTAGCTGCAGAGTCTGTATTAAACTATGAAATGGAAAGTTATAAAATTATAATGCACGAACTTGGCATCTCAAAAAGAAACAGGAGGATGCTCCTTCATTGAAGAGGTGAGGGGATATGGGTGTGGGTTGCTGCATGTGGTGTCTGATTTGATTTATGCATTGGTTAGTTTGTTGAACATGTGTGTGTGTCTGTGTGTGTCTGTGTGTGTCTGTGTGTATTTGTGTGTGTGTATACTATGGATGACTCTCTGGAAATTGGCAAGGGAGAACTATATTTGAATAGGAAGGGGATAGAAATCAGAAGAAATCAGTAAAAACATTTAAAGGGCTGACTGAACCAACACAGTGCAGTGGATAAATCAAATAAATCCTCCCTCAGATACATCCCAGCCGTGTGACCCTGTACAACTCACTTAAATTCACTCAGTCTCAGTTTCCCCATCTACAAAAATATCTACAGATAATAATAGCATCCCTTTACAGGGTTATTATGAGGATCAAAGGAGAAGACTTGTGTAGAGGTCTTTGCTAACCTTAAAGGGCTATGTAAATGCTAGCTCACTTCCAATGGGGATCATCCCCATCTCTGCTCAGGTACTGGTTTCGGCATTATAATCTGTTAAGTCAAATTCAATTTACAATTGTTTTTCATCAACCTCTTCCCTTCAGGCCAACACCTGGCACAATTATTAAATAATACTCTAGTATTCAAAACAAAGGTCAGTCTGTCTAGACTAAACTTTGGTGGGTTCCTATCTGGATTACCAGGAAGGGAGTTACCCTTTTTTCCTGTATAGAAAACTAATAATCAGTGAGAAGTTATTTCCTATCCACCAGACTCAGTCCTCTTAGGATTTTAAGGAAGTGGGTGCTATTTATGATGTTACATGAATTTGCCCCCCAAAAGAGGTAGAAGGAAGATATCTGAGGGACAGGAAGTCTTTCAATTTGAATATCCAGCTAAGATATAGATATATAGATATAGATACACATATATTTATGTGTATATATGTACATATATATGTCTGTGTATGCTTATATATGTATTATATATTATATAAATATAGCATAATATACATGTTATATATATAATATACACCATTGTGAAAAATTTCATGACAAAGTTCTCTGTCCCCTCCTCCTGTGATCAAGATTCAATTTCATCTTCCTAATAGATTTATACAGATCTTGAAACAAAACTTAGAAGAGATGAAGATGTCCTCTTTCCTGCCAGGTCCCAACACAATAGGCTCTGCTTTGCATTTCCCTGTGAATGGCAGCTCAAATTTAGTACGATAGTTGGATTTCGGGTTATAATAGGATAAGAGGATATAGGATATAATCAGGATATAATAGGATACGACAAGAATGAGTTCAAAATAAAAAGATGGAAATTAGCACTAGCTGGAACATCAGAAGCCATGGGGTCCAACTCCTATATTTTAGAGATGAGAACTCCAAAGCTCAGGCATGTTGTGATTTCTCTGCTTAATACACAAGTAATAAATATCAAAGCCAGACTTGGAATCCAGGTCCTTGACTCTAAATCCAAGGAACTTTCCACTTGACCACATTTCTCTCCTCTTAAGACCTTGTTGGATGGGTTTATTGTATACAAAAGAAGTAACATAATAGACATACTTAGACATCAATGCCTAGGAAAGGAGGTTGGGCTTGTTATATAGGAGGAACCAGGGATAAAATGGAGGCAGATCATGCGCTGCACTGAGAGTGATGAGGGGAGGGAAGCCAACAGCCAGCCAAGCAAAGCCTTGAAAACAGTGCTTAAGGTGGTGTAGATGATCTTTTTTTTTAAATTTTACTGTGTTTCAAAATAATTGTTTTCTTTCATGATCCAATGCATCTTATTTTATGCATTTTAAAACATTATTCTGAGAAGGGGTCCATGTGAGACCCACAAAAAGAAACCCAATTCTTGAGAGGATTTGTTACAGTGTAGACAAGAATGAAAGAGGCTAAGGCATGGAGGGGTTGATATCTGTGCCAGTGAAGAGAGGACTGACACTAAGGAGGTCATGGACTCATCGAATTATACAATCATACACAAACAAATTCACATACATCACCATGATCATCATAGCTAACATTTACAAAGTGCTTCCCAAATATTACCTCATTTGATCCTCAAAACAACCCTGTGAAGTAGGTGCTACAAATCACCCCCATTTTACAGTTGAGGAAGCTGAGGCAAACAGAAGTTAAGTGACTTGTCCAAGGTCACACAGCTAGTAAATTACATTTGATCTCCAGTCTTTTTGACTCTGAGTCCAAAAGAATCCCTTATTTTGGAGTTATGGAATGATATAACCCCAGGTTAACCCCAGCAATTTTTATTGCAATAGCCCTTAGATCAGGGGTTAACCTGGAGTCCGTGAACTTTTATTTTTCCTAATTACATGTAAAAACAATATTAACATTCTTTTTTCAAATTTAGAGTTCTAAATTCTCTGCCTCGCTCAACTCCTTCTTTCATTGAGAAGGCAAGCAATTTGACATAGGTTATACTAGTGGAATCATGAAACATATATTTCTATGTATGTTTTTTTTTAAATTAATAACTGAATTTCACTGTAATCTCAGGGGGTTCATGTATTTTAAAACATTCTGAAAAGGGGTACCCCCTTAGGCCAAAGTGATCCATTGCACAAAAAACATTGAGAACCCCTGCCTTGGAAAATCTTTTAATCCAGTTGTCTCTTCTAAAGGCAAGGAAACTGAGGTCCAGAGACAGAGTAGTTTTTCCATGGTCACACTGAGTTTTGGTGTCATACTAAAACTAGACTCTAGGGCTCCTGATGCTCAGGCCAGTACTCTTCAAACAATCAATCAATAAGCATTTATTATGTTCTCCAAAGTGCCAGGCTTGGTGCCAGGTACTTGGGAATACAAATATAAAGAATGTGACAGTCCCCAGGAGTCCCTGCTTTCTTCCCTGGACTGCCCTCAGAGTAACGTTGTTTTTATCAGACTTAATAGGAAATAGAAAAGGGCTTGATGCTTTTGTTCCCTTAAAATAGAAATACTCTTCAACATTTTACTTTATAACTAACCCGGCAAGGTCTAAAGGAGGAAGGGCAACACCTGGCATAAGAACTTACTGGGCCTTCTGGCTAAGATATCTTTCTAGGTAGAATGATTTGCAAGTGGAAAGCCAAAATATACAGGTGTAAATTGTTCCTGACGTGTGCCGCCCCAAGCTCCTCGAACTTTTATGATCCCAATGTCAGAAGTACAGCTGTGCCTTTTCCCCTCTGCTTATGGGCAGCCCATGGCTTAATTCATGTGAACTGGCCAGCACCAGGTGTCACACAGCCCCGTCTGATGTAAAACACATGTCAGCCGAGGTAGAAAGAAAAATCCAGCCATATTATGGTCTTGTCTCAGTCACGACATCATGAAGGAAAAAAAGACGCAAGCCCAAGCTCTCTCCCGCCTTCTGTCTCTCTCTGCTCCTGCCAACAAAAGGCTGCTTGTTTCCCCTATTTCCCAGAAACTGTCTTAGCCTTCCAACAAGGTCAGCAAAAAATGCAGTTTTTTTAGTTCAGGGTGCAGAGAGTTCCAAAAATCTGCAAAGTATTAAACAAAAAAATTGCACCATCCCGACTTCACACTGAGGCCTTTATTCAAGTCTCTGGGCTGAGAATAGCTAAAGAGAGATTTCTCAACAGGCTCAGCTGATATGAGAAGGATTCTGTGTTCTGTACATTCTGCAAGCCTCTCCTTGTCTTCATTGCTTCCTTCTTGAGCAAGGAATCCCCAGGTACACCAAGGCAAAACTTTGACAGGTAACCAGTACCTTGTCCAATTGCGCTAAGCATTTTCCAATCTTCAATTTGATGCTTGAGCTGGACCTCTAGCTCATTTACATAATTTTCTGGTACTGGCATATTTCTGCCAGGAGTGGATCTGCCCATTGGAGGTACTATCTATTCACCAACAATTCTTCTGTTCTGCTAATTCAGGCACCATATTTACATCTTGCTCAGGAGTAATTCAGTATAAATGGGAGAAAGGGACTGGAAGAAGAGTTTTCTGAAGTCTTTCTTCTAGGTTTTCCTGATAAAAGTAGCTTCAGAAATGTACATTTGGGAAGGGTGAAGTAGTCCAGTAATAATTTTTTTTTAAATGAAATGTGCATTTTGCTGTTGTTGTTCAGAACTTGTCATTTCCTCATGTAGCAAACTCCTGCTATGGAAATTGCACCACCAGTTCTATGGATACAGAACAGCAACTATCTGTAAATTACAGTTCTAGACAGTTGCCTGGGGCACTGACAGTTTAAATGACTTAATAAGGGAAATAGGGGAAACAAGCCATCTTTTATTGGCAAAAACAGTTAGTATGTGTCAGAGACAGGACTTGAACTCAGGTCTGATTGGCTCTAAGGCTGGTCCATTATCCAGTGTGTAATACTGCTTCTCAGATTTCAGTTAAGAACAGCAACGAGTTCTCTGTCACTAAAGGTTTTCAAATAATGGCATGAGCAACTATTCAACTGAACTATTATAAAGGGGCTCCATGTTTCAGGGAAGAGTTGGGACTCAATTTACCTCCAAGGTCCCCTCCAACTTTCAAAATTCTCAAATTCTCTGATTCTATGAAAACAATTCAGATTTATTCTAGCAACATCAACAGCAACTTTTCCAGAGCTGGTTAGCAAAAGCTTCATTCCTTGGCTATGAAACATCAACAATTCCATTCAATTCAACAAATTTTATTAAGGATCCACTACATGCAAGCTTCATTCATTCATTTGAAAAGGATATATTGGGGCGGCTAGGTGGCACATTGAATAGAGCACTGGCCCTGAAGTCAGGAGGACCTGTGTTCAAATATGACCTCAGACATTTAACACTAGCCATGTGACTTGGGCAAATTGCTTAACCCCAACTGCCCTCCAAAAAGCAAAAAAAGAAAAAGGATATATTAAATACCTATTTTTGTGCCAAGCACCAAGCTAGGTGCTGGGGATACAAAAGAAAACAAATTTTCTGCCCTCAAAATTTTACATTCTACAGGGAGGAAACAACACAGATAAGTAAATAAGGAATACATACATATGTAGTAAATGGGTAACTAGGTGTCTCAGTGGGTAAAGCACTAAGTTAGTAATCAGGGAGACTCGTCTTCACGAGTTCAAATCCAGCCTCAGACACTTATGGGTGACCCTGGTCAAATCACTTAATCCTGTTTGCCTTAGTTTCCTCATCTATAAAATGAACTGGAAAAGGAAATGGCAAACCACTCTGGTACCTTTGTCAAGAAAACTCCAAAATAGGATCACAAAGACTCAAACACAACAGAACAAAAGCAAAAACATAGTAAATACAAAGTAATACGAGTTGTGGAGAGAGGTAGGGTGGTGCAAGTGTTAAAGAGGTAGACAAAGAGTCATAAAGGCCTGGGTTCAAGTCTTGTCTCCGACATATTCTAACTCTATGGACAAATCACTTAACCTTGAACTTAGACACACTCTTCACTGTATAAAGTACATGTCAATCTACATTAATAAAGGGAGGTTTCTCACTGGGAATAAACATCATATACTAATGAAATCACAGGTTTTATCTAAAAAAAATGATGGAAAGGTGGAACAAGGGGGACAGGGGGTCATGAAAGACTTGGCAGTGGAAGAGGCAAAAGAAAAAATCCCTAAAAGGAGCTATGGATGCTAAAGAGTTGAGAAGAGAAAGAAAGCATTCCAGGCATGGGTCTGTGCAAAGGTCTCAGAGATGGGAGATGAGATAGAAAACAGGGAAACAACAAACGGCTCTGTTCTGAAGCATCTTAGCCTAATGTCCTAATAATCAAGTTTCATAAGGTGGAAAACCCCACCCTGACTTTATCTAGTGCTTTCCATCTTGGGTGAACTAATAACCCAGAGTCACCTGAAAAATATAGCAGAGATATCCCCTACTAGATTATAAACTCCTTGAGGGTAGCAACAAAGTATTGCTTTATCTTTTGATCTTTCCCACTCACCATCCTTTGTATCAAGTTGGTGCTTAATAACTATTTGTGAAATGATGGAAGATTTAGACAAACTTAATTGTATTAACTCCAGATGCCTGCGAAGCCTGGAGGTGACGGACCCTTGCTACTACTGAACTATGCTTAAGCCCTAAGGTGACTGCCAGTTTATCTCCCCAGCCCTGGTTACCCACATTTTCATCATCCTCCAACAATAGGTAACCTTTCATCCCTACTGGAAGTGGAAATTTAGTATGGCTTTTCAGGATGAATTTGTTGTAACTTTGTACTCGTTAAACTTCCTGAATGACTCTGCATATTACAAGGGCTTTGTTTTTCTTTCTTTTTGTTTTCATGATTGGGGGGGGGGGGGAGTGAAAAGTAGAGAGAGTATATAGATTTTGTTGATTGAAAAAAAGTGTTGGGGTGACTAGGTGGCACAGTGAATAGGGCACCAGCCCTGGGATCAGGATTTGGCCTCAGACACTTAACACAAAAGCTAGCTGTGGGACCTTGGGCAAGTCACTTAACCCCAATTGCCCTCCCAAAAAAAGCAAAAAAAAAAAAAAAAAAAAGAAAGTGGTTTTTTTTTAAAAGCTACTAAGGTGCAAGGGGCACAACCCCTTAATTAACTGAAATAATACGAGGCTAGCATGGTCGACAGCACAGTGCACTTGGAGTCAGGAAGACTCAAGTTCAAATTTAGGAACTCTGTGACCCTGGTCACAGACCCTTTCTGCCTCAGTTTCCCCATCTGTAAAAGTAGAGATAATGCTAGCACCTACCTCCCAGGGTTGTTGTAAGGATAAAAATGAGTTAATATCTGTAAAGTCCTCTGCAAACCACAAAGTTCTATGTAGATGCTAACTATTATTATTAAATATTAGTAAATTAACTCACTCTGTGTTCCTGCAGGGCAAAAATGACATTAACCTATATGAGTCTCTACTAGTTCTTTCATTTTCCCTCCTTAATAAAGCAACTTTTTATTTGGTTTTATAGTTTTCAAGGGCCAAAGAAGATCCATTAATGGATAGGCATTTTCTTTCCCTCAATCTTCATAAATTATTCATGATCTATTTATCATCTCTTTTTGGAAGAGGGATCAATTAAATTCTAAATGCATTCTGCACTGTCTTATATGAATTCCATACCTCTAGTACCTATAGAAATTAAGAGGATAAATTACAGCATTTAGCCATTGCTGGCTATCAATTCTGATGCCCCTTTTCTCCAATATACCTTGCAGTATTTAATATGAACCTCTTCTTTTCAAATCATGTTCTGATTTATAAAAAAGGCAGTTATGTTCATGTATTATCTGTAAAGCCAGAACTAGGGTGCGGTAACTAGAGCTTTTTCTCAGAGTGCCACAATTTATAAGGAGCACTAAATAGCATTTGCAGTCCCTCAGCATCTTAGAAATGACTGAGCAAACACCTAGTTAGCAAGATTAGTCAGTCAGTTAATAAACATTTACCAAGTGCCTACTATGTGCCAGGTACTGTACTAAGACTAGTTAATTAAAACAGAAAACTACCAAATGGTGGCTTTCTCCCTCATTCTAATTAAAGACAAGATGCTTCCCATTCAATAAGGAGACCTTGTGATATCCCATGTTCTCTGCCACCATCCCTACTCCTGTCCCTGCCTGAGATTCTAAGCTTATTCCATGCCAATTGCCCTACCTACATTTTGTGCTGCTTGCCCAGAATTCATAATGACTGATTATGGTTTTGTTTGGTTCCCCTACTAGGGTATCAACTTCTTGTGGTAAGGGGTTGTCTTACTGCATCCATAGAATGAGATTTCTCACCTAGGAGGTTCCTATCACAATGAAATTATAGGTTTAGTCTTTTTCACTATTACTGCACACATACATATTCTCCCAAATTAAAAAGTGTCAAGTTATCACCGAAGTATATCTAATTTGTTTTAATTAAAATAAGAGTAAAATTTTTCAATAAGCTGATCTCGACTGTTACTGCTAGCCCTCATCATTCTCCAATGTTAGGATTCTATGAAACCCCTCAATGGGCAAGTGCCATTACACTGACTCTGACTCAAAAGTGGTGCTATTTCCATTCAGTAGCATAAGAAATACTAGAAACTTCCATGCTGTTTTATGTCACAGGTGAAAACTGTCAATTCCTATGCTAGTGAATGATTTGAGTCTGGGGAAAATTATATTGCATATTCCTGGAATTTAATTCAATTCGACTGAAGAAACACTTAATGAGGTGTTATGCACATGTAAGTCTGTACTGGGTAGAAAGAGAGAACAAAAGACGAATGAAACCTACTTCCTACCCTCAAGAGGCTTGAGGAGAAGAAGGATAGATAGATAGATAGATGGATGGATAGATAGATAGATAGATAGATAGATAGATGGATGGATAGATAGATGGATGATGGATGGATGGACAGATGGACGGATGAACAGACGGACAGAGACAGACAGATAGATATAGACATAGACACACACATATAATTGAGAAAATCTGAGTAACAAAAGTATATCATATATAAAGAAATACCAGTGTGGAAGGAAGCCTCAATAAAAGAAAGAGATCATTGGAGAATTTCTCCACATGGGCGTCTAATTATGGATAATGAAAATGACTGCCAGGCACAATTATTGACTAAGTCATATCTAAGATACAACCACTGCACCAAAAGTTGTTTGTTTTGTTTTAATTTGCAGGACGTTAAATGAGTTTATCTATAAACTGACTGTACCAGTTATGACAAGTGCAAGACACTTTCCCACCAATAATTAAGAAGATTTTGTGGCCTGGCCATCCCTCATCTGACTGGGGTCATAGAAACGAAGCAGACTTGAGGTCTCTATGTGCGTTATCAGTGGATATCTGGATGAATGACTGAGGAAGAAGAAAGGAGGAAGGTGTGACTCTGGGAGGTTGAAAGGATCTCTGAAAGGATAACACTTTGGTCAGAAAGCCACTGGGAGCTCAAGGAGGAGGGAGCATAAACCAACCAAGAAACAGAATGCTATAGGGAAAAGAGAATGAAGGGGCAGCTAGGTAGGGCAGTGAACAGAGCACCGGCCCTGGAGTCAGGATGACCTAAGTTCAAATTCAACCTCAGACACTTAACATAAAAAACTATCCCTGTGACCTTGGGCAAGTCACTTAACCCCAATTGTGCTACCTTCCTCCCTCCAAAAAGAAAAAAAGAAAAAGAAATTTTTTTTTAAAGTTTAATTTTTAAAAAAAAGAGAGAATGAAGCTAAGCCTCAGAAGAGCAGGCCCCTCCAGTTTCTACCTGTATCCTCTTAGACAAGTCACAGTCCATCACTCAGCCTCAGTTTCCTTATCTGCAGACTTGATAGCATTGAAACTGGGAATGATTGGAAGAGACTAATCTCTGTCTTAAGCCAAGTTGAGAACATAATCAGCAGCAACAGCGGCAGCATAGCTCGTATTTACATAGAGCCTGCTGTGAGCCAGACACTGCACTAGGTGCTTTATGATTATTATCTCATTTGGTCCTCACAACAACCCAGAGAGGTAGGGGTTATCATCTTTATTTTATAAATGGGGAACTGAGGCAAACAAAGGTTAAGTGTCTGAGGCCAGTTTTGAACTCAGGTCTTCCTGACTCCAGGACCATTGCTCTACCCACTGCACCACCTAACTGCCATTCCTTTTTGCATATAGCCATACCCTAAGATCTCCTTGTACTTTAATATATAAAATATAGCCTATATGTTGAGGGGAGGGAACCACCAGAGAAATAAAAAGGAAAAAACTGTGAATGTTAGAGCTGAGGTCTTTAGATGAATTCCAACCCTTGAAACCTGAAGTGGTAGCAACAGAAAGTTACCCAACCAAGAGGAGATGCAAATAAGAGAGAAGAAGAGGGGGAAGAGAGGGAAAAGGCGAAAGAGGGAGAAGGGAGGAAGAGGAGAAAGGGGGGAAGAGAAGAAAGAGGAGAAAGAGGGGGAAGGGAGGAAAAAGGGGAAGAGAGGGAAGGGAGGAAGAGGGGAAAGAGGGGGAAAAGAAGGAGAGGGGGAAGGGAGGGTCTTCTTTTGGGGAATGTCCTTGGGAACCAGTTATGTCACAGGAGGACAATTCATTTCCATATATGGAAAATTATGTTTTCCATTTTAATTAATTCAAGCAAATTGGGAGGTTGATGGGGAAAAGACAGAAGGAAACGACTCTAAAAGTGCGGGCTAAACTTTAGCTAAATTAAATGCTTATGGAGCTTGAATTAAAGTTTGTTGAATTAAGATATATCACTTTTTTCTGGCTCTACAAATAACTAACTCTGGGCAAAATCTGAAACAATTCTTCTCTTCCCCCCTCCCCCGCCCCTTCCAACCTCATTGTCTGACTAAGACACATAACTCTATAGAGTAAAAAAAAACCATGGAATGAAGTTGTTGTCAGTCATTTCAGTCCTGTCTGACTCCTCATGACCATCCTTGGGGTTTTTCTGGCAGAGATACTGGAGTGATTTGCCATTTCCTGCTCTAGCTCATTTTACAGATAAAGAAACTGAGGCAAACAGGGTTAAGTGACTTGCCTAGAGTCACACAGTTAGCGTGTGTCCGAGGCCAGATCTGAACTCACAAAGATGAGTCTTCCTGACTCCAGGCCCAGCACTCTATCCATTGTACCACCTAATTGCCCCCAAATATTAACCCCTACAAAGTTTTGTTGTTGATCAGTCATTTCAATTCTGACTCTTCATGACACTATTTGGGGTTTTCTTGGCAAAGACACTGGAGTGGTTTGCCATTTCCTTCTCCAGTTCACCTTACAGATGAGGAAACTGAGGCAAACAGGGTTACTATATGGCATATACTACAAAACAAATTAATTTCATGTGAATCTTTCCCTTATATGTGGTTGCTGTTGTTTTTGTTTCGACAACAGGGCAATGAAAAATGTGAAGAAGGCAATGGAAAATCAATTGGGTGCTCATATTAGTCTATGGGAAAGGGCACTATCTGATCGAAAACACAACTGCTCATGACCATTCTGGATCTTTTGGAAAAAACTCTCCCAAGTACTTCTTCCTCCTCTCCCCCACCCCCATCCCCATGTCATCTTAAGACATCCCAAAGGGATTCCATTTCCCTTGGTCTTCAATGTAGTTAAATAAGCTTGAGCTCATATTTTGTAACTTGCTCCCCTAATCCCCCCCTTTTTGTGTTTTTGTGTTGGGGGGAGGACTTACTCCAGAATGATTTTTCACGGAGCATTAATTACCAAAGACAAGTTACCAAAGTGTTTGTTTCCCAGACTATTTCTCCAGTAGTGGGAATCATGGTGAGTTCATCCCTCAGAATTACTCAGAGAGCAGCATGACGGAACAGCTGTTACTGACCGCCAGCAACTGCAAAAGACACTGGGAATAAATTTAGGATTGTAGGAGAGGAAGCAGAAATGAATCTTCCAGTTTATAAAGGGTGAGGGTGGGGAGGTGGGGGTGGGAATGAAGATCTCACCCAGCCCTGAGACCGCAGGATCCAGAGCCTTCAAAGAAAGAAAGCAAGAGGACAGAGAAATGTCACTTGGAGGTTATGGATTTGGTCCAAGTGCCTGGAGGACACATCATCCCCAAATCACCTTGCCTGGAGAGGGCACTACACTTTAACTGGATGACTGGCTGTCTCAACAGCAAGGAAGTTCCTGGTGGCAGAACAAGGATCTGGGCCAACAGATACTCTTTAAGCTGACAAAACTATTTTTAACACACTTGACAATTTACAACTGAGAAGAAGGTGTTGAATCTTTTCGGGGGGGGGGGGGGGAGAGGAAGGTGGGGAAGGGAGGAGAACAAACAAAAGAATGTTTTTTTAAGTTCAATGACCCCGTCTTCACCTCTTACATGTTAGAGCTAAACTGCCTGTAACAAAATCCATCAGGGAATAATAGAAGTGTAAGTCTCATTCAAAATAATTATAAAATGTAAAAAATTTCTGGGAGTCATTCTAACAAGGCACACTAAAGACCCCACATAAATACAATTACAAAATTCTCCTTAAAGAAGTAATGAATAATTTAGATAACTGGAGAGATAACTGGTGCTCATGATCAGATGAAACCAATAATACTTTAAAACAGTAATCATTCAAGCTATTTGGTTATTGGTCCTGGCTAAAAAAGAAAAATTAAGTAGATCATTGGAACAGAGTAGATAAGGAAACATCAGAAACAACTGAACTAAATAACCCACCTAGTGTTCAGTATTCCTAAGAACATAAATTACCTAGGAATTCCTTCACTTAGATAATTTGCTGGGAAAACTGGAAAGCAATCTGGCAGAAACTGTGTAGACCAACATCTCACAACATATACTCAAATATCTTCAAAACAGATTTGTGGAATATTCAAGATTATAATATAAAATTTTTTTCAAACCAGATTAGGTACCCCTCATCATTATTACTGGGGGGGGAGGGGTAGAGAATTCTCAGTCACATAATGAAGAGCAACAATTATTTTAAAAAATTTTAAATCATAATTTTAATGATATGAAATTGAAAACTCAAATAGGATAAGATAAATGGTCAAAGGAGATGAACAAGATATTCTCAAAAGATTGTAGATTATTGACAACTATTCAAAAAGATGTTCCAACTTACTAATCATAAGAGAATGATAAATCAAAACAGTTCTTTGAGATTTTACCTCACACCCAGTATAATTGGCAAAGCTACCAAAACATGGCGATAGTCAATGTTGGGATGGGGGGTGGGGGAAGAGGGGTTGTGGAAAGACAGATCCACATACATTGTTTAGAGAACCACAGATTGGTCTCACTACTCTGGCAAATCATTTAGATTTATGCTACAAAAAAACAATGACTACAATATCTAATGACAAAAAGAAAGGGCATCATATGTACCAAAATGTTTATGCTAGCACTTTTTGTAGTAGTAAAGAAACAGAACAAAGTTGATAGGGAAATGGCTACACAAGGTAGTACAATATGATGAATTGGAAGCATTGGAAAACTTCCATTAACTGTTACAAAGTGAGGTAAGCAAACAGGGAAACGTTTTGACTGCAACAATGTAAATGGAAAGAACAACTATACAATTAAAAGATAACTCTATGACTGTTGGCCATATGGGAGAAATAGGGGAAAGAGCCCTCTTTCCCTTCTTTGCAGAGGGACTGATGACCAGTCAAGAACTCAGCATATGATGGTAGACTTGGTTGATGTGTTGTTTAGTGTTATCAAACATTTGTATAGGTTTTTTCCCTTTTTTAATTCTTATATATGAGGTATAGTCTTCCAGGAAGCAGATGGGAGATGGATATACTTAAAACTCTAGGTGATGTATAGAAAGGAGGAAAAAATGAATAAATTACCATAGAAGCAGCTGTACCTCTAAAGTTTTCTACCATTCTACGGATTTTTGTATAACAAGTCTGCTTCAGAGAATGTTGCTTATGTCCAAGAGATTTCTGATTATTGAGAGGAAGTCCTTTATAACAAATTCTGAAATGTTTATAAATCTGAACTGTTATTCATTGTGACAATTATTTTTGTCAGTCACACAGTCCTGAAACTTCAACTAGGCCTATGCTAGCAAAATAGAGTGCAGGGACATGTAATTACCTAGTGAGTTATAGCAATGGAGACCATTCAACAATCTGGATAATTCAGATCTCTCAGTTCCTCCTTGATTTCCTCCCAACAGCAAGTGTTCTATATGAGTGATCCCAAAGGTCCCAGTTTTCAGGATAATTGTCACAGCTCTCTGCTTCACTTGGAATTTTTTCCAAATCAATCAACCAACAAGTATTTTTCAAGCACCTACTATGTATCAGGTGCTGAGGATCCATTACT
>CM053591.1:165885279-165906550 GCA_028646515.1 Pseudochirops corinnae
TAATATTGTTTTATAATATAATATGTTATTATAACATATACTATTATAATTAATGATATATAACTTATTATAACACAGAAAAGGAAGTAGGAAAGGGAAAGGGGTATGCAAGTGGTAGAGATTTAGACCCTTAAAAGCTAAAGCGAAAGGCTCACTTATCAGAGCTGGGGAGTGGGTTGACGTAGGCAAGGGCAGAATCCCTGGTTCCTGATGGGGATGTTGAGCAGACAATAAATTGTATAAGAAAAAGTATGCTTTAGAGATGGCCTGAAACTACAGAGGATGCCTGGCTGGGGAAGATCAGGCCCAAACTCTCCTGCCACAATGAGGAATGGGAAGTCTCTGAGGGAGATGGTGAGTTTTCCCTTGCTGGAGGTCTTAAAAAAACTAGATGAATAGACAGTTAGTCTGTCATCCAACAAGCATTATGAATCATTTACTATGTGTTAGCCTTCATAGCTAAATACTGAGAATACAAAGAGAGGCAAAAACATGGCGCCTGCCTTCATGGAGTTCACCTTCAAAATGGGGAGGTGACATGCAAATGAGCATAGATGTACAAGATCTCTGTCTCTCTGTCTTTCCCTCTCCTTCCTCTCCCTTTTCCTCTCCCTCTCCCTCTCTCTCTCACTCTCCTTCTCCCTTTCCCCTTTCTTTCTCTCTCTCTCCCTCTCTCTTTCTCTCTCCCTCTCTCCCTTCCACCCCCCTCCCCCCGATGTAAATGGAAGGTAGCCATAGAGAGAAGGATAGACCCACCTGGAGAGACCTCTGAAGAAGGTAGGATTTTAGCTTAAAGGAATCCAAGAAAGTCAAGGGGCAGATGTGAGGAGGGAGACCATTCGACCATCCCAGGCATGGAGGATGGCCAATGCAAATGCATAGTGTTTGGAGATGTTAGGATAAGCAACAGCAAAGAGACCATTGTAGTTGGATCATAGAATATGTGTAGGAGGATGTCGCATATTAGAAGACTATAGAAAGGTAGTAATGGGCTGGATTGTGAAAGGCTTTCAATTTATGTTTCAGTCAAACATAATATTTTACATTTGTTTATAGAAAGAGAGATGCATTGCAGTTTATTGAGTAGTGACATGACAGTCAGATCTTTGTCTTATCTCAAAAACACTTTGTTGAACCCACTTTAGACATGAACTTTGTAAGTATGGGTCCCTCCCAACTCAGAGGACCCACAAGTCTCTGGTGTTGCCTTCAAGGAGCCCATGTCAGTGAGTAAAAACAAGTGTGAAGATTTTTAGTTCAAACCCCATGCAAAATAATGAGGAAAAACAAAGATGAGGAGTGATCATAACGGTACTAGCAAAGGTGATGTCAATGTCAATGCGCCCTCAGCAATGGGTCCCAGTCACTGAGTTTTATTCTTTGGGTAGAATAATAGTATAGGGTTTGCCTCTTTCTAGAACTGGAAAAAACTGAAAAGGCCAACTAGTCCAACCTTCTCATTGTAAAGATGAGGAAAGTGAGAGCCTGGGAGGTCATGTGATTTGCCCCAGGTCACGTAGGCAGAAAGCACCAAAGAGGAACTCTGCACCTCTGATTCCAGTGCTGAAGTGCTCCTTCCCCTGTGCAATGCTGATACATTTCTCATGCACTTTGTTATCATTTTTTGTTATAATTATAGGTTATCGTTTCATAGTTGTTGCGCAACCTTGCTATTTAGAGGCGATTATGTTATAGAGGTATATTTTTGGGGGGGTTAAATTCCTCACTTTTTAATTTAAAAGAACCAAATATAAACTGTTATACTTTGTCATTTTTGAGAAGTAGTTTGCAGTTTAGAGGAATACACCCCTCCCCCACTCCTTCCATCCCTTTCATCCAAACAAACAAAAGTTTATTTTAAGCCTCACCTGGGAAAATTTCAGGGTCATGTCGCCTTGCGCAAGGATAGCATGTGACCTTTGGCTATCTTGCACAAGATCAGAGACAGATATAAAATACTTTGCTTATAGACACAAAGTACAGGGTACATTGCAAGGCCACACTTCTTCAGTTGCCTTGTGACCCCATTAAGATGGAAAGTTTTTCTCCAGCGCAGACTTCTGTGCTGTTCTTGGCCATGCACTACTGATCAGAAACAAAATTGGCAAATGAGGCTAATCCCAACTATAATTTATAGAGACTGATTTCTCTAGGACTAAGAAGATAATTGCTGAAATGAGGGAGAAATGATTACACTTACTATTTTGTGCATCTGAATGTATCCAAGAAATATTTAGGACATGAGCGACTAGTATAGAAACTTCACAAAGAAAAATTATGAAATGATTTAGTAAAAAAAAAGAAAAGAAAATGAAATAACTTAGTAAGCCATATACCATTACGCCAAACACTTCAACTTGTACGGAGGTTGTTGCTATTTGTCCTTGATTGTTGAGGAGGCCCACGACATCAGGAAGCTGATGCTGTGACTTGCAAGTGAATTGGATTTAAGTGAGGAAAGGCTGTGCAAAGCCATCAGCCTTACTTTCTCCTCCAGAGCCATCTGGTTCCAGTGGGTGAGGTATTACAGTGGGTATACCTCTGGACTTGAGCTCAGAAAGATGAGTTCAAATCTTGCCTCGAACATTCATCCAGCTGTATGACTCAGGGCAAGTCACTTAACCTCTACCTCATTTTCCTCATCTGTAAAATGGGGATAATAATTCTACCTAGCTTTCCAGCATCCTCATTTGTGAGGATCAAATGAGATAATGTATATAAAGAGCATTGTACCAACATGAACGTTTTCATCTCCAACGAACAGAAAAGAGGATTGTGTACAAAACTGTGGCCCTCTATTATGAATGGTTTTTTAAAGTGTAGATTAAATCTAGCATTATAGTAACAATGGTTGTCTGTGTCCCTTTCTGAACTTTCTTCTTCTCTATCATGTATATTAAATTGTATTGGGGGGCATTTTTTTCTTTTCTTTCTTTTTTTTTTCTGCATCACCAGCACTACCCTCCAGCTTCCTTTCCCACAAGACTTCCCCAGCTCCCAACCCCAGAAGGAGCCTTCCCTATACAAGAAGTATAGATAAGCAAGATAAGTCACTATCTTGGTCCTAACTGAAAATCTATGACTTATTCTGTCCCCTAGCTTTCCTTGTTTTCGTTTAGGATTAAGGACTGTTCACATCACTCACAGAGAGAATTGTAACCATCAAGGAGTGGAAAATTTAAATCAACTTTTTGAGACACATTCTGAGACCCTTGGGTACAGATGGGTGGGGAGGAGCTCACTTCAATTGTCACTTCCTGAGCTGAGGAGGGGCCATATTTGATTACTGGTTACTACCCATTTAAAATAATTTTTTTTCTTATTTAATAGGTGTTAAGCTCATTTGTTTTTGAACTACTAAAGCAGCAGTTCTGAAACTTTTTGGCTTCAGGACACCTTAGTAGATTCTTTACAGTTTTGAGAACTCTTCCTCAAACAGGTTTTGCTTATGTGGATTATATCTATTGATACTGTATTTGAAATAAAATATCATGTTGTTACTATTACTAAAAATAGGGGTTTTTTGTTATTTGTTTTTTGCTATGCAAGCCCCCTTAAAGAGTTTTGAGGATATCCTAGGATACCCAGACCACACTTTGGAAAATGATTGCTAAAGAATTGCTAAATAATTGCTAAAGCCAACTAACATTTGTTGCTTTGAGTCAAAGTCCCAGCCACTCAAGCCTAGTTATGCCTCTGGAGGTCCATTCATTATTTTGTTCAGGGAATGCTTATTGGGAGACTGTTTTATGCAAGGCCTTTTGCTAGATTATAGGAAGATAACAACAAGGTTATAAGATACTGTCTTCTAGTATCTCACAATCTAGTAGAGGGTGGTAAGACAAGTATATAAATAACTGAAATAATAAGCAAAATGTGATAACTGCCATACAAAGGAGGAAGATCTCTCATAGTTTTTTGTCATGATCAGAATATGGAGAAAGTAGCATTTGAGATGACCCTTAAATGAACTGGAAGGAGAGGCTGGTGGAAGAGAGTCCAGTAAAGTGTCTAGCTAATTTAGAGGAAATTCAGTCTCTACAAGAAGACTAGCGTGATGTCCTACTTGTTAATTTCATCTCCATTTAAATTACTTTTTATTAAATTTGTACATATTTTGTATTTTGTATGTGTACTTGTGTTCCTCTAATAGAAGGTAAGCTCCATGAGGACCGGGATCATCTCATTTAAGTCCTTTATTCTCCCAGCACCCAATACAATGCCTAGCATAGATAATTGTTGAATGAGTGAATGGAGCAATGGGAGTCTGTCTCAGACTGGGCACAATCAGCATGGAGAGGCAGGGAGGCATTGATGGCTGCAGTAATAGGTAATAAAAAAGAGGGCCTCAGATTAAGATGCCTTTGGGCATTTTAGGAGCATGGGCTAATGGAAGCCTAATGGTGTTATTAATAGAAGTAGGGATATAAGAAAGTATAAATGATTTGAGAACAGAGATTGTGAGTTTTAGTGGGTTTGTTGAATACAGCTGCCTTAATGGATGTTTTAATCTGTATGACATTCTCTGATCGAATACATAAACAAATTTTTAATTTTGTGTCTTGGTTAAAAATAGTTTAAGATGAAGTTTTGAGAAAGAATTGGAAAAACTAATAGATGGAAAAGTTCAACAAACTAATTTTTTAGCCAAATTTCTTCCTCATAGAAGTGATAGCTTTCCTCAGATGTTAGTGTTTGGACTTTAGCTGGGGTCTAGGATTAGCTCTTTCTCCTTTCCTGCCAGGGCAGGTCTCTCCTTCTGCCTATCACTCGCTTTGGAATCAGAGGACCTAAGTTCAAGCTGGATCTGCCCCCAGTGTTTACTCCCTATATGACCTTGAGTATGTGTCAATTAATCTCTCTCTGGTCTGGGTTTCTTCAACTCTTAGATGAAGATATTGGTATAGATCAGTGATGAGACTATACATAAGGATCCCAGCTGGCCCCGTTTTGACTTAGAAAACCACATTTTAATCTGGTTCACACACAGGAGTTTTAGGAGCTCCATTCTGATCTAGATAGCCTCTGAACTACTGATCCTATGAACCTTTTCAGTGGCACCCCTCCATTAGTTAAACTCACGGATACAGCAGTTGGTAAGCTCTTACTGAATGCCTCCTTTGGGCCAGGCACTATACTGAGCCCAGGAACATTTCATGGTGAATTTGCCCAACATTACCTGTATCGTTCAATTGTTTTTCGGTTTTGGCTTTCCCCTCTCGGCAATATACTGGGGTGGTTTGCCATTTTCTTAACCAGATCATTTTATAGATGAGGAACTGAGGCAAACAGGTTAAAGTGACTTGCCCAGGGTCATAATAGGTATCTGAGGCTAGATTTGAACTCAGGTCTTCCTGACTCCAGTTCTGGCACTTCATCCATCACATCACCTAGCTGGCATTAGATTAAAGACTTGAACTCAGGACCTCTGCCTCAAAATGTAGTGCTCTTTTGGAGAATCATAAATTTAGTGCTAGAAGTGTTCAGAGAGCATCCAGTCCAACCCTCCCATTTTACAGATAAGTAAACAGAGGCTAGAGAAGTTAAATAACTTGACAGCTTAATTATTGCATGTCTGAGGTAGGATTTGAACTCATGTTTTCCTGACTCTAAGGTCAATTCCTTATCAACTACATCAGAGGTGTCAACAGGTTACATAAAGTTAACAAGTGCATCAAGAACCAGATTAGAATGTAATTGGAAAATATTTTGAAAAAATAATGAAAATAAAAAACAAATGCCAAAAATAAAGATGTTAAAGAAAAATGAAAAAAAAATACAACAAAACATAGATAATGTTAATATATGATTTTCTAAGTCAAATTGTAGCCTTTGTGGATCTTTGTGTATGGGTTAGTGGACCTTTTTCTACTTGAATTTGACATCAATGAAATATACTGTACAGTGCCACGCCTGAGTCAGAAAGACTTATTTTCCTGAGTTCAAATCTGGCCTTAGATGCTTACTAGCTGTGCCACCCTGGGCAAGTCACTTACCCCCATTTACCTCAGTTTCCTTCTCTGTAGAATGAGCTGGAGAAGGAAATGGATTAAAATAAGATACTCAAACCCAAAATGGAGTCATGAAGAGGCAGACAAGACTGAAACATTTGAACAATAAAAACCACTCATGGCATACCCTTAAAAAGTACTCATTTAAAGTAAGTTTGTTTAGTATAACAAAAGAATTCCTTTCATGAGAGCACTGTCTAATAGAAAAGAAAAAAGTCACATTTGAACTGTAATCCCTTTTGAGCCACTTTTTCCAGAAATGAATCACAATTATTGCTTTAATCTACTTCATATTTTCTTGGCCTATTGCTAAAGGCCCTGAGAATCTGAGATGCAAATTTCTCTGATTCTTTATTTGAAATCTACATATTGTTCAACATTATTGGTGGAAATTTGCATTTTCAAAACTACGTAAGCATGTCCTATGTTATATGCAACTCACGATTCTTGTCTATTGAACAAACAGATACTTAGACCATCATCTGGAAACTAGATGGTGCCTTGGAGACCATCCAATCCATCCCCTTTCATTTCACAGATGAAGATACAGGCCTGGGGAGGTGAAATACCTTTCCTGAAGTCATATGGGTAATAAGTAGTGAATGAGGATTTGAACTCAGTATAAAGGAGACTTTATGGGAATGAGAAAACACCAGGAGACCAAATGATTTTAAACTAATGTCAACAAGGGAGTGTAACAGGTGGGAGTCCTTCCTCAAGTGACACAATTGTAAATTCAATCTTGTGGCCAATTGAAAGTTTTCATTACGAGTTGTTGAGAAAGGAAGTGACTCAGTACCTCTAAGCAGGGAGTGGAGACATGACCACTGAATGAAACAGTGAAGAATTGAAACCCAGATTTCAGTTTGGGGGGGTGGGGCAGGGAGCCTGGGCAAGAAAGAGCTTTGGGCAAGAGGACAATTCATTTTATAAATAAAATGATCGGCTCTTTACTGAACTGCCTGTTCTGGGTAAAGGAAGTTTTCACACGTAGACAAGGAGCCATTGTTAAGTGACTTAAGGTAACATGTTTCTCTGTAGTCTATAGATGGCTTAGACGGTCACTTAAGGTCAACCGTGAGAGGTGTGGTTTCAGGACAGATTAATTTGCTTAGAGGAGAGACTTGACTCTAGTCTTCTGCCTCTCACAGCCCTACTGGTGTGGCTCAGCATCGTGGGGTTATGGGGTTAGAGCCCCGAGCATTTAATCTGTCCCTCTTAGTGAGAGGTGAGTGGCTTGCCCAGGGTCATCCAGGTTACAAGGATGTCATCTCAGGTCCCATGACTAAATCCATTATCCATTGCTTGTTGATTTTCACTCAAGCTTCTCCATCTCTGCCTTTTTTTCTTACTATGCTTTATCCTGCTTGGAAGATAATTTGGGAGATGCAGTGATGCCTCAATAAACAAAATTCCTGGAAATCTAGGAACCTTGGGACAAAGTTGTCCTGGGGACAGAGGTTGGGGGAATCTTCTGGGTTATTTGGTCATGGTGGTGGCTGAAAGGAGGCCCTAGTCCGAGAACTTGAATAACCAGCTCCCCCAAACTACAACTCTGTGATTTTTTCATGATTAAATGAGGTATCATCCCCATGGTTATGGAAACCCTGTGTATTCCTTGCTCCATAGAGACAGAGAGGACTGGGGAGCCATAGCCCACCTCGTTGGGAGGGCAGAAAGGGGGAAAACAGAAGAAAGTACCCTCTTTTGATGGGGATACATGGGGGCAGAGATCTATGGCCTGTGAAAAGCCATCCTTAGATCTCTTTTTTTTTTTCCTTTTTGGAGGGCAGGGCAATTGGGGTTAAGTGACTTGCCCACAGTCACATGGCTAGTAAGTGTTAAGTGTCTGAGGCCGGATTTGAACTCAGGTCCTCCTGACTCCAGTGCCAGTGCTCTATTCACTGCACCACCTAGTCGCCCCAGATCTCTTATATTAGTTCTGCCTATTAGAATAAAGTTCCCAACAACAAAGTATATCAGAAAGAGGATTTTTCAAGAGGTATCATGATCTTAGTGGATCCATCTCTGCTTTTGTGAAATCTAGCTGTGTATCCTGGACAATGCTACTAAGGGGAAAATTAATGGAAAGGAGGTACTGGGCTGTGTTGTTGTTGTTGGTAGCTGGTGATAGATGGCCCAGATCCTAGTGGGCTATCACTGTCTCATAGATAATATATCTAGCATTCATACGTAATTGTTAATTTTTACAATAGGAAGCCTAGGGGCATAGATAAAGGGGACTTAATAAACTGGAAAGGGAGTTTGTTTAACCCTAAATAGGGGTTATGACATTATCAGCTGGTTGTATCTTCATCCTCAATATCTTGGGCCCTGGGAGATCGGTTGTGGTATTCTGCATGCACTTTAGTGAAGAAGAGAAATTTATGAAGGCTGTAAAAGGAAGTGAAGGTGTGATGGAGATACTCATCTCATTTGAATTTTTATGTTTGTGGGTACTATTCTCCCTCCCTTTGATAGAGTTTATAAATTTATATAAGTATAATGTACTCTGGTGCTCTGATTTTCCTTCTCTTCAGTTTCTACTGCATTGTCTTACTGATTTGAATATTATTCAAGATTATAAGAGAGGTAGTATGGTACAGTTGAGAGTATGGGGCAAGGGACCTAAATTCACATCCTGTGCCTTTCACTTATTACCTGTGTGACCTTGGGGAAGTCAGACCCTCTGGGTCTCTGTTTTTTTCATCTGTAAAATGGGGGAGTTGGACATGGTTGCCTCTCAGGTGCCTTCTGGCTTCAAATCTATGAGCCCATGAGTTAGTTGGCAATACTAAAATTCCATTAGCAAGCTTTTACAAAGCACTTTAACAATCTTGTGAGATGAGTGCTACTATTATCATCGTCTCCATCTACCGATGAAGAAACTAGGTTAGAAAGGTTTAGTGACTTTGCTAGATGGGTCACCCAGCTATGAAGTATCTCGGTCAAAATTTGAACTTGGGTCCAACACTCTATTCATTAGAACATCTGACTGCCTCACATTCTGAAATCACAGCTTTCTCCTAAATACTCAGTGGCTAACTTTTGTGCCACAACTTCCTTAGTGCATCAGTTAAAGACCTGCTTTAGAAGGGAGTCAGACTGCCACAAAATTATGGATTGGGGTTAAAAACTTCCAGATGTTAAAAGGTAAAGAGAGTAGTTTATTACATTAAAGACCAAGAAGTCATCATCACCCCTAGAATCTGAGAAAAAGTCCAACAGGAAGAGAAGTTACTGTAATTTTCACGTAGACAGAAGAAAAAGAATAGAGGTGGCGCAGGTATTAGAAATGACCCAGACTTGGGAGAAGGGAGAAGCAGGCATCCCCCCTAACTATGAGATAGGCAACCATTCCAGGAGCCAGCTGTCAAAACAGATGGGAAGTCTGATGTCTCTCAGGGATTCAGATCAGCCCCTATGCTTGTCCAGAAAAGCAAAGTATGTCAACATTTCAGGTGGAGGCACCAGAGAAATCAGGCCGATCTTCAAAGGGCAGAAGCTAACAAACTCCCACAAAAGTTAGTGCTTGAAGGAGTGGAAGAGGAAGTGGGCAATCTGGTCCTGAGTCATCTGAGATGATTGCTAATGTGGTTTGGTCGGTTGGTTGGGAGCAGAACCTGTATGCTGATGAAATTGTTGGGGAGGAGAAGGAAAAAAGAGGAGGAAAAGAGGGAGGAGGGGCAGAATCTTATTAATTCTCTTCAGCAGACATACTGAAAGCATTAGGAAGACTGCCCATGGCTACAGCAGAGTGTGTGTGTGTGTGTGTGTGTGTGTGTGTGTGTGTGTGGTGATTCATCTCTCCACTTTAAGAAAATCACCTGTTGAGCATACTGTACAGGGAATTCTTGGTCAGGCATGGCTTGAACTACATGACCCCTAAGGCCCTTTTCACCTCCAGCCTGCTCAGTTTTGTAATGAAAGGGTCAAGTGTTCAACTGAAGGGAGGTAGTTGGTGCAAATGGGGTAAGGGTGAAATGGGGATAAGAGGCACTGGTCAAGGAAGTTATTTCTTTGTATTCTGACCTATTGCCAACAAATGCTGACTTAATGAGTTTGAACCTTCATTTATGTGTTTTGGTATCAAGGGAACTTTATTGGTAGGCAAAGGGAGACTCGATGCTACCCATTGAGAGAGCCTACCCCTTTGACCAGATTTATTGGGCAGACCCCAATAAACATTTGCTCGTTTAGGAAGTTCAGTGTATACTTGCTAGAAATCCAATAGTTCTCTTAATGAAAGCAAATAGAAGAACCTGCCCACTTATAAGCACATTCTAAATTAATAGCTGGCTGCCATTTAATCCTAACAGTTGGCTCTCAGCACTGTTGCTGATGCAGATGACTGTGATACTAATTATCTAAGAACTAATTATTTCTCTTATTTTAGTCACATAGAAAAAATTACTACGTGGCAAGACCCTCGGAAGACGATGACCCAACCTTTAAACCACATGGCCCTCCACCCTGCGACAACCTCGACCCCAATGCCCCAGAGATCGATGGCAATGTCTCAGCCCAACCTTGGTGAGCATCTGACCTTTGGCCTTTGACTTGAGAATGGGTAGAGTGAGAATTCCAGTGTATCCCCAAGCTCTGGGTTACTATGTGACCGATGGGGGCTAGGAATTGTGCATTCCTACTTTTCTATTTCTCCCTCTTCTCTCGTCTTCCTTTCTTTACAGTCCTGGGACTGGGGACCGGTCACTTTTAGCAGTGATTGTGCTGACATCATGCAGTATACTTGGTTTTACTGGACCTCTTGAGAAAAATTAGTGTGTCTGGCTGAGTTCACAGAGACCCAGGGAAAGGGGGAGCTGAGACATCGCCTGGGAATTTAATCAGTGAGAACAGCCAAACTCTACAAGTGAGGCCCCAGATCACTTTAGTTTCCCTGGAACAGGTGTCTCCCTGCCTCCCTCCTACTGTATCCCTCTTCCTCTCCTCCCCCCCCCCATACAGATAATTGTGTTAAGTTTATTTTGCATAGACTGCTTAATCACGATTATAGAATTGGTAGCTGAGAACAGAAAATATTTTCTGCCAATAATCGTTCCAAGACAAAACATGTCCTTGTCATCGTCACCACCGCTACCAATGGGATTTTAAATAGAACTAGGCTTCTTTGGTTGTTCTTTTTCATGGTTAAAAGCCAAAAAAGTAGTTTTCATCCACAAATGTACAAATTTCATGTGATAGTTTCATGTAGTCCCAGCAACCCATTTTTCCAAAATCTCACCCTGGATTTTCAGGAATGGAAAGGATAAAAATGGACAAGTTATTCCTGGATTCATTCCCCTGTTTCTGCAGTGTAGCCAAAGGGAATAGAATCCAAATTAGCCCAAGGTGAAAATCAGGCCCATTCTTCCAGGAAGTCTGGAGTGATAATTTTGAAGGCTGCAGACACAAAATACAGCCAAAAAGTAAAAGGCTAAGAGAGCAGCCCACATTGCGTTCTTATCTAGAGGGGAGATCAAGGAAAAATAATCGCTAATGAGTATACCAGCAGCAAGGAATCCAAATTCTCCTTTAGTCACATGCCCCCAATACAGCCACCATTGTACATAAGCCAGATGCTGGTATAGTAGCGTCCCACACTCACTAGTGCATGGTGGTGAACTTTCTTTTAAGTTGGAAGAGAGGGAGGTTTTGTTTTTTTCAGGGAATGAGTGAACAATTTATGGCATATAAATATAATGGGATATTACTGTGGTGTAGGAAGTTTAAAATGTGATGAATACAGAGACTGGAAAAATTTTACATGAACAGATACAAAATGAAGTAAGCAGAACCAAGAAAATATGTACAACTGCAACAATGTAAATTGAAAGAACCACAAAACAAAAATGAATGTTGCAAAATTACAAAGAATCAGTATGGCTTTGAAGAAGAGATCATGAAAGATAACCCCACTTTTGCAAAGGTTGGGGGTCCATGGTACATATTTTCAGACTTTTTAAATGAACTGTTCATTTGTTGATTTTTTCCCCATTATTTTCATTTTTATGTCTAAGAAACATTTGTTATAGAGAGGGAGTTTTTAAACCTTGATTTTAAGAAAAATAGCAGAATTTACATAATATTTTTAGGAAAGCAAAACACTTCATGGAAATTAACTCACTGGATCCTCACTGCATCCCTATGGGGTTGTAGAGAAAGAAACTGAGTCTCAGAGGGGCTAGGTGATTTGGTCAGGGTCACATACTAGGGTCAGAGACAGAGGCTGAACCCATGCCTTCTGACTCTGATGTCAAGCACTCTGTTTGCTACTGCTCACCCCTACACGCTGCTTTTGCTACCTTCACTTTTTATACTTAGAGCACAAAGGAGATTTAAAACTTCAATTTGAAGCAACTTAACATACATTTTTGTATACATGCTAACTTCCCCCCCTCTCTCTCCCTTATCAGCAAGGTTGCAAACCAAGAATTCTGAAACTGGCTTATTTGTGTAGAATGATAGGATCAGAATATTGGAGCTGGAAGGGACTGGAACCTCAAGGCCACCATACTCATTTTAAAGACAGGGAAACTAAGGCACAGAGAGATCAAGAGACTTGCCAAATCAGGGTCACATCATTAATAAGTAACTTAAACACATTTTGAACTCAGTTCATCTGGATACCATGCTCTAGACATTGTTTCACCTAGATACATCTTGTTATGCAATGGATGAAACACCCATACATGCCTTGGGATGAGCACCAAAGAGAGACATCTCATGTTTCTTTTTCTTCTTCTTCTTGTTCTTCTTCTTGTTCTTCTTCTTGTTCTTCTTGCTCTTGTTCTTCTTCTTCTTCTTCTTCTTCTTCTTCTTCTTCTTCTTCTTCTTCTTCTCCTTCTCCTCCTACTCCTCCTCTTCCTACTCCTCCTCTTCCTCCTCCTCCTCCTCTTCCTCCTCCTCCTCCTCCTCTTCCTCCTTCTTCTTCATCACAATGGCATTTATATAGCACTTTAGGATTTCCAAAGTGCTTTTTTTGATCCTCACAATGACCCTGTGATATGAGGATACTGAGGCAGAGGGTGGATAATTAACTTGCTCAGGGTCACACATTTAGTGTTTGAGGCAGGATTTGAACTCAGATTTCCTTATACCAAGTCTTATGCTCTACTCATTTTGCTAACCAGTTCCTTGTACTTTGGGTTTTCCTAGCAAGGTTCACTGCCGGGGTATTTACTTGTCCTTAATGGCGTGGGCTGTTCTACCAGCCTGGGGAGAGTAGCAGATGTGCTCTAAGAATGGACATCTGAAGAAGAAACCTGAGTAAGCTCCAAAGACTGGGGAATAATTTAATGAGTCACAATAAGGGAATATCCTTCGCTTCCCTCAGAGCATATAATTTCAAACTACAGCTGCCTGTGGCATACTCTTTTTATATCAGCCTTAAAATACATATATAAAGGTAAAAAAGATCAGATCATTTTTCAAGTTCATCTTGGAATTTTAGCTGTCAAAGGCATCTTTACAATGGAAAAGGGGAAGGGTTGAAATGGCTGTGAAGTCAAGAAAAAGGCACTAATAAAATGTTCTTTTAAAAGGAAGATGGACTGGATCCCTAAGTTTATCACATCCCCATCAAGCACTCGGGTAATAGATGTCCCTTGTTTGGAAGGTGCTCACACCTCCAACTGATTTCAGAATACCTCGGAAGTCCTTTTTGACAATGGTACTGGAGGACAGGATTTAACATGTTAGCAGGTGGAGAGGCAGGTAATAATTAATAATAATGAATAATAGCCATCCCTTATGTAGCGTTTTCCATATATTATCTTATTTGAACTTTATAAAAAGCCTGTGAGGTAAGTACTACTATTCCCATTTTGCAGATGAAGAAACTTATATAATATAATCTTAAGTGACTTTCTCAGGGTAACAGTTAATAAAAATCTCAAGTGGGTTTTGAATTCAGGACTTTTTGACTCCAAACACGCTAGTGCTTTTTTGTCCATGGAGTTTCCTAGGTCGGGGGAGCTGTTCTTCACAGCTCAGACAGTTTCCTGTGCGTTGTTCATCAATTTAACAAGGGGATTGGTTGATTAGTCTCACAGAGCTGTGGGGCAGTTGAGGAGCACCCAGGAAAAGGATGGGGGATTGTGAATGAATTGTGGTAGATGGACGGTTGTATTTGGGGTGGAGAGTGGAAGAGTGGAGAAGATGTTACTTGCAGATAAGAAGGAATTGGGTAAGAGTCAGGAATGAGTGTTGGGAAGGAGATTGAGGATCTAGGAACCCTGGGGACAGCTGCAGTGCCTTGACCACACTTGCACATTGTGTGGAGGATGTTCATAGGCATGGATCAAGGTTGTTCCAGATAATATCTTGTGCTACTTTACACACAGGTTGCACTGGGGTTGGGAGGCAGATAATGATGAAGTCAGGGCACTGGAGCCAGGCTAAGACTACCTGGATGAATATTAGCTGTTGCCATGGCAGCAGATGCAGCAGATGCAGCAGACATTTGTGGCTTGCACTTATTTAGTAAGAAACTGATGGCAATGGCTAATTGCATTACACTGGCCTTTTATTGCATTCCTTCAAGCGTGGAACCAATCATTAAGATCATGGATTCAGCCCTGGAAGGGGTCTTGAAGGCCATTAATACAGCCATTTACAGAAGCAGCAGAGCTGGGTCCTTTTGACTCTAAATTCGGAGCACTCTTTCATTGTGCTGACCTATACACACAATGACATTCCTCAACAGACTTTCCAGAGCTGGGATTTGAACCTTGGACCTTTGATTCCAGTACAACCATTATACCATGCTGCCGCCACGTCACATTAATCTATTATCAATAATTATATTTGTCTCAGGTGTTTTTACTTGATATTGTTGAGACATATTTGCTTCCAAAATAATAATATTTTGTTACATCAAGGGTTTTCAAAATTGAATGGATTTCCATTTGGGCAAAAATCTTTTCTATTTCTACTCATGACTTTGATTGGGAATAGTGCCCTCTGGTGGAGATATGAAGAAACACAATCGTGTTAATCGGTAGGTAAAATTGTTTTGTCATCCTCCCACTTATTACAGGTGTGCTTTGCTGTACTCAGTATGTCCCTGAAAATTTGCTGCAAATCGATTTCTTTTCGAAGATGAGATGGGAGCTGTCATTGAAAAGAGCAATATGGTGAATTATTTTGTAAAATGAAGGAGGAAGTGTATTGCCCCAAGAGCTAAGTAACCTCAGTTCTAGTTACACCTATCTTCCTATCTTTGTAGTCATAGGTGTGGTTCATAGTCTCAGCCTGCATTTGCTTATTTCAAAAACGCAAATTGTGTGTAAGATGATGGCTAAAGCCCCCTCTGATTCCAACAGTTCATCTTTACCTCAGTCTTCATGTAGGGTGCCCCAACCCTACCTAGATCAAACCCATTCCTTCCTTTTCCCATTTACCTACAATTCTTGGGTGCTTTCTTTATATTTGTCACCTTCTGCTATATTTGTCTCTCATTCTACTCCTTTAAGATCAAGTGAAATACTATTGAGATGTGGAGTGTGAGGTTACTTGCCCAACTTTCCTGCCAGAAAGTGGCAAATAGAGTCTCAAACCTAGGTCTTCAGATGTGAGTCCTAAAATTTTCCCACTGTGCCAAGCTGTCTAAGAGAAAAAGAAAAAAAAAAACCATCGTCAAAAACATAGGAAGCAACAGTGACTTGGATGAAAGAGCCCACCAGATGAGGCTAGAAGAGCTGAGTTTGAATCATGTCTCTGCCACAAATATGTCACTTGGTCCCAGTTTCCTGATTTGTAAAAGGAACCAGTTGGGTTGAGTGACCCTAAAGTCCCTTCCAGCTAAAGATTTATGACCTTGAGGTATCTAGGTGGTTCAGTGAATAGAGTACCAGCCCTGGAGTCAGGAGGACCTGAGTTCAAATTCGACTGTAGACACTTGACACACTTACTAGCTGTGTGATCTTGGGCAAGTCACTTAACCCCAATTGCCCCGCCCTCTCCCCTCCAAAAAGCAAAAAAAAAAAAAAAAAAAGATTTATGACTTTGTGATTGATTTAGCTGTAGAAGGGATAACCCCCAAGGTCTCTTCCAATCACTCTCCAATCCTGTATTTCTAGTACAAACATTTAACTTACTCAGTGGGGCCTCACTCAGTTGGTGACTGACTAGTCCTTGCTCACTTCCTGTGTCCTCCAAAAAAGGCACGGCACAGCACCAGTTTGGGAAGCTTGCATCCTAAGGTTCTCATCTGCCTTGTTGAGGTACTCTCTAAGCCACAGTTAACTTGCTTTCTGGTTCTCTTCGTTTTTATAAAGATTGCATTTTCTCTTCATGACAACCTTGGGAGATAGGAGCTATTATTAGCCACATTTGGCAGATGAGGAAATGGAGACAGAGAAGTTAAGTGATTTGCCTAGAGTCGCACAGTTAATAAGTATCAGAGGTGGGATTTGAACTCAGGTCTTTCTGACTTTGTTCAGATCTAGTGTTCTATCTACTGTACTACTTAGCTGCCCCATTAGGAAGATGAAAAATGAAATTGAGTCAGCAAGTATTTAGTAAGCCAAAGGCATTGCATGTGTTACATATTGGGAGGACCAATAAGAAAGACTATCCTTGACCTCAGGGAGACTACATTCTAATGGGGGGGGAGGGGGGAAGATATCATACAGAAAAGGAAGGGGGTGAATCTAGGGGATGAAGGTGCTTGGAAGGGAGGTGGTGGAGTATATTTGACAAAGTGCTCTGGAAATGTCAGTAGTTCATCCTGGAGAGGAATGAAGACATAGTTGGCCTGAACCTCCCCCTTGAATGGTGGTTCTGAGAGTAAGCAGCTAAGCTGAAGGAGAGGCCCTCAGGGTTAAGGGTACTTCCAATTCCAGCGATCTGTGGTTGAAATAAGTTTCCAAGGCGAAGAGGTTTCTGTGGCAGGGCAGACAAAGTCCTGTGGAGACTCAGTGCATCCTCCAGAGGAACCTGTGCTGCTTGAGCAGATAAAGAGGCAAAAAGAGGTCCCAGAGACACCAAATTGTGCATACCAGCACTTTTTGTGACAGCAAAAACCAGTTGTTTTTGTAGTGAGTGCTCATAGATGAAGGAGCCATGGAGCAGATTGTAATATGGAAATGCAATAAAGTTTTGTTATGCAACAAGAGACAACAAAGGTGAAGGGAGAATTCAGAGAAATGGGGAAGGTTTGCACGTACTGACAGAGTAAGTGAGCAGGACTGGATGAACAATAAACCGTAGGTGCAACGACTACACTAATGTACATGAAGTCAACATGAAAATGAACTGGAATGTCTAGTCTAGGTCCAGGAGAGCTTATGGTGGAACATAGGTGTGTGTATGTGGGCAAGTGAGGAGTGGGGCCAGTGGAGACAGAAAGCAGTATACACTGAGGGGGGTCATGGCCGGTCTCGGGTTTGCTGAAATGTTTTTCTTTGTTGTAGAAAAGGGGTTGGGGGGGCATTAAAGGGAAATAACTTGAATAAAGAAAATTACACGTGAAATAAATGACACGTGAGATGAGGCAGAGAAGGCCCTTGGGTTATTAAATGTCAGTTATGATCCAGCCACCAAGCATCTTTATGTCGACATCCATGATTGTGAAAACCGTGGTGACAGCGATGAGGATCAGTACTGTTATTAACTCTTTCAATATAGGTTAGTAATAAAGGGGTCGCCAAAAAGCAGCCACACCCAATGTCCCTTGAAACTGAACAGTATTTCCCACTCTCCCAAACTAGATGCACTGGAAGATGTGAGATCTCTCTCTCTCTTTCTCTCTCTGTGTCTCTGTGTCTCTGTCTGTCTCTGTCTCTGTCTCTATCTCTGTCTCTGTCTCTGTCTCTCTCTCTCCTCTCTCTGTCTGTCTCTGTCTGTCTGTCTCTGTTTTTCTTTGTGTCTCTCTCTGTGTCTCTGTCTCTCTCTACCCTCTCTTTCCCCTCTCTCTCCCCCTCTCTCTCTTGTTTATTTCTCCTCTCCCCTTCCCTTTCCCCTTCCCTCCCCTCCCCTCCCTTCCCCTCCTCTCCCCTCCTCTCCTTTCCTCTCCTCTTCCTTCAGCTTCTCTCCTCCCCTCCCCCCCCATCTTTTCTTGCTCTGTCTTTCTTCCCTCTCTGTCTTTTATCTGTTTGTCTGTCTCTCTCTTTGGAGAACTCCACTGAATATGGCAATTTGAAATATCCTGCTGTATTAAAATGTTTTGCCAAAAGAAAGTAATGTGTTATTTCACTCTTCTGTGATAATCCCAAAGATCACAAATCTTGGCTAGTCTGGCTCATGTCAGACGTTGAACCAAGAAGTTTTTGGGAATAGAGTGCTGGAGTCTCAGCAAGCCTCATTGTGCCAGCAACCTGCCAGACATCCCAGGAAAAATAAAAACTGGGTAACAAGTTAAATCCCTTTTGGCCAGAGTCTGGTAGAGCTCTTTCTGGCAAAGTTTAGTTTCCACTTCTGTCTGTAGTATATTTTTAAGTGCTGTAGGTATTATATATGTATATATACACACACACACAGACATATATATGTATGTATATATTTTTCCCCCTCCTTTCTTTTTTGAAGATGTGCCACCAAAGGGCCAAAGTATTCCAGGTCTGCACCCCTGATCTGTACTTGAAATTACAAACACATGTGTGTGTCTAGCTCTGCCTTTGGAGAAGAGATGGAAAATCAACTGTGTTGTTTAGTTGGCTGGCCTGTGTCCTAACCTCCCTCAAGCTATGTTTGAAGGGAAATGTACAAAACACTTAAAACATTTTTTATCAAAAGCAGAGGACAGAACTAAATCAGACCACAGACTAGTGAGGCTTAGAGCATATAGAAGCAGAGGCAATAGAAGTTCATTGCAATTCAGACTCATACTTTGGTCCGTCTGCTCCCCTCTGCAAGTTGTTTTTCTAACCAGAGTTTATGGCAGACACATCTGGCTTACTCCATTCTTTCCAGCTCTGGTTTTCTCACTGTCTTTTTTTTAAATACTGTGGTTCCTGTAGCTTCCTCTAACCCAAAGCAAGGAATACATGTCTCCCCTCCTTCACTCCCTGCTCTGCACCCCTGGAGGAGATGGTGTTTCTAGGGGAATGGCAGGGCTTGAGATTCAGTGATTAAAAAGAGGATTTGACAGGAAGAGGTGTCTACTTATGAGGAAGATTTGATAAGGATTTCTTCTTGGAGACTTTGGAGAATTTGATTTGTTTTTGGTCAAATTAAAGTCAATTGGTTAGCCACATTTCTTGAGTGTCCCACAGTCCAAAGATCTCTGGACTCAGTGAGTTCCCATAGTTACAGATGTCATGACTTCCAATTTAAAGAGGCTTACTAGAGTGGAAATGAAGATGATAAAACCTTATATATATTCATTGGATCTAACCATCCTTTCCCCCCAGTTGTATACAGGTGCATCTATATAATTATGTCCATAAATCATAAACATCTCCATAGGAAGGGAAACTTGGTCTATGGTCACTCGAGATGAGTGAATCTGACTATAGTATGGCAGAGCAGATCATTTCAGATCTTAACAATTTTCCAGTCACTGGTCTTCACCGTCTGTACCAGCTCATGCAGTCAGATCAGCCAGCTGGCCTTTGGCACCAAAGTGAATAGGCTAATTGGTTGGTGATTTCTTCATATAGGAAGACAGATGTAGAGCTATTACTATTTCCCCTTGTTTATTGCAGAAAATAAAAGGAAAATAAAGCTCCCACTCTTCATTATGAATTCCTCCCACCCCCACTTCCACTTCTGATTTTATATAGAAGATACCTCCTTCCCAATTTCTGATATTTAATTGCTTTAACTGGACATTTCATAATATGAACAGTAAGTAGTGTTCCTGATTAATAAACAAACATAATTAAATCCCAATGAATGTTGGTGTCTTGGAGAATTTAATTTAATTAAAGAGTTTTTGTAGATTGTAGGAGGAGGCTTTTGCAGTATTTGGGGTTGCACAATATAACAAATCGTGGCTTTTTTTCACTTAAAAAACCCAATTGTCAGTATAGTACACTAGTGAAAAAGAACTCAATACTAAAATATAACATGATTTGCTTTTTCTTCTTATTTTTTTGTCTAGTTAATTCCATTAATTTTTCTCTTTAGTTAATTAATGAAATTAATTTCATAATTTCTAGTTGATTTTAAAGTTGAAAGGAAAGTTTGAGTTCACTTATTCTGTCATTCTTAATTTGTAAAGGATGAAACTGGGGCCCTGAGAGTTTATGTAACTTGTCCAAGATTACGGGAAGGAAGTTTTCCGAAACAGGATTTGGACCCATGTGTCTCCTCTCCATATTTCCCACCCCCCATAACTAAGAGTACAGCTTACTCCTGGTGGTAAAGTATTTAGAATCATTTAATTCTGATTTGGTGATTGGTACAATTATGTCTTTATTTTTTATTTTTCTCTTTCTTTGCTGCTCTGAAAAGTTCTGTTGGTGGTTGTTGGTACACAGAACCTAGGAAAAGTAAGACCTTTCAAAAGAATATATTTGACTGTGCTTTTGAAAGAGAAGGAAGAAGAAAAAGGGGCACCTGTGAGATTCTATTGATATAGTGACTCAGTTGCCATTATAGCTCAGGAGATGCTAATTGGGGCCCCAAAACTCCCTGATCACATTGAGAACCCCAACTGGGTTCTGATTCATTTGGGTAGGTAGAGATGAGGACATGGATTAATACGCAAGAAGACCCTACCAAGCCCAATGGAAGGTCTTCCTGACTTGGGGCACATCAGGAGTATGTCCCTGCCTCCTAAACTGTCTCAGATTTGATGACTTTGGATGTATTTGTATTCCTTTACTCCCCTTTTATGTTCACATATTTATATAGGTACTTGAATCTACTGAGGATGCATGCCCCTTGCAAGCAGGTATTATTTTATCCTTTAAAGGAAGCTGCCAGGCACTGGGGACAAAGCTTGGGGAGTTAGACTCAGGAAGACCTAAACTCAAATCCAGCCTGTGGCACTTATCCACTGTGTGTCCCTGAAGGAGCCACTTAACCTATCAGTACCTCAGTTTCCTCACCTGTAAACTGGGGATAATAGCACCTCCCTTACAGCTGTAAGGTCAACCAGTGGTCAACCCACTTACCCTCTCTATGCTTCAATTTCTTCATCTGTAAAATGGAGAGAGCACCTACTTCATAGGATTGTTGTGAGGGTCAAATGAGTCAACATATATAAAGTGCTTTGAAAAACTTAAAGCACATGTAAATGTCTAGTAGTGGTAGTACAGTAATGTAGCAGCAGTAGTAGTAGTAATAGTATAGTAGTAGTAGTAGTAGTA
>CM053591.1:165907050-165953199 GCA_028646515.1 Pseudochirops corinnae
CAGTAGACTCTCAAAAAATGTTTATTGACTGACTGACAGGACATGGACAGTCAAGTCAGTATTTGATTTTTGTCCTGTTCTAGCTGTCTCAGTCACACTGAATCACAAAATACCAGGATGAGAAAGTACCTCAGAAGCCACAAATTCCATGACATCCTCCACAGCCATAGCTAGTGGGCATCCAGTGTCTTTGTGAAGACCTCTTGTGAGGCCAACCAGTTGATTCCATTATTTCAAGGATCCAAGTTATTTGTAAAATCCATTTTCAATGTGCTTCTCAGCAGCCTACATCCTTCTAGCTCATTTCTTTAGAAACAAGCAGAAAAAATCTGCCAGTGGTCCCTCGAATACCTGAAAACGTCCCTCTTTCTCCAGACTAAACATCTGTATTCCTTCAGTTCAACCTCATATGGCAGCTAGGTAGCATAGCGGATAAGCACTGGTATTTGGGGTTGAGAAAGAACTAAATTTGAATTCTGTTTTAGACACTTAATAGCTGAGTGATCTGAGGCAAGTCCCATAACCTCAATTCTTCAACTATAAATTAGAGGCAATAGCACCCACTTCCCAGAGTCTTAAAAGTCTTTCCTTCCTTTCTTCCTTCCTCTCTCCCTGTTTCCTTTCCTTCCTTTCTTCCTCTCTCCATTCCTTGTTCCCTCCCTCCCTCCCTTCCTTCCTTGTTAAGTTCCTTTGGGTCCTCTCCAGCTTACCAATGTCCTCCTTTGTCCTTCTGTTGTGAACACAGTTCACAACAGAACATAGTACTCCAGATATATTCTTAACCAGACCAGAACAATCACCTCCCTAAGTCCTGGACATTACACCTCTTGGTTTCTAAGCTACTTTATCCCACACACTACTACCTGAATCACATTGAACTTATGGTCCACTAACACACTCAGATCTTCTTCAAACAAATTGATGTCCAGCCAGGTATCCTCCATCTTATATCCAAAAAGCTGGTTTGTAGGTGAAACTAAGCATAAGATTTTATATTTGCACTTACTAATTTTGTTTTATTAGACTTGGACCAATCATTATGTGAATCCATTAAATCTACTGACCATCAGGTGGTCCTCTCCCAGGTTCCTACCTCTGGAAATTGATAAGCATTCTGTCTTTGCCTTTATTGAAAACATTAATGAACATGTTAAATAGCACACAGACAGTCCAGATCCCTAAAGTAGAGACCCATCCAAATTACCAAGTAAACACTGATGGTTAATCCTTAGCCATTCAGCTAGCCTTTAATCCCACCTAACTGTATTGGCATCTAGGTCTCACCTCTCCACCTTTTCCATAAGAATATAATGAGATTTCCAAAAATGCTCTGTTAAAATCTAGGAAAAGAATTTCTTTAAGGTTAGTCTGATATGACCCAAAAATGAATCTATTTGACAATTTTTTTCTTCTCTGACTTCAACATGGCTGAGCAGAGACTTCCCCTTGCCATGTTGAGTCAGCTATTGCAAGGATTTACGGGCAAACTCAACCTTTGAGAAGTGCTCCCTCTCCACCCCTGCCTTAACGCTAGCTGCAAAGTCAATTATATCTGGAAATGACTCTGACGTAAAAACAAACGGCATTAGCAAAAACTTTTTTTATAAGTCAATCCTCCGGGAAAACCAAAACCCCTTCCTACGGAGACAAATCTCCACTTGAGTCACGATTACAGCATTGTTTATCCTTATTTTTTATTAGTGATGATTACACAGACCAATATTTGCTTAAAATTTGGCCTCCTCTCTTCATCCTGCTTCTTCTAGTTGCAATTTGTTTTCAACATTCACTATTTAGGACAAAAAAGCCACTTGATCTAAAGAGAAGTGGGAAAAAGTTCGAAAGAGAAATTTTTAAAAGAAATTAACTCCAAGGAAAGGTAATTAAAACTGAAATCAAGTAACAAGGCTAGAGGGAAGGGAAAACTGTTAAAAAAAAAAAATAGGAGCAAGACCACACTATAAAATAGACTTCCAGAAGGTATTTGTTGGTCATTGGCAACCCTTGATGAAACCATTCTATCCTAGACAGAAGAGGGAGCTATTTATTTCCCTGAGCTCCTCTCTAGAAACTGTAGGCAATGACCCAATGCCATCTCAAATGTTTACACATTTAAAGACTGGTGAAATGAGACATATGCCAAAGCAGTAGACATCATAGTATTATAGAAAGAGCACTAGATTTGGAAGTAGAGGGCCTGGATTTTAATCTTAAATACAATTCACATCCAATCATGACATCACCTCATGATGTCATTGGTCCTCTTTGAAAATGAAGGAACAACAACAATTTGTAAGAAGGATCTTTTGACTCTCTGGGCACCACTCCTCTCAAATGGATTAGATGTTCTCTAAAGTGCCCACCAACTCTCAATCCAATTATTAGGGCATCTTATCAGTGATAAATACTATGTTATCCTAACAGAGAAGGAAAGAGGTAAGGGAAGAAGAGAGAAGACAATAATAATAATGATATGAGGAGGAGGAGGAGGAGGAGGAGGAGGAGGAGGAGGAGGAGGAGGATCAGGGTGCTTTATGGGACTAAGAGACAAGGGTGGGTTTCTAATCCACATAAGGAGATCACAAATCCATTTGAATATTAGTCGAAGAGAGGGTGTTCATTCACTTTCTTTATCCAGATTTTAAAGACTGTATTGACAAAATGACCTTATGACCTGACCTTAATGATTTCAGTTGATTCACAGGAAAGCTTTCAGACTAAAAATACATTATTAAATGTTCCCCCACCCACCCAAAGGAAGAAGAAATTAGTGATATCTTGTGTTCTTCTCTTAAAGCCAGTTTTTAGATATACATCAAAAGTTCCATTTACTGCATCAAAGGGATACATAGTCCTGCAGTGGATAGAGGATTGGGCATAAGTATCAAGAAGACCTGAGTTCAAATTCTGCCTCAGACACTTACCTCACACTATTTTTGTAAGGATGAAATGAGATATGGAAAGTGCTTTGCAAACATCAAAATACTGTGCAGATGCTAGCTGTTATTATTAATGTTAGTTATTATTAATAATAAAAAAATCTCAGGATTAATTTGTCATCTGACTACACTAAAGCTAATGGTCTGTACTGTCCTTAGATGGTGAATAATGAATTCACATATAAATCCTTTCCTCAGATGTTTTCCACCAGAGATTATTTTCCAATAGATATTTCTTTGTGTTGTTGGCCAAGCCCTCTTTTATGGATAAAATTAAATCCCTTCAGCATACAAGAGGATATGGTGATTTTTGTTTTAAATGTTTTCCTTCACTCTTCAGTATTCTAATCTTAACCTCCAACAAGCATCTAGCACATGGAGGTCACTTGCCTCTGGTCACCACCCTAAGCAGACTTCATCATCCCCACTGCTACCAGCATAATTTGATGGAGAAAATAAGGAAGTTGGAGGAACAAAAGGAAAAATGAATGAGCTGATTAATTGATGTTAAGGCTGCCTTTAGGTATTAAGAGACTGGTGATCTTAAAAAAAAAACCCTAGAAATAGGCTAATCTATAAGCCACTCCTAAAAATATAAATTAAACCTGGCCAACTGGGGCTAGCTAAAGAAAACATGGAATTAAGTTCTTTAATGAAGTTAAGGACAAGCCAAGAGAATCTTTGCAACTCTTGAAAGAAAGCTTTTCAATGCTGTCCATAACTAGGAAAGCTTGGTACCTACTGTGCCAGGCACGGTGCTAAGTGCTTTTTACAAATATTATCTCTCTGCTTCTCAGAACAATTCTGTGAGATAAGTGCTATTATTATCCCCATTTTACAGATGAGGACACTGAAGCAAACATGGGTCATGTGACTTATCTAAGGTCACATAACCACCACGTGTCAGAACTCTCTATCCACTAGTCCACACTGCTTCTCAGTTGACCCATAAGCTTATTCATTTTTACTTGCTAGTGAGTGTCGGAGGCCAGATGTGAACTCAGAAAGATTCCAGACCTGGCACTCTATCCATGGTGCCACCTAGCTTCTCCCACCCACCTAAAAAAAACCCTGGCCATTGTAGGTGCCACCTAGCTGTCCTGATGTTGTATACGTTATCTTGTTTGAATCTCACAACAAACCTCTGAAGCTAGTGATTCTGCCCACAGTCACAGAACTAAAAAGTAAGAGACTGGAATGAAATCTAGTACTGCTGACTGCATAAACCTCTATAGAACATGTCTCTTTTATCTTCTTGATTATTATTTTCTCATACATAAAATGAAGGAATCAGACTAAAGGATTTTGAGGATCCCCTCCGATACTTGCTTGCTACAAATCTACGTGTTATAAAGACCACACTAATGCCCTTAAAAGGATTTGTTCTGTAAAACTTGGACTCCGTTGAAAGGTCACACCCAAGGACCTAGAAGGCCACATGTGGCCTCCAGGCCTCAGGCTCCCTACCCCTGACCTAAGGTCCTCCAACACTGTGACTGAGGCGAGTTAATAATAATACTTTCAAAAGTACTTTCACTATTTGCAGATCCTATACATGATTGCATGCCACCATGGGGGGGAGGGGAAGGGAGGGGAGAAAATCTGAAACTCAAGTGATTGTGGAACTGAATCTTGTAAATTAAAAGTAAATGAGTAAATAAAAAAATTTAAAAAAAAAAAGTACTTTCACCTTTTTTTTTCTTTTTGGAGACAGAGTTAAGTGACTTGCCCAGAGTCACACGCTAATAAGAGTCTCATTTTTTAAGTACAATTTTTTTAAATTTAAAAAAAATGGTTTTAATTATATTACATTAATGATACAAGAGTACATTATATAAAATGAATAACTTGTGTTCATATTAAATCTTGATCTTTCATTTCACATTATTCATCTAGGATTTAAATCACACTGAAAGCACATACTGGTGATTATCCACAAATTGAATTCTTATGGCCTCTGAATTCCAAATTTTACAAGATTTTACAAAGTTACCTCTCAAAGGAATATTTTTTAATGAATTTAACAAATTTAAGTACCTTTCTAATTGGGTCTATGGTGTCTCAATGCCAATTCTATTGGCTGTAACAGTTAAAAGCTTTTTCTCAATGTAAAATACTTTAACCCTGCATGACACTTGGAGAAGTCTGAAATAAAAGCTGATTTCGTTTTCTGTGGACAACTTTTTGTTACTTGGGAGCTTTTTTTTGGAAGAGGAGAAAATGTCCATTGTGACAAAACAAAATAAAAAATATTTTTTAAATGTTAAAGAATGAATGGAAATGAAATAGAGTTCAACTGCCCTATTTCCATCTCTTCAATGCTCTCTACTCTAAACTCCACCATTTCTAGATAGCAGATAAGAGTTGTATTTTTGTCTTGAATGCATTAAAAACAAAAAAGACATACTACTTAGAAGGGAAAGTACTTTGGGGGCAGGTAAGTGGCACAGTGGATAGAGCACTAACCCTAAAGTCAAGAGACCCTGAGTTCAAATGTAGCCTCAGACTCTTATTAGCTGTGTGACTCTAGGCAAGTCACTTAACTCTGCCTCCAAAAAGAAAAAAAAAGTGAAAGTAGTTTTAAAAGTATTAAGTCTCAAAGGAAAGCAACACCTTATAATTATGGTTGTTAATTTTCTTTATATAATTTTCCTCTTATAGAAGTTTTTATTTATAATTATGTGTGTGTGTGTGTATATATTCTCCATTAACATCACTATAAGCATTAATCCAAAATATTTAAGTTCAAATGAGACATATTATGGGAAGAGAATTTGGTTGACCTTATTCTGTCAGGTAGGAATTACAACACAATTGAGTAAGTAAATCAGCTGTAATTGATTGTGACTAGGGGGTAGGCATGGTTGAAAATGACAAGACTGATAGACAAGGAAAACAAGAAATCATTCCAGTTAAAAACTTTTGTAACCCAGCTTTGCCTCAAGCCTGACATTGTACCTCTAGTAAAGGATTCACGAGGGCTTACTTCAATTTGAGGGAGTGTAGGAAATTTGAAGAAGGAAGCTCCAGAAAAGGCAGCCAAAAGAGAAAGACTTGTAATGTTGAGTTGCAACCCTCCAAGCCACAGGGAAAGCCAGGCCCTATCATTTTTCTGATCTCCAGAGCCTACAATTCTAGAGACTGATGAGAGAGGACCTCCCCTGGGCAAGATCATTCTCCCTCTTGGAGTTTGAAGGGAAATCTTACCTTACTCCCAGCTGAAGAGCTCATTTACTCAGTTTTTCCAAATATGCTCTAATCTATAGAACTTCTCCAGTTCATTGTTGTTGTTGTTGCTGTTTTTATTGCTTGGACAAATGGATTTACTCACTACTTGTTATTTGTAAAGGTCTTTCTTGTAATTATTGTTTGGTGGAGAGAAGATAAGTTAGTAGATAAAAGGGTTACTGAAGCCCTCCAGGCCAAAGATATTTGAGGGAAGGAGTATAGTTACATATAATTCTAGTCTAATACCCCTTTTGGAAATTGGAGTAGAGCTTGTCCATCTTCAGCTGGCATGGTCCTTGCCCATTCCTTCCTCCAGGTAGTGTACGAAGGGTCCTCCTTCCCTCTGCCAGACTTCAGATACAAGTAGATAGATAGATAGATAGATAGATAGATAGATAGATAGATAGATAGATAGATAGATGGGTAGGTAGGTAGGTAGGTAGTTAGGTAGGTAGGTAGGTGGGTGGATGGATGGATGGATGAATGCATGGATGGATAGATAGATGGATACATACATACATACATATGTATTTATGTAGGATCATAGATAGATACAGGTATAAATACATGCCACTCATGAGCTGTATCTATATAGTTAAACAAGCTATACACACAGAACTTTATACCAAAACCAAAAAGAAAAGTTTCTTGCTATAGAAACTCAGGACCAGTTTATTCAAATGCATAGAGAGAATTTTTTGACTAGCAAAAACGTGTCAGAAATATAAACAAAAATAAGACTGAAAGGCAGCTAAACTCTAAATAATTATAAAGAACAGTCCTGGTCTCAGAGAATAAAACCTAGCTCCCTTAATTTTGGGGATGAGGAGAACTATAGTCATGGAATCTTACATACCCTGTCACACACAGACTATTATATTTCTCATGGTACAGTGACTAGAATGCTGGACCTGGAGTCAGGAGAACCTAAGTTCAAATCTAGCCTCAAACATTTATTAGCTAGGTAAGCCTGGTCTAGTCACTTAATTTCTCTGGAACTTAGTTTCTGCATCTGTAAAACAATGATAACAGTACTTACTACCCAGGGTGGTTGGGAGGATAAAATGCGATAATATTTGTGAAGTGTTTTGCAAATCTTAAAGCTAGCCCTTTAATATAGCTATTGCTACTCTGATTCGATGGTCTGGAGGTCAGATACATCTGGAAATGACTGTGATAGAAAAGCAAAAGATATCAATAAAACTTCTTCTAAGGTGTCTATCATAGTTGAGAGAGAATTTCACATTGGAACTATCTCTAGCTAGGAGGCACAGAGGATAGAGCACTGAGCCAAGAGTCAGAAAGAGCTGAGTTCAAATCCAGCCTCTGACACTTACTAGCTTGATGACTCTGGGCAAGTCACTTAACCCTTTTTGCCTCAGTTTCTTCATCTGTAAAATTTGCTGGGGAAGGAAATGGCAAAGCACTCCAGTATCTTTGCCAAGAAAACTCCCAATGGGATTATAACTGAACAACGTATCAGCAATAGCTGTAACTGTTCCTCCGAACAGTGTGCCTTGTCTGTCTGGCAAAATAGTGATTTTACCATTTCTAATTTGCTCATGATCAAATAAAGACTTTTTTTTTTAAATAACATTCAAATGGATATTGTATATATACACATACGAATACATAAGTCTCTTTTGGGTTTAAATTCTGCAGATATTTTAATTAGTTACAGAGGATAAATGTTCATACAGTCAGACATACAGATTAATTCTGATTAAACTGAAACACTGCTGAGAAGGAAATTCTAACGTTACAAACAGAAGAAATGATGTAAGGCTACCCATACTCTGACTGTTGTTTCTTATTTTGGCTCAAAACATTTCCTCAAATCCTGCCTTTTTTCTCTGTGGAGCCAAAAAGGATATAAAGATAAGGTAGTCCACCATTTGGGAAGCCTTAGACTGCAAAATATTCAGTGATCAGAGAAAACAACTAGAAACAATTGTGGACATGGAAAAGAGCGGGGGGGGGGGGGGGATCAGTTTCCACAAGTCTGTGCCTTACTTCATTCTCCTTCTCAGAACGCCACCATTACTATGAAGCAGAGTGAGAGAACACATGCAGACCTTGTGTGTAGCAATTAACCTTGGTAAGGTCTCCTACCTTCTAGCTATTCTCTCCAGCCTTGGAGGGACGTGACCATTAGCCTTTTTCTCCCACTACCTTCCTAAATGTTCTTTGCTCTCTCTTTTAGTGGCTCAGTCTTTCCCCAAACCTTTAAGGTGCCTTATCCAGAAAGGGCTCGTCCTTGGCCTTCAATTCTTGAAGGCATCTCTTCCCCACCCCTTTCCTCCCTCTCTTCACAATGTCATTCACCTACAGCTGCAACCAAGACCACTATGCAGGTAGATATCTGATATCTGCCTCCAGTCCTGATCTCTTTTCTGAGCTGCAGACCTACACCTCCAACTCCCAGACAGGATGGACATCTCCATCCTGATGGTCCACCAGCACCTCAAACTCAACATAGTCAAAACTAAACTCATCCTTCTTCCTAAATCCCCTCCTCTTTCTAACTTCAGTATTTCTTTCAGTAGCATTATCATTCAGCAGTTATGTGCATAACCTGGGTGCTAAGTGTCCAGTTTTGAGTCTTTCATCCTGAGGGAAAGGAGTGTTTGGGGGTAATGAGGAAAGAGGGGACACCCTTACTCAGAACTTGCTGAAAGATAGGAGCTTGAAACTTTGGGTAAATGAACTCATATCAGCTCCCTATGCCCAGAATGTTCTCTCTCCCACTCTTTGCTTCTCCCCTTCATCCTTCCCAATCCCACTCATAGGTCCCTTCTTCCAGTTAACCTCCCTTGATTTCCACCCCCACCCCTCAAAGTCCACAAAACATCTGTAGCAGACTTATCTTTACTACAGAGTACAACCTTCAGGGGAGCATTAAGGTAGATTACATCTTGTGAAAGTAGCTAGCTGGCCATGAGGGCAATCTAGAACATTCTGGGTCATTAAAAGATATGGGTAGAAACATAGGGGATTTTTTTAAAAAAACATTTCTGCAAGTAGGTTGCCTTATTCCTTGGGGATGGAAAAGACTCCATTAGCCCTGCCATACTAAACATAATAATGCTACTTTTATTTCCTTTTTAAAAAATTTTACTACAAACAATATTATGCATGAATATGACCAATTATTTTTTATAAAAGAAGGAACTATCCAATACTTTTCATCCTTTGAGTCCAGGTTACTCTGAATCCTCAGAACCACAACTAGGGAGAAATGATGTTACACATCCTGAGATATTTTGTATTATACTTATTTATGTCATGAATTTTGTTATGTTATGTTATGTTATGAATTTTGAGTTTCATAAGTATAGGACTCATCTTACCTGCTCTTATTAAGAAGAAGATAGCACAGTATAATGGAAAGACTTCTAGCTTTCAAGTCAAAGGACGTGAGTTCAAACCCCAGCTCCGCTATTGCTAATCTTCCTGGACCTGGGCAGGCGTCTGTGGTGCCTCGCAGTTCCAGTGCTATCACCTGTCTCCAAGCTTCCTTCTAACTCTTGACATATGAGCCTATGACCCAATGTATTGCCTCAGTCAGAGTACGTAGACGTCAAGTGTATGACATTTCATTTTCCATTCACTAATGTATCATGGCACTCCCATGAAGCTTTTGCAAGGGTTCATAATGGAATTATTTGTATAGAATTGATTGTATCTCGGGTCAGGGTTTCTTGCTACAAGTTAACTGCTAATAAGTTATCCAAAAACTTCAGTGTTTCAAAATTATGATTATTAAGACTTCCTGAACTTTTTTTTGGTGAAATTTGTGGCAAACATGGTCTCTGTTTACATAACCAACTTCTCAGAATGAACAATAAATGGACAGACCCTGGACAAATTGTACTGTGTAGTATCAGGATACGAATATAAAGAGGGTGTAAGCATCTGTATTCCCCTGCTTTCAAAGCTTTGCACAAAAACATCCATGTCCTAGAAAAGAAGCCTGTTCAAAGTTAAGCTTCCTTATCTCAAAGACAGAGATTAAATGTTTTTTAAAACTGTTTTTTTTTTTTACCTAGAAGGTTTTAAACTCCCATAGCTCAGAAATGCAACAAATTGTTTCTATCTATTCTTAGTGTGCTCTCAAAATACTTGTTGGCACTCACAATAAACTTAGCTCCCTTTGGCCCATGTTTACAGCTGTTGCAAAGCACTCTGGGTGGCTCCTCTCGATACCCTTGAAACAACTGGTGTGCACAGAGCACCAGGCAATTAACACAGCTGCTAGATCTGTCTTTCTAACTTTAGTAAGTAAGTTCCGGAGTCCTTGTGATCACTCATTCAAAGTGAATATCGGATCGGTGGTGGTCAATGATTTTTCTTCCAAATGTCACAGAACTGCCTACGTCTGTTCCTACTCTAGCTGAGGAGAGACAAAACAACAGACAAGAAGGGAAGAGAATCTTGATGACGTCATGTAGGCAGTTTGTTTCAGAGATCTTCAAAATTCCAGTCCCTTGTGAAATAGCTAGAAAGCCTAAATTGGGACATCTCAGACTCATTCACTCAATCGCTCCATTATCTTGCAACATCCATATATTAAAATGGGGGGATAGGTGGTACAGTGGATAGATGGGAAATTCATCTTCTTCAGTTCAAATCTGTCCTCAGACAACTGTGTGACCCTGGGCAAGTCACTTAACCTTGCTTGCCTCAGTTTCCTCATGTGTAAAATGATCTAGAGAAAGAAATGGCAAACCAGTCCAATATCTTTGCCAAGAAAATTCCAAATGGGGTCACGAAGAGTCCAACATAATTGAAAAACAACCAAACAATAAAATATCAAAGAAGCAGCCAGGAAGTACCACAGTGGATAGATTGCTGGGCCTGAAGTCAACAAGATCTGAGTTCAGATTCAGCCTTTGACACTAGCTGTGTGACCACAGGGCAAATCACTCAGTTTCCTTAACTATAAAATAGATCTCATAACCACACCTACCTCCCAGGGTGATTGTAAGAATCAAATGAGATGGGGCAGCTAGGTGGCTCAGTGAATAGAGCACCAGCCTTGGAGTCAAGAGGACCTGAGTTCAAATGTGGCCTCAGACGCTTAACACTTGCTGGCCATGTGACTTTGGGCAAGTCACTTAACCCCAACTGCCCTTGCAAAAAAAAAAAAAAAAAGAATCAAATGAGATAGTATTTGTAAGGAGCTTAACCTAGTCTCTGGAGCTATATAAATACTACCTGGGTTTGGTTTTTTTTTTTTAATCTCTATATCATTCATTTTTATTCTTTTCCAGAGGATGAAAATATAGCAGGGAAGTCAAACTCCTCCATGATTCCAGAATGACCTCCCTGTTTCCATCTGCCCTACTAACATGCAAGAAAGTTGTTTTTTTCTCTTATTCTTAATGTATCATGAAATTTTAACAAGGAGGTTACGATGTAATTATTTGCATTTAATTGATTACACCCTAGGCCCTATTTTTCCTATCTCAAGTTCACTGCTAATTACTTGTCTTAAAGTGGAGATGTTTCAGAATTGTTTAGCTATTTATTATACTATGGGAGCCACTAATTAAAATAATTTCCCTCAGTGAAAAGAATTGCTCCTTTTTTCCTGAATTACTTTCAACACTGTTCATTGCTGGGAAGAGAACTTTTGAGAATGTCTTGCTAAGCTTCCTTGTAATTGACTGATTCCATTGTCAGTATATGCTAGAGACTTAAAAAACATTAAACTAGTGATACAAATGGAAACAAAACACCCTTTGAGTTCTATTGATAACTTAACCTTTAGCGTTTGGATGCAATCCCAATTCTTGAGAAAGGGAAGGGTTAGAGTCATTGAAAGGAAACCATTATATGAAACATTGTTGTGGGAAACTTGTGTGTGTGTGAAAATATATACAGTATATTTCAGTTTTAAAGTATTTGAATGATGGATGAGGTCTCTCATGATGCTATTTGAAACATTAAATGTAAGAAACTTTTTCTTTCTCTACATTTGCTCATTTTTTCAAGGAAACAATTGAAAGCAGGATTTATCTAAAAAAAAGAAAAAAAGAAAAATCTGGGTCTGTGGGACAGAGCAGCTCTGAGATCAGGTCCAAGACTGTCACTTATTTTATTTATTTAAAACATGGTTTATATTAGTATTATCTTTAAAAAAAAAAAAGGCAAAATCTGCCCCTGTTGTGTGTGATCAAGCCATCAGTGGAGGACTTTAAATAAGCTTTGCTAGTAATCCTCTCTAATTAAGTTCCATTTTGAATCCGAGAGCAATGGCAAGCCATTCATCCATAGGCTGAACACAGGAAGCTGAGCCAGATCAGAGATTTAGAACTGGAAAGTACCTCAGAGGCCAAAAATCCAACCCCCCTCGTTTTATTCATAAGGAAATCTGAGACCAGAAGGGGTTAAACAACTTTCTAAGATTATCCAGGCAGTGGGATTAGAACCCAGCTCCTTTGGCTTCAGAATCAGTAATTTTTCTACTCTACGACCCTGAGTTCCCTTTAGCTCTGTGGCTCTATAATTTTGAATAAAATCTAATATTTAGTAAATACATTGAAACTAAAAGCTTGGGGCTGCTTCCCCCTTCTCCCCATCCCTACTCCTAAGTCATACTACTTTAGAAAAGGACAGTGTCCTTGTAGAAGCTCTGGAATCTGTTCCTACAAATGTGAAGCACAGTTGTTCTATGGGTTTCCCAATGACAAGCTATCAGTTTCCTGCACTATCCAGACAGCCTTTCCAACTGATAACAAAGGCCTTAAGGAATTCATCTCTCTGATGGAGTGTTCTTCTCTCTGGAAAAAAAAAATGAGCCTGGGAGCTTCAAATAAGATCTTGGCTAGGTAAAGAATATGTTCTGGGACCACAAATCCTCCCCATAACCCCAACTTTACTGTCCCTACATTTATAACTTACCAAAAAATAGCAACAGTGTATTATCTGTAGTGCTCTGTCCTCGAAAAGCAAGAGAATTTAGATTTTATTACAAATGACAACAGTAACATCTTAATAGACGCAGTGCTGAACTGGACCCTAAAATGATTTTATTTTTTGATGAAAAAAACCTTCCCCCTCCTCCCCTAAAATACAGTAGACCTTATATTCTAGACTAGGGCTTGTGACTTGTCTATAATTTACTTGTAAATAGATTTTTATTGATAACTTTTATTTTTATGTCACCTAAATTTCTTCCAGAGAACCATTCCTTACAACAAAGAATTATCAATACAATTTTTCATTAATTTTCCAATATTCTTTCTTAAATAAGTTTTTTAATGACCTCATTTGCTCTTCCCCGTTGTGTGGGAGGGGGCAGATCTGCAGGATGGGGTGGAATACCATGCATACAACTTCAGACTTAATAGATGTGTTGACTTTGCTGCTAATGTTTTTCTCTCTTTTTCTTTGTTATAACATAAGACTTTCTGGAAGAGGGAGAGCTATACTGGGCAAGAGAAGAGATTTAAAAACAAAAGACATCTCAAAAGTTTTAGAACTAAGGAAGAAAGAACTGAATTTTTTTAAACCTCATTTAATCAATAATCCATGAAACAAATCAAAATCCTTGTACCAATCAGTTAATAAACATTAAGCGCCCAGTATGTGCCAAGATTTTAATTTCTAAAATTGCAAAAGGAAATCACATTCTTGTACATTGTAACAGCAAAAAAAAATCATTTGGAAAAATAGGAATGAGTGTCCCTTATCTGTTATCATCTGCTCATATAGCTCTTTATTCTCAGATACTATTAGACCTCTTCCCTAAGACAAGGGTACAACTGTAGCCAGGTTTCCTCAGCAAGAAGAAAGGCAAACCAATCTGGCCTTGGTTTCTCCCACTATAAAAACAGAGATAATATGGGGCAGCTAGGTGGCACAGTGAATAGAGCACCAGTCCTGGAGTCAGGAGGACCTGAGTTCAAATGTGACCTCAGACACTTAACACACATACAAAAACTAGCCGTGTGACCTTGGACAAGTCACTTAAACCCGTTTGCCCTGCCCCCCCTCCAAAAAGCAAAAAAAAAAAAAAATAGAGATAATAATCCTCACGAGTATTTGAAGATTTCATTCTTTACATAAATATAACAGGCGGGAAGGGGGGAAGGGAGTTGGAATAGACTGCCCTTCAGTTCCCTCCTAACTTTAAATGCATAGTTTTAGGAACCAGCCACTAATTTATCTGTTTTATAAAAGGAGGTTTTTTTCATATTAAGCTTTCCACAAAGTAATATATCTCTACATTTAATTAGAAATGTTTACCACTGCCCAGTTATAGAAGAAGAAAAAAAAGTTTGTTCTCTATAGTCTCTGAAACCAAAACCTATGTTTGCAACAGTCACAATAAACCTTGCTCAATTGGACCCCAGAGCAAAGCACTCCAGCCACATGGGCATACCTTTCCAGATAAATATAGATTATTATCTCTGTTTCTCAGCAGCATGTCAGGTCACCAGAAGGAACTCATTTCATCTGAGGAATCAAAGAAGGAAGGAACAGAGCCTGAAGACTGCATGTTCCAAAGTAATTTTGTGGAAGATAAATCTTCTTTTGTTCATTTTTCTCTTTTTAGTGTAGCACTAAAAAAGAAATGTTCTGATCCTTGAGTAAAGAAGTAAACATATAAGATTCTCCTCTTTTAAAGTGTGGACCCAGATTATGCTCTTAAATTTCTGTAAGACTTTTGTCCAAAAGAGACGTAGAAATTCAGGCACTCCTCCCTCCCTCCATGATTTTTAATATGCATAAATTCTGCCCCATTCCCTCCTACCACCCACCCCTAAAGCCATCCCACAGTGATCAAGGGTCTGGGCTCTTCATGGATGGCTTGTCAGCAGCAAACTACCCAGAGATTCCCATTCTTCTATCCAATTGCAGCTGGGGAGAGGTGGCTGAATTCTGAGAGGCACTCCTATCTCACCGAGTTTCTGAAAGAATGTGATTCAAACTCTAGGCTTCAAAAAGAGAAGGTGGGATTTGACAGCCATTCTAGGATCTGAAGTGGGCCTTCACTCCACCAGATAACAACACCTTCATTTAGCCATGGCCTTTGCATTCACTGCAAAGGACCAGCCTGCTGAAAGACCCAAATAAAAACAGCCAAGTCCCTCTCATTTTTTTCTCCTTTACCTCCCAGTAAGCAAGCCTCCTCCCACTCCCATTCAGAAAAATGAAAACTCAACAATAAGGGGGACAAATGCTTCTGGTATTGTTCTAGCCTAAAAAAAAAAAACAAAAAAAACGGGCAATTTCTTGTCATTTCCTTAGAAAAATGTAGGTGACATTTTGGATACCAGCCTCTGTGAAGCTACCCTTATAGGTAGTTATTTCCAAGCCTAAGAAAAGTAAAATCCAACCCATTTGTAATTCTGACATTTTGAGATGGTCATAAAGTTGTTGGATGTTAACACTGGGCTGGGAATCACTGTTTGGTTTGTACTTAGCATACTTTGCCTCTTTAGAAAACAGGCTTTTAAAAGTCTGTTTCTTTTCCTAGGGGCAGTCAAATATATGGATTTTCTAAACTCAGACAGCAATACTGACACTATTTCTGAAACATGTCATTGCAGAGAAATCCCAAATTTATGTTTGTCAGTCCAATATGTTTCCCATTTATTTAATCAGAGTCCTGGATTTGGAAGCAGAGGACCAAGGTTCAAACCCCAGCTCTGCCAAATTGGACTTTTGCATGGCTTTCTTCAAGTTGCTTTAATCTCTCTGGGCCTTCACATGAAAAACAAAATAGTTAGATTAAATAGCCTTTAAGGTGCCTTATAAATCTGAGAGGCAACATGGCACGGTGGGTAGCAAGCCATCCAGGCTTCAAGGCGTGCCTCTTAGACATAGTGGCTCTGCAGGTCTTTCAACCTCTATTTGTAAGTCAAGATATCATTTGGGGTTGTCATTGATTCTCTTTGAAAATGAAGGGTGACGGGGCATCTAGGTAGTGAAGTAAATGGAGCACCGGCCCTGGAGTCAGGAGGACCTGAGTTTAAATCCAGCCTCAGACACTTAACACACACACAAAAACTAGCTGTGTGACTTTAGGTAAGTCACCTAACCCCAACTGCCCTACCTTCCCGCTCCAAAAAAGAAAATGAAGGGTGAATAACATTTGTTCTAGGTAACTCTTGATAATAATAATATCTAGTATTTATATGGCCCTACTATGTGCCAAGCACTATGCTAGGCCCTTTGCAAATATCTCATTTTATACTCACAACAACCTCATGAGACAGAGAACAAACATAGTGCCTACTATGTGACAGACTATATAGTAAGCCCTTTATAAACATCGTCTCATTCTATCCTCACAACAACCCTGGAAGGTAGGTACTATTGTGATTATTCTTATTTTACATTTGAGGAAACTAAGGCAAACAGGTCAAATGATTTGCCCAAGATTACACAGCTAGAAGCTGAGACCACATTTGAACTCAGCTCTTCCTGACTCCAGGCCAACACTCTAACACACACTGCAACACCTAAATGCTGGCCTGCACTGGCAAAGCAAGTTTTCTTGCCCAGGAATTCTCTTTGTTAATTAAAATCTCAGGTCTGTTCCATATCCCCATACCTCTGATTCTATGATCCTAAGCAAGGCTAAGTGGCTCAGTGGCAATGAGTCACTAGTTATGCAAAGGAAAAGAAATTTGACAAGTCGCCTTATTTTCAAAATGAAACGTCCGGTTATAACATGTGATGTTTTTTCTCATTTTCAAGAAAATCACAATAATTACATAAGCCCTCAGTGTGTGTAGCATGGTTTATTCTCATACCTTACAACAATAAATTAGTTTATAAATGGGTAAACTGAGGCCCAGAGAGGTCAAGATATTTACCAAAGGTCAACCAGATAATAAGGAACAGAGCAAAGATTTGAGTAAAGGCACTATGCCTCCAAATCTCTGATTCCTTCGATGACCTCATCCTGCTTCCCTTGGGTCTTATATTATTTTCATGCTGCCATCTAGGAAACTGAAATGTATATATAAATAAATAAACCAGAAATGTTCTTGGAAACTTAAAGAAATTGGAATTTTTTTCCTATAGCTGTAGCCTTGGGCTTCACAAATAATAAAAAGGTTAACTCATTTTTTAATACTTGAAAGAGTGTTTGTTCATCTTTGCCAGTTCCACGAGGATGTCTCTGAAAGTATCTATTGGCATGAAAAGATTTTTTTTCATTGATTACTTCAGGATTTCTTGACACTTTCCAATTTACAACCTTCCTTGGAACCTCTAAAGTAATGTCTTGTAGCTTCCAAGATCAACTCTTTGGGAAAATTCATTAGTGAGACTTTTCATCATTTTCAGATTTTTATTTTTCATGACATTATGATGAAGACAGACTTAGTTCCAATTTAGTGGAATCAACAGAAGAAGGAAGAAGGTAACAGTTTCAATTAGCAGACAGGTTATTCTTGCACCCGTTTTCTTTTCTCCAAATGATAAGCTGATTAGTTCCCATGGACGAAAACAACAGTACAAATAACGAGGCTAATCATAGAAGTTCAGAAAGTTGGCCTTAACAATTGTAACTGGCCGTGTATCCAGGAAATCCTGCCAGACAGTCGCTGTTTGCAAATGGCTGGGAAATATGGTCTTTTGCCATCAAAAACAGATGAAAAGCAGGATCTGGTTAAAAGAATGAAGTCTTTGCCCAAGAAAAACCTTTCCAAAATAAAGAAACAGTGTATGCTAGCTGCTAATTGACCTCAGCTGAAAGAGGGTGACAGTTCTGCATTGATGCTCACTAGACCTAATTCAAGATTTTTTAAATGGGACCAGGAATTGAAACGCAACTTAATCAGGGGAAAATATGTGGCCAATTATGACACTGTGCTAATAGCCCAATCTAAGATGCGATGAGCTTCAGGAAATCTTTTTTTTTAAAGCTAAAAAATGCGATAGGAAGAATGCCGTTCTAGGGAAGAAAAGAAAGAAAGAGAGAGAGAGAAAGAAAGAAAGAAAGAAAGAAAGAAAGAAAGAAAGAAAGAAAGAAAGAAAGAAACTCCACATAGAAAGCACTTTAGACCCCATTTTCCAAGCCATCCAAAAGACAGACAAGGTTTTTCAGAATTCCTTTGAGGAGGTTTAAGGTATATTGTAGAACAAAGCAAAAGAGAAGTAAGGGTTTCATTTCAGAAATTTCTGAATGTTAATTAGAGGCAACTCTTATAAAACATGCCTTGCATGTAGTAGGTGCTTAATGTCTGCTGAACTGAATTGACAACAGCCAGCCCACAATGGCCTGAGCTATTTACCACATCAACAAAACCACTTAACCAGCTCAATCCCAAGAAAGGCTAAGCAGGCTACAGGAAAATGAGGCTAGTACAGAAAGTGGAATTCAAAACTGACTCCCTGCTTGATGGTAAACTCAGTAAAATATTTGACAGGTTCTGAAATGTCTACTTTAATTCAATATTATCTCCATAAATCATTAATCTGTTCTCAGTCCCTTACTTAAGGGAAACTCAGGTTCTAGGAAAAAGTATTCAAGTCATTTTTAAGACATGGAAAAATTCATTTAAAAGAAAACATTCTTCCTTTTCATCAAAGTACGATAAAAACCACATCTTCCAGCATGAATCTATATCAACAGAAAGCTGAAAGTGGAAGGGACCCTTCCAGACCTAACCAGATCTAACCCTAATTCAACTTGCCCACATGTACAAGGCATTCTGCCAGGTGCTGGAGGAACAAAGACAAAGATGAAAACAGCCCCTGCTTTCAAGTAGTGTATGTTCTACTGGGTCAATTTACAGGTGAGGAAACTGAGGCTCAGAGTAGTCAATTGCCTTGGCCCAAAAGTCAGCTAGAGGCAGATTTCTCAGGCTTGTGCTGTCTTTGCTACACTATAATAATCATTCTATCCATAAATAAGTAATTATTATGTATCTACACTGTGCTATCTTGGGGGAATTAGGGACTGGGAGGGATACCACGTATCCAGATAGGCAAACCAAGAGATACATAATGGCAAATGATGAAGGAAATCAGGAATAGCTTCTTGAAGGAGCTTCTTGAATTGAACCTTGAGGGGAACTAGGAATTCCAAAATGTGGTTGGGAGGGAGAGCATCTCAGTGATGACAGGCAGCCTATGGACACACTCAGAAGCAGAAGACATAATTAACAAGGACACCAGTTTGGCCGAACAGAGGACATGAGGAAGAGTATGCATAATCAATCTTGAAAGACAAGCTACAGTCAAATTGTGAAGGATTTTAGCTTCCAAACAGAGTTTTCCTAGAGGCAAGAAGGAGCCACTAAAGCTCTTGGGAAGGGGAGTAACAGGTACTTTATTATAAATTTCACTGTTGCAGCAGGAAGGAGGAGGATGGATTGGTGAGGAGAGAGAGATTTCAGACAGAGTTCCAATTAGGAGATTTGCAAAAGTCGAGGGGAGAGGTAATCAGGATCTCAACTAGAGTTATTGTGATGTGAACAAAGAGAAGAGTACAGACAAGAGCAAGATGGAGATAGAATCAACCACATTTGGCAATTAATTAAACAAGACAAGACGGTAAGGGAGAGCAAAAAGAGAGGTTGAGAATGATTCTGGTTGTGAATTTAGAAGGATGTTAGTATCCTTGACAGAAATTGAGGGAGAGGGGCAGGTACAGAAAGGGTCTTTTAGGAGAAAAGCTGTTTTCTGCTTAGGGGACTGTAAAGTTTGAGATGCCTATGGGAGGGGATGGCCAGCAAGAAGTTAGAGATGATAGGCTGAAACTCAGAAGAGAGAGGAGGGCTGGAAAGAAACAGAGATTTAAAAAAAAATAAATCAATGGAAGCAGATGAGATCACAGAGAGATTAGGGAGAGGGCCTAGGACAGAGCCTTGGAGAAGGGGTGGGAGATAGATAGATAATTTTCTAGCCAGTGAGACTTAGAATTAGAATGATGTATTGCATAGAGAGGAAAGAAACCAAAAACAGCAGTTGAGAAAACCTATGATGAGAGAGTTTTCCAAAGGAAGGGAGGGGTCAATAGAATCAAATGCTACAGACTTACCCTACAGAATATGGATTGAGTGAGAGAAGGCCACTGGATTTCTCAAAAAAGATCATTGGTAACTCTTCAGTTTTATTTGGTAGGAACAGAAATCAAATTGTAAGGGAATGAGAAGCAGGGTGGGAGGTGAAAAAGCAGTCTGACCTTTTTTTTTTCTCTCTCTGAGATTCTGCCTGTGAAAAGGAAAAGAGAGAGTACAATAGCTTGAGCAGCAAACGAAAGTTATTTTTAAGGATGGGAGAGATTTGGGTATGTTTGTAGGCAACAGAGAAGAAGACAGTAGATAAGAAGTTGTAAATTAAGGGCAGAGAGGGGATGATCAAAGGAGCTAGGAGGGAATGGAATAAAGGACTTGAAACATAGGGGTCAGCTAGGACCAGGAACGGGGCCACCTCATCCTACAACACATAATCTTTACAATAACATATCCTCCAACCAATCAACTTTAATTCTGCCTCATCAATTTCTTCAGCTCCAAATTACACTTATTGATTCAATAAGCATTTATTAAAATTGGAAGGTTTAATTAATTAAAGTCAAAACCTCCATCTTTCATAGAAAAATGAATCATACAAAGCAGGAATTGTTGAAATAAATTGTCCACTAATGACTCAGACTATACAAAAGGAGCCGAGTGGCTTGGTCACTTGTCCCTTGTCCCCTTGGGGTTCTTACCATATATTTAGTAGGACAAGACCACACCAATCAGTAAATAATTTTAAAAGCAGTAAATACAAACCAGGCTGTGATAGGATGCTAAATAATAGGAGAAAGAAAGGGAATTCAAAGCAAAAGAAAGATGTTACCATGTGCCCTGTGTGTTAATTTTATAGATTCTCTATCCAAACACATTTATACTGATTATGTTTAATATTCTCATTATCTCCTCCATAAGACGGCAAAACTCCTTAAGAGCAAGGACAAATATCTAATCTTAATCAATACCTATCATCATTATGATCAGCAAGCACATCTCATGCCTACCTTCCCTCATAAATCCCCCGGAGAAATCACCTACCATAAGAAATTTATACTTTTTGGCTCTAAGCGCTGGTTTTATTGATTTTTCAACTATTAGGCCAGCAAAAAGGAAAAGAGGTTTTCCCATAGGCAACATATATAAGAAGCAAATTCTATTTAGGCACTGCTATTTTAAGTCAGAAAAATGAAATGTAACATGAAAATAATGCATTTGAACACACTGTGGTTCAATATAATCTAATAACCATTAAGAAATGGTTACTCTACTTCATCTGAACTAATTAAAGAGAGCAGGACTAGGAGAACAACGTAAATGATCACAACCATTTAAAGAGAAATAGTGAAATGACATTGGGCAAATAGGAGAGTTTGAAGGAACGATGGGAAAACTCATATATAGAGAGAGAAAGAGTCAGAAAGAAATATCAGAAATGGGAGAATACACACGATTGTTACAATAATAGGAATGGAAAGGACTCTCAAAGGGAAATACAGCAGAGAGAACAGTAATGGCCAATCTTTGGTCCAAGACCAAAACAACGAATGAGCCCCCAGGTGTGGAGTGTTTTATACACTGTCAGACTATTAATCTTGCTTAATGATTTCTTTGTAAGTTTCTGTGGAGGAACTATGAGAAAGTGATGACATTTTTTTTTTAACTTCAGTAACATATTAACAAATAATACAAACATTGCTTGACCCATTCAGTCTATCACCCTTAATGATGGCCTTTGATTACCTGTATCTTCCATGAGAAATAAACAAATCAGTATGGAAAGCATGCTGGACTGACTATAAAGTAGGAGACCCAGATTCAAATGCTGACTCTCCTTACTAACTGTATCACTGTGGCCAAGTCGCTTCCCTCTTTGGAACTCAGTTCCTCATCCATAAAAATGAAGGGGCCACACTAGATGGTTTCTAAGTAAGGTCCTTTCTGGCTCTAAATGTATAATGCTCAGAAATGATAAAAGAAAAATCAATTTCATTATAAAAATTAAATACTTGCTTATATAATTAATAATTATTTTCTGTAAGCCCATTCTCAGATAGTATGAACTAATGTATAGAGCATCAAACCTAAAGTCAGAGCATCGAACCTGAAGTTCAAATCCTTCCTCTGATGTAAATTAGTAATATGGCCACTAATAAATCATAATATCTCTCTGACACTCAGACAGTTCTTTAAGACTAAATGATTGTGGGGCAACTAGGCAGTTCAGTGGCTAGACCAACAGCCCTGGAGTCAGGAGGTCCTGAGTTCAAATTCGGCCTTGGACACTTCTTAGCTATATGACCTGGGCAAGTCATTTAACCCTGATTGCCTCCAAAAAAAAAAAAAGACTAAACGAGTGGTTTAGACCTAAATGACCACTTAGGTGTCTTCCAGTCTTAGGTCTTTGGTCTGAAGTTTTGTATCTGAGATCTCTATGGAGAAAGAAAAGGAGATTAATGAAATCATGGTCCTCAATGTATCAATTATATTCTCAGTTGAACTAGAAATCTGGAACATGAAGGATAAGCAAAGCTTAAACCCCAGGATCATTTAAACTACCTAAGACAATATTGTTTTGTTCTTTTAAAAAGAGTTAGAATCTGAACATTCTGCCCTATTCTTGTTTAAAACAAACAAACACACACGATACTTAAATAGGGACTTCTAGTTTGTTAGACTCCACTGGGGCCACATACAAACTGTTGTTGTTACTTAGTCATGTCTGACTCTTGACCCCATTTAGGGTTTTCTTGGCAAAGGTACTGGACAGATTTGCCATTTCCTTCTCTAACTGACTTTACAGAAGAGAAAACTGAGACAGACAGCAGTTAAGTGACTTGCCCAGGGTCACACAGCTAACAGACAACTGAGACCAAATTTGAACTCAGGTCCTCCAGACTTCAGGGCCAATGCTCTATCCATTGTGCCCAGGTTAAATACCATGATGTGCTAGACACTCTAGCTTTGGAATCAGAGCAGTTTGAATCACAGTTCCCCTATTGACCTTGGAGAAGTCATTTCCCAACTCTAAGCCAATAAAACCAATGACCTAAAAGGAAGGGAGGGAGAAAGGAAAGAGAATAAGCATTTATTAAGAGCCTACTGTGTGCCAGGCCCCGTGTTACGTGCTGGCCAACCAAAGCTCTGAGCTTCAGTTCTGGAGTTGACCTGGATGATGCCTATGATTCCAGTTCTGATCAGCATGAGTCGCTGCCCAAATGGGTCAGTGTGGAACAAAGAGAAATGTCTCCAGACCACTGGAGAACTGGTAGAGATTTTAGATGTCATCTCATCTACTTCCTTTTGGTTTTTTTTTGCTTTTCAGAGAGGGGAAGGTAGGGCAAATGGGGTTAAGTGACTTGTCCAAGGTCACATGGCTAGTTTTGTGTTAAGTATCTGAGGCCGGATTTGAACATGGATCCATTGAAAGAGATATTCTAATGAGGATTGGCTTTGCAATCCTAATGGGAATTGGAAAATCTCTATGTTAATACCATTCTCTCTCCACTCTCTAGTCTGTGTATACCCCACCCCCACCTTTAACCAGCCTTCCGACTCCCCACCAGTCCCCTTAATAAAAGAAGAAATATGGAGCCCAGGGCAAAAATCAAGTTGGTTGGCTGCATAAAGAGCTCTTTGTCAATCAGAGTAGAAGGGAATGCAAATGAAGATAGGCTTCATAAGGAATTTTGACATCTTAATGAAGATTTATGATGAATTTTCGGCACACAAAACCTCAAAGACTAGGGAAAAATGGACTCCCAAACGACAACATTGGACTTAGAAGCTTGGTGTTTCGTTTCATTTTTTTCTTTTTTTTTTCTTTTACCATTTTTTCTCCTTGAAGAAATTCTAAAGGTGTTTAATTTAATCCTATTTGGATTGTGAAGTTGGCTTTTCACCCTTTGGTGCTGTAGGGGCTCCTATGATCACCTCCCAGTAAAGCTCATCCATTTCTTCTTTCTTAAATGAATCGTAAGATGGTATCTATCCCTTAGTATGTATGTGTGCCCTGTAGACTGTGAACTGCATCACCAGTGAAAGCATTCCAGCTCCTTTACCCTACACACAAAGCATTGTGCTACACGGTTTTCTTTGTTCACATCCTTAGTAATGCAGAAAATCAACTGACATTTTCTCCTAATAATGATCAGATTATTAACTAATGGCAATGAAATAAAACTGGGGTAAAGATTGCCTTCTTGGTGCTACAGAGATGTCATGTGAGATCTTAGCATCTGTGGTGAGTATAAATGTTGAGAAGAAGCAAAAAGTTCTCCAAATCCAGAAGAAAGAGCCTTTCCAGTGATCTACTGAGTAGTCCCAGAAATGGCTGCACAGCCCACCACTTATAAACACTGGAGAGGCAATACTAATTTCGCTGGTTGAATTCAGTACCTCAGGAAGACTTATCCCTCAAATATTATTTCATCTAAATCCACTCAATATTACTGATAATAATAAATGGCACTTACCTAAAGATTCACATAAAATAAGTGAAGTGCTTAGCAAACATTAAAGCATTATCTTCTATGATCCTCACAACAACTGTTCATCGAAAGCAAATCTTTGTTGTTACTTACTCCTGTCCAACTCTCTCTTACCCAATTGACTGATACTGACCTGGATTTTCTTGGGAAAGATATGGTGGTACTAGATCTGTATCCCCAAGAGATCATTTAAAAGGAAGAACGGATCCACATGTACAAAAATATTTTAGCAGCTCTTTGTGGTGGCAAAGAATTGGAAATTGAAGGGATGCCCATCAATTGGGGAATGGCTGAACAAGTTGTGGTCTATTAATGTAATGGAATACTACTGGGCTATAAGAAATAATTAGTGGACAGACTTCAGAAAAACCTGGAAAGACTTACATGAACTGATGATGATTGAAGTGAGCAGAACCAGGAGAACACTGTACACAGTAACAACAACATTGTGTGATGATCAGTTTTGATAGACTTAGGCTCTTCTCAGCAATACAATGATCCAAGATGATTCCAAAAGATTCATGATGGAAAATGCTATCCACATCCAGAGAGAGAACTATGGAATCTGAATGTGGATCAAAGCACACTCCTTTCTTATTTTGTTTTGTTTCTTCTTTCTTGTGGTTTTTTCATTTTGTTCTTATTCTTTTTTCACAACATGACTGATGTGGAAATATGTTTAATATGATTGTACATGTATAGCCTATATCAGATTGCTTGCAGTCTTGGGGAGGGGAGGAAAGGAGGGAGGGAGAGAGAAAAAAAAATTGGAACTCAAAATCTTATAAATGTCAATACTGAAAACTAACTAAATAAATATATATTTCTTAAAAAGTAATGGAGTGATTTGTCATTTCCTTCTCCAGGGGATTCCATAAGGCAAACAGAGTTTAAGTGACTTGCCTAGGATCACACAACTAGCAAATCTCTAAGGGCACATTTGAACTCAAATCTTCCTGACTCCAGGCCCAACATTCTATCCACTAAGCCCTCTTGATGATTCAAATAATCTTTTCCTAAATTCAGGACCACCCTTAGCATAACTTATCATGAGAACCATCTTGATTCTGAAACCCCATCCCTTCACCTTAAGACTGTGACTCACAAGCTGAGGGAAAGAAGCTACTGGAGGAGGGAGAAAGAAACAGGCTATGCTCTCCTAAGGGGAACCTGAAACCTGGGTCACAGTTGCCACTTTAATAGACATCTAAATCCTCCTTGCTCTGGCCCTGCTCTCCACTGACCAGCCTGTAAGCTAACCACCTGCTCTCAGCTCCTCTTGTGGTGGCAGAAGGGCAGATGTCAAACTAATACAACATCTCTCACAGAGTACTCTAACTACTTATGTATGTTTGTAAGACAGCTGCAGGTGTTACCAACATCATCCCATCACCCAGAATCAAGCAAGGCTAGCCGGCCCATCCAAAGGCTCACCCTGTGTCCCTCTGCTCATCAATACTGTCCTCTAACCAACTGAGTCAATAGATTAAGATGTCAAAATAGATTAAAATGAAAAACATTTATTTATTAATATATATTGCAACCAAACCATAACTAGGGTTAGGTTACATGGTCTATGTCCAAGAATGTTGAATTTAAAAGGCTGACAGCACTTTCTAGCTTCTGTAGCTAGAAGAAGAAAAAACTAAACCAGAACTTAGCAGCTAATTAGTAAGAATATTTGATTGGGGCAGCTAGGTGGCTCAATGAATAGAGCACCAGTCCTGGTGCTGAGGACCTGAGTTCAAATCCAACCTCAGAGATTTGACACACCTACCAGCTATGTGACCTTGGGCAAGTCACCCCAACTGCCTTGTCTTCCCCCGCCCCTCCAAATATAAATAAATAAATAAATGAAATTTTAAAAGGAATATTTGGTTAAAAGAGAAAGTTAGGATAGTTCTTCCTCTCCTATCTTTTTCATTCATTTATTCGTTCAAAATCCTGCCATCACTCTCTCTTCAATTTGTGGTACTTGCTTATACAACAGAACACAAAAATTCCTGATCATAGCTTTGATGGGCACAGTAAATTGTTTTGTATTGTGCAGTAAATTTCTTAGGGCCACACAGCCAGTTAGTGTCTGAGGCTGGATTTGAAGTTATGAAGATGAATCTTCCTGACTCTAGGCCCAGCTCTCTATCTGCTGTGCCACCCAGCCATCAAATCTTCAGGTATTAAAAACTCTAAAAAATAAAAAGTACTTCTTATTACCCTTATCACTTTTCCTCTCACATTTTATGCCCTAAAAAAAGGCCTGCCTTTACCTATCCCTAGTTTTGCTTCTAAGTAGGATAATGCCAACCCCAGCAATCAGCATAGCTTATACCCAAACCTCCATCTATCCAAAGCATATTTATTCTTCAGATCAGTCAAGGCAGCTGGTAGCACAGTGGATAGAGCTCTGGGCATGGAATCAGGAAGATCTGAGTTCAAAAATCAGGTAGCAGATACTTACTAGCTGTGTGGCCCTGGGCAAGTCGCTTAACTCTGTTTACCTCAGTTTTCTCAAGTGTGAAATGGGGCTAATAGCAGCACTTGCCTAACAAGGTTGTTGTTGGGAGGATCAAACAAGATGATATTTGTAAAGGGTTTAAGCAGAGTCCCTAGCACATGGTAGATGCAATATAAATGCTTACTCTCTTGCCATCCCTGCTGGACACCTACCCAGTGACATCACCCTTCTTCAACAACTACCATGCCATGAATGCTGTGATATCATAGTGACTGCTCAAGTCATATGGCCGTGCTCCCAATACCCTAGGCTGTGTTTGCTAACACCCTCCCAGACAGGCTTCAATCCAACAAACATTTGTTAATTGCCTTCTGCTCAAGCTGGGCACTAGGCTAGGGAGAACCAAAAATGAGTTAAGACAAGGCCCTTGTCATGGTGGCGCAAGGGATAAGAATCCAGCACTGATAAGCTTTCTATCTCCTCTCTGGCCTCCTTACTGGGACCAGAGACTGGTCCACTGGTTCAGGTCGGGTCAAACAGACACATGCCTCAGTTTACTCCCGGCCTATCACTTCATCTTCCATGTTAACCCTTCAAGGGCCCTGTGCTCAGCCCTTCTCCAATATTGGATGCATAACCAAAAGAATCTGCCATTGCTAAGGAAATGGGCATGGCAGTCTCCTCCAATATGGCTCCATTCACTATTCTGGAACTTTCCAAGACATAATACCATAACCCTATTACAATGTAAGCCCCTCAAGGGCAGGGACACTGTCTTTGGTTTTGTATTTCAATCCCTCCCCTCCTCTACACACACACACACACACACACACACACACACACACACACACACACAGAAGAACACCCATACTTATACATTCTGAGCTTGGCACATACCATGCTCTTAATAAATGTTTTTTTGTTCATTCAGAACACTGTTTTAAAAGTGCATTGGAAGCATAAAAATAAATGGGGATATATTGGAGGAAGGTAGTGAGGTCTTGAGAGAGGGACCAGGGAAGGGGAAATTCACCAGAATCTTTCTTCATGTTCCACAACACAAAGGATTCCAAAGGACCCAAAGCATGTTACAGGCATTAACCAATTCATTCTTTCAGCATAAACTATCAGAGGGAAATGGCAAATATTACCACGCATCTTTCAACGCTGTAAATCCTGGAGCCAAGAAAGCCGCTCTGCCTCCAAAGTCATTAGCTTAAGGAAGCAGATTCAATGACAAGAACTGGGAGAAGAGAATTCTCTTGGTTCCCTAATCCAAATTCTAATTCAGTCTATGCTGTAACTTTCCTGGAAAATTCCTTCATTCATTTTCCTTAATTTATCACAATCTGAACTCTGCCTGGGCAGTCAGAGAAGACATCGAATGGGTGCTTCCTCCCTCCATCCACCCCCTCACCTCACCCCTCTGAGCCTCAGTTTCCTTATCTGTAAAATGTGAGAAAGGACTTGGATTCATGTGATTTCTCTGGTCCCTTTCTCCTCAAAATCTATGATCTAACTAGCTCCAACCTTTCCATCCACATTGTTTCTTCTTTGATTACTAGAACTCCCCAGCAAAACCTTTGTTTTACCAGTTGCCCAGAAAACAAAGGGGGGAAAGTTTCCACAGAGGAAATCACGATAACCTTCCTTTTTCCAAGCTCCCAATCTGCCAGCAGTATGAGCACACATTAACCTCTCGTATTATCAACAGGAATCCTTTGTGAAAACGAGCAAGGGTCTGCGTGTGTCATTTTCCCCAAATGAGTTCAGACGACTCCAGTGGCATGTTTCCACTAGTCAGCCCAGCCACGGAAAAGAAGAAAGTTCTATGCCAACTAACAACAGCAAACAAAAAACAACTGCCTTAGCTGAAACTTAAACCACCTTTTTGTCTTCGATATTCATCTGAAATCACTAACCTCCAAAATGGCAGCCTCTTGACTTTGTGTTCTACATTAATTTAGGGTTAGGGGTATTTTTGTTCCTTTTAAAAAAAAAATTATTTACTTTTTGTTTACAACATTCAATTCCACGTTCCCTTGCATTTCAGCTTCTCCCCCCACCCCCCCATCTCCTCTCACTCCCCGCCACCAGTACGTCTTATTACCCTCATCACTTTTTCTCTCACATTTTGTGCCCTAAGAAAAGGCCTACCTTTGCCTATTCCCAGTTCTGCTTCTAAGTAGGATAATGCCAAACCCACAATCAGCATTGTTTATACCCAAACCTCAGTCTATCCAAAGCATACCTATCCTTCAGGTATTCAGTGTATGAGGCTGGATTTGAACTCAGCATCTCTGACTTCTTTTATTTAGTAGTAGTTTATTTACATGTGGTCTTAGGGAAAAACAAGTTAAGTAATAAGGAACATTGAGAAACGTATATCAATTTCACTTTAAGGCTCTACGAGCGAGAATCCCATGTCTATGAAATCTATCAAAATCACAGCAGGGAAAGAGAGATGACAGGTTATATTGAGACTTCATTTTCAACTCAAAAATAATATTCTTCTCCCTCTCCTATAAATCTCCTCTCTGGGAATGCTACCAGAACACAGCAGTGATGGGAACCCCAAAAGAAACCTTGGGCATCATGAAGGAAACTCAGGAATCGGTGGCATTGTGATTGTTCAAGCCCAGTCTCTGTTAGACCCATGTCCTGAGAACCTTCTGGCACTTGTCAGAACATATCTTCTGGCACTGAATGCATGGCTGAGCAGTGCTGGATGAATGTTCTGTGGCTAGATTGTAAGTTCTGGAAGGCAGAGACCTTGGCTTCCCTACCAGCACATTACTGGTACCTAATAAAATGTTCTTGATTAGCTTGAAGTTGAAAGGATTCAACAAGTACCTGGTGACAGTCTGTAACACTATAGTCTGAAAATCAGCCTAACTGGGTTTTGTTTTGTTTATTATTTTTTTTACCACAGTGATTTTTAAAAATTATTTAAAGTGTACAATCTGTGTCAACAGAGTACTACTCACCCATACCCAGAGCCATAACAAGCAATTTTTGCATTGGCAGTAAGCAACACAAAATAAACCCTCAATCCAGTTGGAATAAGAGATTAGGAGAGACTTGGAACACCTGAGGATATTTCTTGGGACAGGAAAGGAAAGAGGAAACCACCATCTGGTAGTTTTCCTATGTTAACTATTTACAGTTGCTAAACTCAACTCATGCAGCCAAAGGACTGAAAGTGCTTTCAATAGCCCCCCTCTCAATTTTGGCTCCTTAGAACCCTGGTCCCCCTGCCCTAGTTACAGCTCAAGTCATACAATGAAATTACTTCTCTTTTAAAGATGATGTGTTTAGTGTCCCAGATAGGATTTTGATCCTTAATTCTGACTCATCACCCTGAATCCTTGCTGACATAGAGGAGGACTGGATTGTTACTACTTCTTAGGTTCATCCCAGCTCTTAAGATTTGAGTCCTAAATTCTCACTTTAAAACACAGACTCAGCTGAAAACTCCTACTTGAGATTAGAATTTTAAAGCTAGAAGAGACCATAGAGATCATGTCAAACACATCTCTTTTTTTGGCTGCTATGATGGGGGCATATTCAGCTTTATGTATAACAGTTAATAACAGTTAAGTGAAAATCACAATGTTATTGATGACACAATCATATCACCGGATTTTTTTTCTTTTTTAAAAAACAAACAAAAATTCCATTTTCTTTTGAGCCAATAAAGATGCTCCAGTAGAGGGAGGGGGGGTGGGTGTGGGGGGACAGAGTGTAGCACTAATGAATTTGGTACATTTCCTCTAAACCTGGTTGGGGCTGGTGAGCTCAACTAACACTGACCAAATAACCAAGTTAATTGGTGTGATCCTGGTGTGAGCAAGAGAAATTGGTAGAATACATGCATGCTGTGGATCCCAGGGTAGACAGGGTGACTACAGAGCAGAATGGCTATAAATTGATCCCCAAATCTGGGAAAAACAACATCAATTACCTCATTTCTGGATGCCAAGAACAACACAGTGTTGTGAGCTATCAGAGGAAGCTAAAACCAGCCCTGGGGTAGAAGGACCCTTGCTAACTCCCCAAAGGCCATTCTGTATACATGGGTACACAACAAGCATTGCTGACCAAAAACCACTAAGGTTTGAGTGACTCCCTTAGAAACCACAATCGCCTGCCAATTGAGTAATACTGTCTTTTCAGGGAAATGCCATAAGAGAGGTTGTATCTTAAGTCACTAAATATTTCCTAAGCAGGAAGATATGAGGTTATGGAACTGAATGTCTCTTTATCAGCAGGATACAAAGCCTAATTGAGAAATGGTCTTTGGGGACCACATGTACAAAATTATTTACAGCAGTTCTTTTTTTTGTAGGAAAAATACTGGAAACTAAGGGGGTGTCCATCAATTGGGAAATAGCTAAGCAAATTATGACATATGAACGTAATAAACCTCATGAAAATGACAAAATAGACATATTCTGAGAAATCTGAGAAGACCTATATGAACTGATACAGAGTAAAATGAGCAGAGCCAGGAGAACTTTTTATACAATAACAACATTGTAAAGGAAAACAACTTTCAAAGACTTGAGAACCCAAGTCAATGCAATGACTAACCACAGTTCCAAAGGATGATGATGAAGTAGGCTACTACTTCTCTCTTAACAGAGAAAGGATGGGTTCAAGATGCAGAAGAAGACATACATCTTGGGACACAGCCAATTTGGCAATTTTTTGTGGTTGACTATTTTTTTTCCCCAATAGAGTGGGGGAGAGAGAGAGAGAGAGAGAGAAAGAGAGGGAGGAAGGAAGGAAGGAAGGAAGGAAGGAAGGAATGAAGGAAGGAAGGAAGGAAAATCATCATTAAGGCATTTTTTTTAATGCAAGAATGGAGGGAATATTTAAAAAGAAGCAGATAAGGAGGATAGTTCTGAAAGCTATAAGTTGAACCTGAATAATGAAAAAGAAAAAGTCTACAAAATAGAGGTGTATATATAAATGTCCATTCTAATTTATGTTCAAGTTCAGAATTTTTTAAAAACTGGCCTTAAAAAACTCTAAAAACAAAACAAATAGCAGGGGGAAAATAAATTATCTTTGGATTAGAAAGGCAATCTTGGAGGTGTAATGGAAAGCACACCAACCTAGAGTCAGAAAAACTAGTCCCTACCTTGAACTGCATGGGTGTGCTTTAAGACGAGACCATTGGACCGGATGACAATAGCTCCCGAAGGTTAATCGATATATCTCTCTTAGGTTAAAAAGCACTTTCATCACAACACCATGAGGTGGTATTATCTATATTTTATTAATTAGGAAACTGATGCTCAGAGAAGGTTAAGTGACTGATGAACAAGGTCACACAGCTGGTAAAGAGGTAAGTCAAGACTCAAGCTTAAGTCTTATTACTCTAAGACCAGTACTCTTTTATCCTCCAGTTCCATTCCTAGCTATGAAATTCTGAGATTAATAATAACAGTAATAATAAATGGCTAGCATGTGCTTAGTGCTTACTATCTACCAGGCACAATGCTAAGTGCTTTACAAATATTATCTCATTTGTTCTTCACCACAACCCGGGGAGGTAGGTTCTATTTTTTCCCCATTTTACAGTTCAGTAAATTGAGGCAACAGAGGCTAAGTAACTTGTAACTCAAGATCACACAGCTAGTAAATGTCTGAGGCCAGATTTAAACTCAGGCTTCCAGACTTCACACCCAGAGCTCTATCCCCCATCAGCTGATATTTTTAAAAACAAGTTATTCTGCCTTCTGAAATTCCCAAAGGTTGGAGTTTTCAAACTATAAACCAACTTTTACAGACAATTTCACTGTGACCACTGGGATTATCTTCCATTAGTCTATTAAAGAGCCAACAGCTTCTTCTAAAATTCTTTTCATAAAGAAATGAACGAGTCAAAAAGCATTTAATAAAAGCTTACAACGAGCTAAACTCTGGCATTAGCTTTCGAACAGACCTAATAATCCCATGTCTCACCTCTACACCTTTGCTGCCACCTTGCTTCCAAAGGAGGGGGCAGAAGAAATAAGCCAGAAGTCCTGTGGGTAAGTACAGCTGAACTTTCAGATTTTAAAAGGTGATCAGAGGAACAGTCCTGTCATCCACTCACCAATGTCTGGCTTTCAGTCCCAGACACCCCCCTGCCATGTGTGGTTCTTCTAGTACTTTGTCGTGCGCGTAAAAAGAAATGGTTTTTTAAATTACTGTCTCAAATGCTTTAATAACACTATCTCATTTGCTCTTCAGGACAATCCTGTAAGGTAGACATAACTGTTATTTGCTAGATGCAAAAACTGTCTTATAGACATTAATCAACTTAGCTCAAAGTCACACAATGGGTAATAAAAGCGAAAGACAGAACTAAACAGCATGAGGAAAGAGGTTGGGAGAGAAGGGGAGATCCCTGAAATCAGTAGCCATCCCTGGAACCTGGGACAAGACGCTTCATACCTGTCCTAAAGAGCTTCACATCGGAGAGGTAGGCATCATGCCACCACCCCAGCTACGAAGGAATTACTCCTAAATGAGTCAGGTGAGCTGCTGAAGGGCAAAGATCTGGAGTTTGAGGGAAAATCACTCTTCCCATCACATGGTAACTTCCAGCCACATGACTCCTCAACCCCAGCAAATGCCTCAGGTGTTTAGGTGTCCCCTCTGTTGTTTAAAAATTGCAAACCTTTACAGATCATGGAAATCACACAGTCAGATTATGCTTGACCAAATCCAGAAAAACCAGTTTTTGGAGATAGATGTAAAACCTATATTTCTCAGGTGACTCACAAAGATCCTTAGCACAGTGCCTAGCACATAGTAAGGACTTTAAATAAATATCTGCTGACTGTTGGCTAAAGGTCAAGATGCAGTTGGAGTGCAGAGAGCAGGAAAACTGTTGTATTCTACAGGTTTTGGGAGTTGGGACAGTCAGCAGGTGGAGGACAAATGCTTTATTCGTTTTTATTTCCAACACAAATGAAGTCACTTTCAGGTGGGCAGTATTTGTGTTGGGTTCTTTAAACAAACGATGAATAGTCTGAAGTCCATATCCACCCAGCAGTGGAGGAGACCTTTCACCTTCCAGCCAGGCACTTCAATGGCCTAGTCACTTTTAAGTTCTTCCATCTGAGGCCATGGGCAGGGGAGAGGAAGGGAGAAGGACTTTTTATCTCCTACTAAAAATGTTTGCATTTCAAGTTTTTATATTAGGGAGAAGGGTTAGACTTGGTATTTCACTGGTAGAAAGTACTCCAAGATGTGGAAACTCCTTGTACCCATACAAGGCACCACCTTCTCTGCCACTGAAGAGAGCTCCCTAGAGTACTGAGAACTTACAGGATTCCCCCAAAGTCCCATTCACTGTCCATGTCAGAGGAAGGATTTGAACTCAAGTCTTTTTGGCTCCATAACAACTCTTTAACCACCAGCCATGCTACCTCTTCTAAGTCATATCAGATTCAATTCAATGAGTATTTTAATAAAGCCCCTACTATGATTCAGTCACGGTGCTAAATTCTGAAGATGCAAACAGGAAATTCAATTAAGTCAATCCATCAGCAAGCATTTCTTAATCTACTATGCCCCAAGTACTATAATAGGCACAGTGGATGCAAGAAGAATGGGAAACATTCCAAGGCTGGTGGAAGCAGGGTCCTTGGGGATCCTGGTAAGAAAAAAAAAAGGGGGGGAAATTACATGATCACTTTATTATGTATTTAAGAGGAATCACAAGTTAGTAGAGTTATAGTTTCATGTGCAATCATCTTTTTTATTTATACTATATTATGGAAATACTTGTTTTATTCCATAAATTAAAATAAAATAAGTAAATGTGGGGGGGGGGGGGGGAAGGCAAACATTCTAAAAGGAACACAATCAACCCTAACCTGGGATACTTCCCAATGCCTCCTCTGTCATCTACCTCGAACTTCCAATTCCAAAACCTCCAACTTCAGCTTGATCTAAAAACACTAGAGAGATCCGCTAGGGAGGAAGAACAATTGTAAAACTATCCATCAGACTAGTGACAATACTTCAACATTTTAGATCATTTATATAGTGTTTTTAAGTCTGCTTTACTGACATCATCTCATCTAAGCCTCATAAAAATCCTCTGAGGTAGATCTTCCAGATATTAATTTACAAGTGAGGAAACTGAGGCTTAGCAAGAATAAGTGACCCACTCACAGGCTCCCTGCTAGTAAGTACCAGAGTGGGATTGGAAGTCATATCTTGTATGTCTCCACTGCACCATGCTCATTGCCTCTCCTCCATCTGTAAAATGAAGGGAAGGTTGGACTAGGTGACCCTCTAAGGTCCCTCCTGGTACTAAACCCAAATTATAAAGCACCCAGCAAACGAAATACTCCTTTTTATCAAGAAAATGCTATGCTCCAGGGGATGAGAAGGGCATCATTTTCTGATATGTGAAGCCTGAAATGCAGATGATTTGGGTCACTTGGCAGCTCCAAAGAATGGTTTCCATCATTTCAAAGAGTTTTTCTTATCAGCCATTGACTCATCAACCACTTCAGATGTGTCTCTCTGGGTCTATCTGTCCTCCCGGCAGAATCCATCTTGTTTGCCTGAGAAGCCAGTGAGGGTAGTGAAAAAAGGTAGCCTGCTGACCCCTTTCCCTGTCCCCATCTCAGCGCACACTTTTCTATCATCCTGGACTTTTATAAATATTATTGTCCATGAGTAAACTTGCTCCATTGTTATGCTGGGTGCTTTGGAGCATCCTGTTTTTCTAGAAAAATGAATCAGACTTCTCTGTTTATCTAAGATAAAACAACTGTGTGAGAACATCATTAGTTTGATAGGAGCCGTCCTGGCTGAGAGGGAAAATGTCCATGAGTCACAGCATCCTCCATGAGAGACGTCCCCTCAGTGAAACAAACCAGGCCTGTTCCAAAAGCATTCAGACACCTGGGAAGTGTAGCCGAGAGGGAAACGCGGAAGGCTGCTCTCTGGTTGCTCACGTGTATTTTTATTAGCTATGTCTACACAGGCAAAGCTCAAGTTGAAAGTGGAGGCAATTAATTATCCAAAGAGTTTTGAGCAAGACACACACACACACACACACACACACACACACAAAACAGAGAAATCAAGGAATTTAGAGTCCACCGTGTATTTGTAGTGAAAGAACAATGGATTTGAAAGCCAAAGAAACTGGATTCAAATCCCAGCTGCCCTGATGACATGACCTTAAGCGAGACGCTTTTCAAGATTTTATTCTATCTTCTCAGTGGAACAGCGCACTGAGGCCTAACGTCAGCTGGAGCTGAGTTCAAATCCTGCCTCAGACACTAGCTGGGTGACCCTGGACAAGTCTCCTAACTGCTGTCTGCCTCAGTTTCTCCAACTTTACAATGAAAACAATAATCACCTACCCCACAGGGTTGTCGTGAAGACCAAATGAAGTAATATAAGTTGTAAAGTGCTTAGTACAGTGACCAACACATAGTAGACTTTATATAGATGTTTCTTCCTTTCCTTTCCCTTTCCTCCTATAAAATGATATGGACTAGATCAGGGACTCTTAACTAGACTCTGTAAACTTTTAAAAATATGCATCTTTGGATGACTATATTTCAGTATACTAGGTTTTCTTTTTAAGAAATGTTTTAAGAACGTTTTTCTGAGAAGCTGTCCATTGACTTCATGAGGAGAGTCCATTTAAAAGCTGCAGGACTAGAGGACTGGAAATCCGAAGGGGAGCATCTACTATGTGTCAGCTATTGATTTTACAAATGTTATCTCTTTTGATCCTCATGACAACCTACAAGGTGGGTGTGGTTATTATCCCCATTTTACAGAAAACTGAGGCTAATAAAGGTTGAGTGACTTGTCCACAGTCACACAGCTAGTGTTTGAGGGTAGATTTGAACTGAGGTCTTCCTGGTTCCAGGCCCATCAAACTATCACTGCCCCATCTACCTGCTGATCTCCCTCCTAGCCCCAAAATCCTATCATTCTATGATCTATATAAAAAATAAATAAATCACAAGCAGTCTGGGTCTCAGTTCCTCATCTATAAAATGGGAAGGTTGAACAAGATAGTTTCTGAGACCAACTCCAGATCTGGGACCTTATAGATAACTCCCCTCGACTCTCCATTGCTCCTTGAAAACACATACCTGGACAACTGCATACTCCCAAATGAATGGTTCTGGATCAGAGAAGAAATAATATGGTTCTTTGCCACCATTATGCTGGACTGAGACAAGATGGTTGATGCTCAGTGACTGAACTAGTAGAGATGGCCAGTCCACTCTCTTTGGCTTCCAACACCCATGGCCACAAACTCTATATTTGATCCATGCCTTCTTTACACAGATTTTTTTTTTGTAAGTTTTCCCTTTTAATTCAAACTGAAGAATGCAGGGAAAAATTAGATTACAACTGTCAGGGACACTAAGAAAATGTCAGAACAGAAATTAAGTACTACACAGTAGAAAGACATATGTAAGTGAAAATCAAGAAAACCGGGGTCCAGGCCTGGCTCTGCGCCTCCCTAGCTGTGTGTGCTTAACAATGAAAATAAAGACGCTCATCCATAGGTACTGTCAGTTTAATCACAGCCCTGTGAGACAGATGGTACTGATATCATTATCCCCATTTTACAGATAAGAAAACTAAGTCCTAGTTCCTCTGAGCACTATGTTAAGTGACTTTAACATGAGATTACACAGAGCTACTTTGTCAGTGTTTTTCAGTTGTTCCCAGCTCTGTGATCCCATAGACTATTCCGTCCATGGGGTTTTTTCTTGGCAAAGATTCTCTACTGGTTTGCCATTTCCTTTCCCGGTGTGTCCCCATCCTATAGACGAGAAACTGAGGCATGTAGGGGGTAAGGGAATACCCCAGGACTACAGAGCTAGTAAATGTCTGCAGCCAAATTTGAACTCAGGTTTTCCTGGCACCAGACCTGGCATTCTATCCACTGCACCACCTAGTCTGAGCACTGTGTCAATGCAAGGACTGAAATATGGATTGGAAGCCAACTCAGGATTCTTACATCCTCACTGCCCTTCCTTAAATCACTCTACATCTCTGGACCACTTTCCTTATAGAAAAGAAGGTGGCTGGCTTAAATCTAGGGCCCCTTTCAGCTCTAAATCAGAAGGGAGTAAAACTGGATTTAGTTGCTTTGGGGGGAAAAGGAAGAGGAGGGAAATCCAGAGCAGCGATTTCATCAGGATGGAAACTCCCTTCACTGCAGCAGATCTGTGTCTTGTTAAAGATTGCCTTCAACTGAGCTGCCTGAAGCACCAGGTCATGACTCGCCCAGGGTCACAAAGCTAATATGTATCAGAGGCAAGACTGTGGACTTTATCCACCAGGCTGGGTCTCTGGCTCCTGCCGGCTGGGGGATGATGGGCAAATTACTTAGATTAGTACTTCCCTTAAAATTCAAGTCTGAGTTTCCTGAAGTCAAAAATTCATTCTAAATGTCTCCATTCATTTTGTAACCAAATGCCAACGATTCCGTAAATCATACCAACATTATTCATGAACTCTAAAAAGCCACTGTCGAGTTTTCAGACTTGAACAAAAAACAAAGGAATCCAGAGAAAAAGCCAAAGGGGCCCTTCTGGATTGCTTCCAGCCCAGAAAAAATGGCACTGTAGCCACATAGCTCCAAGAGGGTTCACAGGTCCCAACTGGGCCACTGGGTCAGGATGCGTATGCCTGCTCAGGAGCACAGGCAGAAATAAACAGACACAATGGCCTTGGTGTCCCAGCCAGTTAGAACAGGTTCAGCAGAAACCCAGGAAGTCAAGGAAGCTTTGACAGAAGGAAAAATGGAAGCATGAAGGATCTCTACTGCATGTACCCTTTGCTCTATTACCCACTTGGATAATAGAATTTGGGAGAAGAAAATCCATTTGCCACTCCCTCAGGCAGAACACTGATGTGAGACCCAGGACCCAGGGGACACATCCACAGGATGCCCTCTATAAAGTGAAAATGTTCAATTGAAGGACAATCTGACAGGTATCAAAACAAGGTAATTCAAAAGATAATCCTCCTTGTCATTACTTTATATTGGCTAGCAGACAGAAAGACATCATGGCAACTTAGAATTTTATTTTGTGGATGCAGCTTCCAGAAGAATTGCTATTCAACATTATTGATCATGCCTCCCAAGGTAGGACAGCAATGTGGCTATTTTATAGAATAAAGACATTGAAACATAATTTGATTCAACTCCAAAAACATTTATTAAGTCCCTACTATGTGCAAAGTCCAGAAAATAAATCCCTGAACTCAAGGAGTTCTACATCTGCAGGGAGAAGGTAATCTTAGCTCCAAGTAGTTTAGGGAAGAGGATTAACAGTAGCAATTCAAAATACCATTGTTAGATATCATGAGAGGCAACTGGGATAGTGGATGGAAGTATACCACTTGACATGTGGAAGATGTGAATTCAAATCCTGACTGTGACATTGACTCAACTCTTGGTCTTTGGCAAATAAAATTCTTTTTTTTTTTTCAGGGCAATTGGGGTTAAGTGACTTGCCCAAAGTCACATGGCTAGTAAGTACTAAGTGTCTGAGGTCACATTTGAACTCAGGTCCTCCCAACTCCAGAGCTGGTGCTCTATTCACTGCTCTACCTAACCACCCTGGCAAATAAAATTCTACAAATTTATTTCCTAATCAGTAAAATAAGGATGCTAATATAGTCATTTCTGCTACGATGCTTGCTTCAGAAATGAGAATTTGTTCGAAAACGATTGATATATCAGGGAACATTTGAAGCATAACTTGAACTTTAGTTTGTTCTTCCTTAAAAACCAGTGAGAAGGCAGAAAACTGGATCACTTTACAATAACTTATAAGCTGAGTTAATTCACCCCTCAATGCTCATTTCCACAAGCAAACTCCCAGTCTTAGCCAAGGTAATATGTCATATTTATTCTTAATCATCTGATGCAATAGGAGCTGTGGGAGGAAGAGGAAGAAGAGGAGGAGGAAGAAGAAGAGAATGAGGGCTGAGCTGCATACCTCCACCTTCTAGCCCCCCAGGCTAGAGCCCAATCTGCACTAGACTTTCTCTAGCCTGAGGCTACAGAGATATCACTATGTATGATTTATGTATTTCTTAACCATTTAACATGAATAAAACTGTGTTACCATTTTTATTAGATTCCTATCTTTTTATGAGTCACTGACAGCTTTTTAAATGTTGTACCAGTAACTCCATTTTCCCCATAAGCCTTGTGGTTTTGGGGTATGCATGTCAAGATACAGCAGAACTGACTGTACTATATCAGAAGTACCTGCCCAAGAGGGTTGTGGTGAAGCTGAAATGAGATTATAGATACAGGCTGTCCCAAAAGTCTGAGTGCAATTTTAAATCTATTAAGTTAGGCTAAACTATTAAACTTCAAGATATTAAAGCTTAAAACTGTGCTCAGACTTTTGGGATACCCTGTATAAAAGGCTTTGTAAATTTAAAGTACCATATAAATGTCACTTATTATATCGTAACATTAATTAGTTAATGAAACAAAACCGTTGAAAGATTGGTTTTTTTACTGTAGTAGTAGTAGGAAAAGAAATGATATGGACTAGTCTAGTTTGTCATTTCATTGACACCTCCTCCCAGCCCTCTCCCTTTATCACAGGATACTGATGGCACTTTTGTTCCAACCTATCATTTCAAGAATGTGTCTAGGATGAGAGCCTGACACAATGACATTGACTGCTGGGGAGAGATTCTAACCATATATGTTTTCTTTGTTACTCAAAGCTATGCTCCGGTCACAACGCACTTGACTCTGAGTTTCTCCTGAGACATGTGCAGGCTCCGATGGGAAGAATGAAGCAGTTGTCCCTCAGCTCACAGCCTGAACCTGGTGATCGGGTTACACCAATGGTTTGCTTTTCCTAGTATGTCAGGAAGTCAATTTCTAAATTTTGGTTCATCCATTTAAAGGCCCTGGGCAGCTGGAACTACGGAAGATTCTGCCACATGCAATAGCAAGGGTCTGAGGTTGGCTTCTCTTTCAGTCCTCATGACTGAAAGCCTGGGTTCCGGGACCACAGAACCTGGTACTTCATTGCATTGCATGCTTCTCAGGAATTGTATGAAAAGATCCAGGATGAAGAAAAGAGAGCAGGAAAAAAACAAGCAAAAAAAGGGAGCAAGATTTACAACTATATAAGCGGAATTTTAAATGGCAACTTCAGATCAAAGTCAATGGAACCTGTTGGCACTGACTTATTAAAGCACACACCACCCCCTTCCTCTCACTATGGCAGTGAAACATGGGATGAAACAGTCTCTGAAGAATTGAAAATGAGTGCGACACAGAGAGCAGCAGAGAAGTACATGAACAAATTCTAACATCTAACCAAAGAGGAATTCCAAAGAAGAGTAGTGGTCTAGGAAGTCAATGGAGAGGTGGAGAATAAATGAAGGGAAGATAGGCCTGGGCACATGCTGAGGGTGAGGAATAACAGTTGGATGTCCCAAGTACTCCACTGGCATCCTTATGATGGAAGACAAAAATCAAGGAGAGGAGGGAATCCAGGACATGAACCCAACACATCGAGTTTATGGGTGAACATGGACAAGAGATACCAAAGGTGGGCAACCATGGATAGGATGTAATCTACATTGTGAGAAGGAACTCTCAAATCAATGGGATCCCAAATCCATTAGAGTAGGGTTGAACATACACTCATTTAGAATCATGCCATGATATTGTCTTACTTAACAGTTTGTGGTGATTGTGCAGTATAGGAGGTGGGAGGATATCTAGGGGCATTTGCTGGAACAGACTCTCAAGAGCTGATTGTAAAATTTTCATTGTGACCACTGACACCTCAGAAACTGATAAACTCTATAAATTAGGGCTTGACTTACTGTTTCATTGACTGTCTAGACTTAAGAAAGTGATAGGAAAAAATGTTAACAATGCAGATTAAACTTTAAAAGGTCTCCCCAACCTAGTAAGCCATTTGTTAAATATTCATCATCATACCACTAGACAAAACTATGAGTTGGCTGGAGTTTGAAAAGGGGTGTGGTTTAGCAAATTCATGGCTGAACTTGAAAGTCAGTAAAATAATGGGTTCAAATGCCAATTTAACACTTCATAGATGTGTGTCCCTGGGCAAGTCACTTAACTTCACTGAGTCTCAGTTTCCTTATGTCTAAAACAGGGGTGATGATATGACCTACCTCTAATTTATGGTAAAAATCAGATGAGAAAATTTACATAAATAAATATACAAATAAATATCTAAATATAAACAAAATATACAAGAAACAAAAATAAAAATTTACATAAAACACTTTAAAGTATGATATAATGACAGCTAGCATTTTTTTATTACTGTGATTACAAACAATTCATTTTATCTCTATAAAATAGTAATCATAACAGCACCTACATCATACGCATAAGTGTGAGTAACTTATTTAAATTTTGCTCTATACCTTAAAACAGCTATAAGTCACACAAAGATTTATACTAGCTCTTTTTGTGGTGGCAAATAACTAGAGAATAAGGGTGCCCTTATTGGGGAGTGGCTGAACAAACGATGAGCTGTAATTATGATGGAATGTTATTATGCCATTAAAAAAATGAAGAAAAGACCAACGATTTTAGAGAAATCTGAAAAGAGTTGTTTGAACTAATGAAGAGCGAATTGAGAAGAACCAAGAGAATAATTTACACAAAAACAACATTGTAAACAAAATTTTTTTTTTAACTTGAGAACTTTGAGCAATTGATCTCTCACAATTTTAGAGGATGACAGAGAACATTGCCCACTGCCAGTCAAAACAAATGAGGAATAGTACAAAAAATGAGACACACACTTTGGGACATGGCCAACATCAGTATTGGTTTTGTTTCACCATGCTTACTTATCACACAAGTTTTGTTTTTCTCTTTTTGACGGGGAGGGGATAAATAAATGCTTGATAACTGAAAAAAAATGGAATTTAATTTAAAAGAGGAAAAATAGTTGTATGAATGTCAGTTATTATTATATTCTGAGATTAAAATTTACTACATTTTTTTAAAATGCATTCTTCCGGAATGCTTCTGAGAATTTACTTTAAGATTGTAAATAAAGGACTGCAAATGAAAACTGGCTTAACTGGACCTAGGACATGGGTTGTGATCTTAAGGATATTGTGAAATCTTAGAAATGTTATTTTAACTATATCTATTCTCAGCTTACCTGCCTATAAAATGGAAATAACAATGGTACTCTACTTTCTCTGGTTATTGTTTAAAATAACAAAAAGATGTGACTGCACAGCCCTAGAAGACCTGAACAAGCTAGATTACAATTAAGACAATGAGTTAAGTTTGATAAAGCAGAGATTTGTGGGCTTTCAAGGTACTCCTTGTACCTTAACTTCTCTACTCGGTAGTAGGGTGGTTTCAATGACCTCTCATCAACCTCTATCGTTAGCCCCCTCCACTGCCTGTTACAGAAAACTTCATGTTCCCTAAGATTTAGCACTAGATAGAACTTTTTAAAAATAATCCAGTCCAACCCTCTCCATTCCCAGATGAAGAAAACTGAGTCCCACAAAGGTTACCTGACTGCCTAAGTTTCTAGACAGGCAGAACTTGAGCCTCTGACTACAGAGCCAGGATTCTTTCCACTGTCCCATGCTGAAGCATCCTACACAAAAAGGTTCCTTACCCTCAAAGCTGAATGAGACAAGCATCCTCCCCCTGGGATGACAAAAGTCTCTTAAGAATCTATGGTTGCTCAGCACCAGTACAGATGCCAATCATCTGCAGCTTAGTTGATATATATTAAAAGAGAATTGCCTGAAACTCCAAGAGGCCAAGTGGATTACGTAGCTAATAAGGTCACAAGGCCACTCTCCATGCACCACAGAAATGAGCAGAGTCCACCATATTCAGATTCTCAGTCTTGAGGGCAGTCTCCTCCTATGGGACATGGCCCAGTAACAGGGCTATTTTATGTAGCCAGGAGGCCTCACTGTCTGGCTCTTGGCTTTCACCTCAGTTTCCTTCTTTGTAATATGATGCTGTTGAACCACATAAACTCAACAGTCTTTTCCAGGTCCAGAATTCTGTGATTCATAAGCATAGGTTAAGTCAGGCCAACTATCTGGGTATTTCAGGCTCCCAAAAGCTTTCTGGGATTGAAAAGGAGAGCTCTACAGGCTGAAATATCCAGACAGGCTGTCTGCTCTGAACATTATTCACTAGGTAATTCCTCAGCTCTCTATTGCTCTTTACTGGGACAGACAGACTGAATATGGCATTCATAGCCTTTTGTTGTTGCACTCCCTAGCCCAAATATTGGGCACTCCCTTCATGAGAACTGCCTAATCCTTATCCCAAAATGGTAGTGCCCCCATCACCTTGGACTTATTAGCATTTTACATACTTCTCATCTGTTGTTTCTCCTAATAGAATATAAAGTCCTTGAGAGTATTTTTGTCTTTGTGTTGTATTTGTGTAGCATGGTGCCTAGACCGTAGTAGGTGCTTTAAAAAAATGCTTATTGAATGATTTATTAACAGTGCCTTTTTTCTGTCAATGTTAGAATAACAGTTCCATGTGATGCCTCTATAATCCTGACCTTTCAGATCTAAAGGTCACTCATCTTTATTGCTTTGATCCTGTTCTTTGTTTGGCATGTGCATGGTGATTTGGGAAGAACAATATGACTTTATGACCTAAAAAAGATGGAGAGCCATTTTAAAAAAATGTAATTTTATCTTTTTTGATGGAAACAAATCTTGCAAATTGATTTTACAGAAATAGTCTAGCATCCACTCACTTCCTGGCCATCTCCTAACCACATCACTTGATTTCTGGCCATTTTCCCCACCTCCTCCCTACCAGAAACTTGGACTGCACACCTGGAACCACCCTGGGCTCGATTAGTTGAGTTTTCCACTTATCTTGCCCATTTCTAGGCCTCCGCCTCACTTCCCAGCCATCTCCAACCCACACAGCTGTGAGTCTGATCCTATCTTACTTGAAGGAAGCAGAAAACCACAGTGCCAAATGGAAGAGATCTAGTAGCAACACAGACTACATCACTCCTCAAGAAGAAGAGTGAAATTGTCTTCCGTAAATTATTATGGCTATGTCTCTTTGGACCGACACCAATGAAATATTTAAACCTTTTTTAAGGTAGAATCTAGTTGAGCAGGTGCGATTTTATTAACCACTCAATATGGGTAGAATGCTGGAAAGAAACTCCTAGGTCTTCAAGATTAGCCCTAGAGCCCCAAAAGGAGAAGCGGTGGAGTTTTGGGGACCTGACCTGGTAGTCCAAGTGTGGGTTGGGACAATGAATCTAGAAACTATGAGCTAAATATATAAAACACTTTGTAAACCTTAAAAAATTATCTAAATGTGACCCATTATTGCAAAAAACCTGCTGTCCTCCCCTAAGAACCAAACCACTGAAAACAGGCAACAGTGGCACAAGCCATAAAGAGATGGCGACATGAAACAGGGCTGAGTTCTTGGTTTTCCATTCTGGAGCGCCATAAATCTTCCTGTGCACACAGGATGGGCTCTACATCCAGCTCTCTGCATTCCTCTGCTACTGTTGCAACATGTCGCTGGCACCCGTTCAATGTGGCATGCTGCTCCTTTATAACAGAACATGAATGTTTGCTCGGGGGACCCGAGGAACACAAACACCATCGGGAGCATTCTTCCAGTTTTCTTATCACTGCTTTTTTCAATGTTCATTTAATGCCTTTTATTCTTCTACGGACACTCAAAGATCGAAAATCCTTTGGTCAAGGTTGTGGCTCTTTACACAACACATACCCAAATTGGAACCTCTTCTTGTGAGGTGTTAGCAGGAATTGTATCAAGTGACTTGGGCAAGTCACTTTACTTTAGAGGACAGACCACAGGATAAAGCAGAAAATACACTGTATTTGGAGTTAAAAGATCTGGGTTCAAATTCTGCCATTGTCATTTATGACCTATGTGATCTTGGTAAATTACTTAACCTCTCTGGTTTTTTGTTTACTCATTTATAAAAAGAAGTAGTTAATCTAGACAGCCTCTAAAG
>CM053591.1:165953699-166017769 GCA_028646515.1 Pseudochirops corinnae
TAATCTAGACAGCCTCTAAAGTGTTTTCCAGCTTTGAATCTATATGAGCCTATGACTTCTGAGAGTTCCAGCTTCCACTTCCATAAAAGTTATAACAATACTTGTACCCTGGCGACACTTTATCAATCAATCAACCAACCCACATTTATAAAGTACTTTCTAAAAATAAATAAATGAATGAATGAATAAATTAATAAATGAATGAATGAATGAATGAATAAATAAAGTACTTTCTATGTGCCAGGTGCTCTGGGAATACAGAAACAATTGCTACCCACAAGGAGATTCCATTCCAACAGGGAGATAAGAACATAGAAATACATGAACATGAAGGGAGATGAGAAGGAAAAAAAAAAAAAGGACTATCCCAGGGGTCCATTAGCATGATTTTTAAAAAAAATTTGGTAATTATATTTCAATAAAATTACATTGAAATTGAAATACCTGTGTCTAAATTTTAAAAATTTTGCATTCCCCAAAGCCTAGCTGAATGCTTTGCATATAACAAGCGCTTAGCTCATGCTATTGAGTTGAAATGAATGAGACATATTGATGTCACTTCAACATAATCATAATAACTTTAATAATGTAAGCAACAATGATGGGAGCATTATATAGTTTCATTAGCTTGGGGATGAAAATTACTTACAAGCAACAGTTGTCCTTAGACTATGAAAATGATGCTGTCATCAAGGGCACCTCCCATGGGCACGGGAGTGGCCATGTGAGCCACTGGCACTGTGTCCATCTGTCTGTGTGTCTGTCCATCTGCCTGTCTGCTTTAAGAAGCCATCTGTATATAGAGAGCATTGCCTGACTGTCTGTGCTCTGATGCAGGTGATGGTTGTCTCCCAACTAAAACCTCCCTTTTCAGGATAACAGAGTGTGCATCTGTTTTAACACTTTAACACAGTATCTTGTCCAGAGGAAGCTTCTAATAAATGCCTGATGAATGAAATGGACCATAAAATTTTTTTTGAGTTATTCTCTCATTCTAAGGATGAATATTATGTTGTTTTTGAACACTAATAATATCGCAGGCAAATGTAGAAAGCGTACAAGAGAGGAGAGACTATGTAGTAAAAGAGAAAAGGCATGAATTAACTTATTTTAAAATTTTTTAAAAAGATGCCTAAAAACCATAAAAAACACATTATTTTTTTTTCTTGCTGTGAGATTAGAGGAAAAAGATGAGTGTTGTAAAAGAACTTGTCCCCTGACATATGTCACTGGATCAAGGTAAAATAATAATTTGACTTTTTTCCATCTAAATTAGCAGGCTTTATTGAAACAAAGTTCTTTTCCTACTTCTTTTAGATATCAAAATGTTCATTTGACTTTTTTTTTTAAATCATGGTAAAATTTACCTCGCAAACACATCTTAGAGGCTGACTCCATGGCAATGCCTAATACATTTGTATACATTCAGAATCTCATGGGCCCTTCAAAAAAAGGTGAGGTCAGACTTTACTTTTGTCCTGTGAAAAATGGGTTTGCTAAGCAAATGAATAGTTGGGATAAGATTTCCAAGGGGAATGTTTAAGCTACTTAAAAGAACAAATAATTTTCAAGAACCTTCAAAGTGTCATTTATAGTCAAATAATGGATATTTGAATTACATACCATTCAGTTGGAAATCTGGTCATAAAAGCAAGTTGAAGGAGCCCCACTTGACAAAATACTGGCTACACCTTCTTAAGCCATGTAGTTTTCACTATGTTATGTCCTTCAAAGTAATGCCACTTTTAAAATAATATGTAATTCAGAATATTCTCAACCTCAGCTGGTATGAATTTTAATATATTTATCCCTCAGTGTGTACAAATGATAGAAAATGTTTTGTTTACACTTAAAAAAAAATAAAGCAAAGTCACAGATTGTGAATTAAGAGGGAGGGTCTTAAAAATCACAAGATCTGAGATGGACCTCAGAGGTCATGTAGGTCAATGTCTTTGAAACAGAAGTCTAGAGAAGCTAAATCATTTGCCCAAGGTCACACAACCAGGTAGCACTAGAGGTGACTTGAAACCTAGCTCGTCTGATTACAGCAAATCCAATGCTTCTCCTATTGCATAATGCCACCCAAAAGTTCCTACTTGGATGTCTCACTGTGGTGTGGAGTTGACCTTGGGTTCTTAAAGATGGTACCAGTGAAGCACAGACTCCAGTAGATTCCACCAAGCTGCCAAAGGTTTAAAAACGCAACCTGTGTCTGCAATCAAAGGAGTAGCTTCTGGGTGGGGAGGCTCATCAGCAGAAAGCTGGTCTCTAGATGTGGAATTCTTTGGCCATGACAACCAAAAGACAATGAGTTTTATTAATTGACCTTAAGCAACCCTCTGAGTTATCTGGGTGGTAACATAATTATTTCCATTGTATAGATGATGAAACTGAAGTCCACAGATATGGAGGGCCTTTCAAAAACATTATGGACAATCAGTGACCAACTCACAATGAAAATAGCTACCCAAAGATCTAGTGCCACAATGCCAAGGGGCCAAGAACAATAGCTCCCAAAGGAGGTTTACAAAGCACTTTCCTTACAACAGCCCCAAGAGATAGGTAGTGTAAACATGATTAGGATTCTCCATTTTACAAAAGAGTTAAAGCCTGGCTCAGAGAGTGGACACAACTGGTCTACTATCACGCAGTCAATAGAATAAGAACTAACTCGGTCCTCTGATTCCAAGAAGGGTATTGTTGGTTTCCTCTGGCTTATACCTGGTTTTGATTCGATACTGGATTGCTAGGGACCATTAAGCCACCAAGGAAATTCCAATATTTTACAGGAATGAATCTGAGCTGAACAGAACAAGTCTCAAGAGGTAATGTCTTAGTAACTGTCACACCTGGAGGGGTGGGTGAGGTGGGAGTGCCAGTATGAAATATATCTGACAAGTGGCTTTTTATAGAGCTTTTCGGAGGCTGATAAAACTATCAATCGTTTGTAGCTTTATCCAGCTGCTTCTAGTGCTTCATCCTTGTACCCCAGCTTTTGACCATTTCAACTCTTGTTAATTCTAAATTTAGACAGTTAGTCAAAATGATTTTACAGGAGGAGATGGTCCCACAATGTCATCAAAAGGCAAAGAGCTGAAAAACCATTATCAATGATCAAATTTACAAGCATTTATTAGGTGCCTCCTTCGTGTCTGGCACTGTGCTGTTCACTGTACATATGAAGAGGAAAACAAAGAAAAAAATAGTCCCTGTCCTCAAAGGGTTTACATTCGATCTACTAACATGGCAAAATATTGCACATATTGTCAAATACCAACCTTACCATAACCCTTTCCCAGAACTGCTGAATTGGAAAGTACCTAAGAGGCTATATATGCTCCAATCCTTGACTCTGTGAGGTTGACTATATTATCTTGGCAACTCATTTGCAGAATATTTTAAAATTAGTGAAGCATTTTGCCCATTTTACAGACAAATAAACAATTCCTTTTAGGGCTGGCAATCTGTCCATGAACACACAGTATCCAAGGAAGGATCTGTTCTCAGTCACTTCACCGTGTCTTATGCTTTATCCACCACACCACGCTAACATTCAAAAATGGCGTTGGTAGGGACAACTGTATGTAGGCTATGTCTCTATTTGTCTGCGACTGCCTGGCAAAAAAAAAAAATGTTTGTTTGGAAAAAATTGAAAACAGCCATTAAAATTCAACATTTCAGAATTTAGATGTTAACTTTCTGTGCCACTACCATCACTATTCAGTTAATTAACCATATTACTAAAACCTTACAACCCTTCCTGATTCTTACCACTCAATTATCATGCATCCATTTATTACTTGAGTACTCAGTTTAATTTGCATTTATTCTACTTACTGTAGGCTCCTTGGAAATGTCTTTTTCCTTGTATTGGCACATCTCCACTCCCCCACCCCCCCATCCCTGATGTTAATTGTTTCTGCAAAAACATGATGGTGAAACAAAATGTGACATGGACAGTCATTTCCATCAGAAGTGTCATAAATGGATGACTGACTGAAAGATATCTCAGTGAGGTTGTGAGTATATTAGTAACATCATTACTAAACAATGTCCAATACAGCACATTTATGCATGATATATATCATATATGTTCTCTCTTCAATCAGCTCACAAATTTAAGATTAGCATTTCGGTAATATCTTTTACATGACCCTCTCCCTCCAGGCAAAACTGAAACATATATACATATATATATATATATATATAAATAAAATGGTCGAAACACAAGACATTAATGAAAAGGAAAAAACTTTCGCAATAAAGCAGTAAGCAAGTCTTTCAAATACCAGCTGGTTGGCAGGCCTGTTTTGGGTGTTCAACACAGCAAGGACTGCCTCTGCACACAGGGAGCCACCCCCCAGGGAATGTATTTTCTTCTCTCACAACCCCATCCAATAATGGATATAGAAGTTTTTCTCAATTTAGACTTAGAAATACTACCCACTATTCACTAGTCTTGAAAGACACACTTCATAGTCTTCTTCTGATAACAAATTGATGATGAATATTGGCCAATTATAAGAAAAAAGTTTGTATCCTGGCTGTTCCTCACAAAGATTTCAATCTTCAAAGATTTTATTGGTGTGGGTACTTCCTCCACTGATGCTGATCACAATCCCTTTATAACTTAATAAAGAGTTGTTAAATTAAAAAAAAATACCCCATAACCAAGCATCTCCAAACATAGCTAAATTAATCCCCAGTTAATCCCCCTAATAAAATTATCTTTTTTTTTATTGTTGTTGTTCCAGATCTGATTTCATCAGCCTAGACCAATGTAGGTCATCAGCTTATAGTTAAATGAGTTACTTTTCATCTTAAATAGTTGATGAGAAGCACCAAGAGATTAAAAAACTTGACTAGGATCATATAATTCATGTAAGTCAGAGACAGGATTTGAAGCCTTGAATTCAGCTCTTCCTGACTCCAAAGCCAGCCCTCTACCCACACATCCCACTGCTTCTCAGGACATGATGCTCTCCCTCAACAGCGTACTCACATGTCAGAAAAGTTTGGGGTGACCCTTTTCATCTGGCAAAATAATGACAGTGACCAAAAAGAACAAAGAAAAAAAACTAACCACAGGGCAGAGCCTTTGCTAGGATACTGTTTCCCTGTAGGGAGGACAAGTCCCAAGCACTCCCTAAATGATGTTGTAGTTAGCACTGACTCAAATGGAGCGCCACCTCCTTAATCACTTCCCCTATTTGTAGCATTGCTTCCTACCTAAGTGCAGACTGGGCCCAACCCTGGCTGGATTTCTGACACCTAATGACCTCATGGTTGAAGGTGACAATCATCAAACTATGACTAGCAATGAACTGACCACTACTGCCAGTAATGGCAGCAAAGAGGTGACAAATAAGTGTTCTTGCAGTGCTCAGGAAATCCAGCCTTCACAGAACTAGCCTGAATCTCCAAGGAAAGACTGAACTACACCAAGCAGTTCATGAAGTCTTGGAGGATTTGCATGGCCTGAAAAGGTTAAGGGAAATTTAGGGAGAAAGAATTCACCCCTATGCTTCGGAGATCTTCAATATTCCTTTGCTGAGTAAATGCTTGCTAAGCTGAGCCAGGGCAATGCTGGAAAACAAGAGTCTAAATGCCAAGGGAACCATGTTCAGCTATGTGAGATCCAGTAGTGTGGGGTGTTGGATAAAAATCTCTGTAAATGTTCCAGCAGCCCCGTGATCAGCTAGTTTTCTTGTCTTTTTTTTTCTCTCTAAAACTTAACAGATTGAAGTTAGTCACTCAGTTGCATAACTCAAGCTAACTATCAGACTGTACTTTGGTCCAGCCAGAATTTAAAGAGATATTATGCACTGAGAAATGCACCTTTTTTTTTCCATTTCAAATACAGTGACTTGACCAGAGCCAATACGATGTTGAAAATACAAATGGAACTAGTTTAGATATTTTGGCAATGTGACGAAAATCCAAACGATCATGGAATAGACCATCAGATCATGGCAGAGAGGGACTTCCTTAAAAGGTATCCAGTCCAGCCCCTTAATTTCACAGCTGAAGAAACTTTAGTCCTACAAAAGTGAAGTGTCACACAGTTAGTAAGCGGGAAAGCCATAATTTAATACCAGGTCCTCCAATTCAAAATCCAGTAGACTTCCCAACATTCCATGCTACCTTTCCTATAAGAGAACCCATGAGAACTTCAGAAAGGAAAACTAAACGGAGCTGGTAGATTAAACAGAAGAATAAATGAATGAATGAAAAAAAAATCTGATGTTTTAGAAGACAGCAGTTATGGAAGATGATTTGGACTCTTCCGAGAGGCAGTAAAAGTCAAACAATTGTAAGATTGAAAAGTGAACAGGACCCCAAAGATAGACCATCCTGAGCAATGCAAAACTTGGAAAACTCTTTGAAAGGGTAGCATTTAAAGAAATGAACCCTCCCATTACAGAAGCGATACTCCAGTGGACCTCTGACCTCTTGGATGTAGGCATTCTTGCCAACTACAAATCGCAATCCATTCATGTCTGCCCATCCTGTACAACTCTTTTCCATATCCTCCCATGAATTCACCACACACCTGACACACTGGGAACCTTCCTCCAATTATCATGAGGACAGCAACAGAGCACATGTGCTACTATCAATCTTACTGATTCTTTTGGTAGGGCATGCTATTCAAACTTTTTCCACAGTCAGTTTTATGCTGGATGAATATGTATATAAGATATGAAACAACAAAATTCACAAGACTTTTTGTCATTTCCAGAAGCTATGGTAGTATCATAGTCAAGACTGTTGTAAATACTAAATGAAATAAGAAAGCAGAACACTGCATATCTTAAAATGTTATATAAAAGTTATTATTATTACAAAGAAAAAAGCACAAACCATACATCTCAATTCTTTGTAAGTACTGGGTTTCCTTTTTAGCTTGAAATTATTTTTAACCAGTATTTTCACTTTTTTTCCCCCAAGAAAATAATAATCAACTGCTATCAGAGAAATAACTAAAGGTTTCCTTGACAATGATTTGGCAGAATGGAAATGTTCTTTTTAGGGTGTTTAAGTTCAAAATAAAAAATCATTTTTTCCAAAAAAAAATTACATGGCCTCCAAAACACTAAAGCAATCATAGGCTACATTGAAAGATATAGTCAATGGATAGGATGAGGGAGGTGATGGTCCCACTGCTCTGGTCTGGTCAGAACCATTTGGAATACTGGATTCAGTTCTGGGCACCACATCTAAGAGGGATAGTGAAGGGAACAGCTAGTTCACATCAAGTTCACATCACAAGCGCATTGACCGAAAGAACTGAGAATGTTTAGTCTAGAGAAGAAAAGACTGAGGGTGGGCATGATGCCCATCTTCAAGTATTAGAAGAGCTATCAAGTGGCAGAGAGACTTAGATTTGGATGCTGAGTAGAATGTACCAAAAAAAACCAATTTTGGACTAATGAAAGAACACCCTTCCTAACAATGAGAACTTGGTACAAGGGGAATGGGCTGCCTCCAGATGTGGTGGCTTTTCCTCACTGAAGGTCTTGAAGAAAGATTTGGGTGAAGTTACTGTATAAGGATTGGACTGGATGGCCCCTGAGGTTCCTTCCAACTCCTGAGATTCTGAATTTTTGTGATTATTATAACTCCTTTATTACAATCACATTTCCTATTTGTAAACCACCGAGAATTTCAGTAGACCTTATCCTGAGGTTAAAAAATATTAGAGAATTAGGGAAAACTTTACTTATACTTATGACTACTTACTGCAGAGGATTTATCTGATAAAGACATGGTCAATATACCAACATTTTATAAGAGTGTACAGAGATCACAGATCCAGGATGGGATGGAAGCTCAAAGTCCAACCACTTCATTTTACAGATGGGTAAACCAAGGCCCAGAGAGGCAAGGTGGCTTGCCAAAAGGCACACAGGGAGTAAGTGTCAAAGATGAAATTTGAACCCAGGACCACTGATTCCAAAGCTAGTATTCTTTCCACTATATCACACTGCCCCCAAAATCTAGTTCTGAAATTTGCTTTTGTTCTCCCAGAAATTCTTGCTGAATATATATAGAAAAGAGTCATTCATCCTTCCACGAGTGAAAATAAATGCAAACAAATATCTTCCCCTATAGTACTCCTGCTGTTGCAAATAATTAAGGATCTTGTATAAGCAATCACATCAAAAATTATTGCCTCTTCCACCCTGCTGCATTCCCCCTAAAAAAAACTTTTGTAGAAAACTTTCATCAAAGAAATTAGAAAAGGGGCACTTAACACTTACTAGCAGTGTGACCTTGGGCAAGTCACTTAATCCCAATTGCCCTGCCCTCCCCCTCCAAAAAAAAAAAAAAAGAATGAAAGAAAGAAACTAGAAAAGAGCAGGGTTTTTTCTACCTCATTTTCTACCTCTGCTCTCAACCCTCCAGTTAGTGTGAGCCAAATGAAATAATCATGCGTATGAGATGACTGATACATTAGTATGCCAAGTTTCTGTGCCAATCTCACCATGTTTCTTCCAAGGAGGATATTACAAGGGAACAAAGTCAGTATGAAGAAGCCTGATTTAAAGGAGAGAGAGGGCTGACAGTCAGATAAAAATGGTGCGGACCACCTTTCTCCATCCTTCCTAAATTCAGAACACTAGAGGGTAATGGAACTTCTTGCCTACTGGGGCCTCCTGAAAAAGAACCAAGAAGAAAAACCCATGGTGCATGGTGTGGGCAGATATGCTGATGAAATCCACAAAACACAGGGATGCATCCAAGAATAGCCTCAAAAACAAGGCGTAGTCCAACTCTGAAGTCTGGTTAGCAGGTAGGTGAACGCCTACTCTGTCCTCAGGCCTCCGGACAACTGCCAGGCCCATACCCAAGTTGTTTCCAGAACTTCCTCCTATCACCAGACTAATAGCTCTTCCCATTATCATTCTATTACTCCTCCTCCAAAATACAGAGACCTCAGACCAGGTGCTGGTACCCAAGGTTTAAAAGCCCTAACAATAAACTTAGGCATAAGAATAAGCTAATCTTGGAATAGCTTAGTAAACTTAGCTATTAAATTGTAAAATTAAAAATTAAGTTAATTTAAAATTAAATTTTTAAATTAAAAACTAAACTTTAAAAAAATTAGCTATAAAATTGTAAAAAAGAGAAAAAAAGAAAGTATATAAATTAAATATAGATTGAAACCCTTACATTTTACCACCATTGGATGGGGCTTATGGCTAGTATAACACAAAGAAATGTTGATTTAATAAACTTTCATTTTACCAAAGTTTTACATAGCTGTAGCTGAGACTTTTTTTTTAAAGCAATTCAATTCCATTCAATGTATTTCATAAGCATCTACTTTGTTCCAGTCGCTGGGGAAGCAAACACAAAAATAGTCCCTGCCATCAAGGAGATTACTTTCTCCCAGGGGAGGGGTGGCAATCATGTACATAGATAAGTATCTAAATCCAAAATTAATACAGAGTTTTGAGGGGGGAGGGGTTTGCACTCAGATGATCCCAGAAGTGAGCTAAGGACTGCTAACTGTCCAAGCAAGAGGTGATAAGGAGCTAAGCAAACAAATGATGAGTTCCACTTTGACAGTAGAGTTTAAGATGGCTAGGGTAGAAACATGGAGCCACGGTCGTTAACAAAGTAGGGCTTCTAGACCTTTGAGGTCTATAGACTTAGGGGCATTTGTAAAAAAGGTAGTAACTGAATCCAAGTGATTTACTGAGAAGGAGTGTGGAGAGAGAAGAAAAGGGCCCAGGACAGAGCTTTGGGGGCATAAAGCAAAACAGTAGTACCCTGTGTTTGTGTAGGAAACATCTCCTTTTTATTGCTCTGAAGCACTGGGGTCTCCAAGGTATCGGAATGTAACTGCTCCCAAGTCTCAGGAAAGAGGGCCTTCTATTCTTGGAGCCTTGAAGTTGCAAAGGTTAACTTTCCTCTTGCCCTCCAGTTTCCCATCCAATTTGCCTCTCAAAGTGGGATTTTATGCCTGATTGCTCCTTGCTTCATGGACGGTCCTATCTAAGATGGGCTCCCCACCTTTCCTCCATATTCAGTGCGGCCTGGGAAAGAACAGTGAACATTTTGTCTTACTAAAGATTTTTTTTAAGGAACACAAAGTTCCTATTGTTAAACTATTCTATGCTTCATCTGAGTTCAATGTTTCAAAGAAAAGTTGCTTTTTTTTTTTAAACAACAAATGAACCTGACTGATAACACAGCTTAGGACAAGAATCATTTTCTGACTCCTCTAGCAAATGAAAAGTCTAAAACTGGGGAGGGAAGAGGAAGAGGAAGAGGAGGAAGGGGAGAAAGAGAGGAAGACAGAGAGAGAGAGAAACTTCAGAAGTAAATTCTGAGGTCATTCTGAAAAATTCCTCCATTCTCTTTGGATCACTTCAGCCAATATCCTTTAGGCTTTCACATAGTCTGCCATCACTGGGCAAAAATGAAGCCACTTCTCCATCAAGTCAATGCCTTTGTCTGCAGGCTCCCAAGGGTTATTCGCTTTTGTATTGACTTGCCAGATTTTTATGCCTGTTCCCTCTTTCCTTCATGTAGGCTCATAGATTGGCACAAGCAAAAGAGAACCCCACAATCAATGAGGCCACTCTGCCTTGTCCAAGGTAGCACAGGGAATTAATGGCAGTCAGGTCTAGAACCCATATCTCTGGGTTTCCAAGTCCAGTGCTCTTTCCCAGTGAATCCATGATCCTGTGCTCATAATGGCTTTTGGCAGAAAGCCAAGATGTGTGCACAAGTATTTGTATAATTATCAGATAGACAAAAGGCCTTAGAATTGGGAAGACTTGACTTCAAGGCATGCCAAAGATACATACTAGCAGTGAGACCATGTGCAACTCACTTTATCTCACTGTCCCAAGCAACTGGGCAACCTTACCAAACCACCTAACCAGTTGGTTGAGGGAGTTTCCATATTGGGAGCTCCCAATACAGATGAAATCATAGGTCTGGAACCATAGATATATACATGCATAGAAGTGTGTATGTGTGTAAATATTACATATGTGTGTATCCATGCATGCATATGGCTTATGACTAAAACCTTAACATTTCCAAAGTGCAATATCAAGACTGATCAATCAAAATAGTCACGTTCATAAAATTAACAAGTCTCTTACTATCTGTCTCTTGATGGAGAAGGTTGCATTCAAGATGCAGAATAAGACAAACATGTTAGACATAGACAATGTGGGAATTCATTTTGCTTGACTATGAAAATGTTATAAGGATTTCCTTTTTCTTTCTTTTTTTTCTTTGAGGGGATAGGAAAGCAAGGGAGGTTAAGGATAAGATGCCTCCCCCCCCCCCCAAAAAAAAAAGGTCATTGAGTCATCTTTTTTTAATAAAAAAGAACAGAATGAAGGCCAGAGGGAAGGCCAGACAAGCAGGAGACAGCTTTGAAAGCTACCATTTGACCGTATTATGTCCTTAAAAAAAACAAACCAGAGTTGTGCATTATAGTCATACATTAGAGTAACCTGAAATTTCATATGCAATTTTTTTTTCCTTTTCTACCCAGTAGAGATAAATGCCCATTCTATTTAGTGTTTTTAAGTTCAGGACATAAATTAAAATTTAAGACAAGTAAGTACTTCTCTGTCTTTGTCCTTTTGTCTTTTAATGAGATTTGGGTTCATGATTTTGGGAGTGAATAAGTTAAGAGAAAGAAAGTTTGGAAGGTTTTGTTTTGTTTGTCTCTCTTTGTTACTGAGGTCCTTCAAACTATCCAAAATAATACAAGGCCCAAAGATTCTCTGGTGTTTCCAGGAGGCTAAAATAATGGAATCACTTTTTTAGACTTTATTGTTCCTAATACCCTCCCTCTCAGAACCTAGAATAATAATAGTACTAGTTTATACTTACATTATGCTTAAAGGACTATAAAGCACTGTACAGATAATATCTCAACTGATCCTCACAATAATCCTGAAAGGTAGATGCTATTATCTATAATGGAGATAATTCTCCATTTTACAGTTGAGGAAACCAAGGTAGAAAGAAGTTGAAAAAATTGTCCAGAATCACACAGTCAGAAAGTGTCTCAGATAGGATTCCTGTATCCCCTGCCCTGCCTAGAGGTACCTAGAGCATCTGCTCTTGCTTAGTACAAGGACAACAAACGGCAGGGGTTTCCTCAATCTGTCCCAAGTCCACCTCCACAGTTCAGTGTAATTACCTGCTGGCAGGCATGTAACAATGTGGGTCCAAAGAATGGTTTCAGTTGTGGTTTAGCTCACACACTCCAATCTCAGACCTGCCCACTTGTCTGGGCTGAGAGAAGGAAGAGAAGTTCACATGTAAATCAAGTCCCAGGAGTCGAAGGAAGAACAGTGCCTATTAATAAACAAAGTCACTAGACCAGACTTACACACGGGAGACCATGGTCATGGCAATGGAATGTGCCCTCAGAGGGACAGAACACTCCAACTCAGGGCTCTAGTCATGGGCCGCTGAGCCCTGGGAAGTCGTCAACCAAAACACCAAAAAACAACAAAAGGGTTTTCATCTTTGCCCATTTTATTTTCACCTCCATTCATTTGTTTCCAACTACTGGGCATCAGGATGTGGTCAAATAGGGCCCAAGGCTTCTTTTCCTTTCTCTCTGCTTGTTTCTAAGCAAATGAGCTGTTATCATTAATTCCAAAAAAGCTCACCATCCGATGAGGTAAATGTCAGATTCAATTGGCAAAAAGAGGTGCCAGTCCCACCGGGAACAAGAAGCCTTTTGTCAAAGTCTCCCACACAAATCTGGTCATCGTGTCAGCTTGAAAATGTTGACCTTTTCACTACGCTCTCTGAATGTTCGATGGCTCATGATGGTACAAATGCTTGGTAAGGAGAGATCTCTCCCATCTTACAAGATCCCAGGAAAAGGAAGGAGGAAAGGTTTAGATGAAAGCCTGGGAAGCCTAAACTTCCCTCTCTTCTTGCAATAGAACAGTCAGAAGAACTGAGGTGGGATTTGGAAAAAATTGTTTATTGCTTCCATTTAAAGATTCCCTATCTGCTTCAGACACTTGGTAGCTGGGTAACCATGGATAAGCCATTAATGTCTCTGCCCATCTGTTTCCTCATCTGTAAAATGAGAGGGGTTGGATTCAATGATTTCTAAGTCCAGTGAGCTTCTACAACTTAATTTAAGCAATCAAAAAAAAATTTTATATCTGTAGGGGGGAAATTGTAAACCATGCCACTTGAATTCCAGTAGCATAAAGTTGTTTTACTCTTAATCATTCTATTAACTAGATCTCCTCCAGTGATTGCCATTAGTACCATCCCCTCCCAAAAATACAGGTAAATAAATTAAGCCATATCCTTCATCTTCCCCTGGTCCCATGCTGTGTTGGTGACCTCTCTGGGAACACGTGGAGAGAAAAATTCTGCCCTTCAGCCAAATCTTGGAAGTTCAATCAAGTCATCAGTTTGTCAATCAGTCAAGGTAATTCGTAGAGATGGAAGAGAAATTGGAGATTTCCTCATTTTAAAGATGAGTAGACTGAGGCATGGTTTGTATGACAATGTTAATAATAGTAAGTGGCAATAGAATCCAAGTCTCCTGACATCCTCTTCCTCCTTCCCTACTGCCCTACCCCCACCAATGCCTTCCTTATATGTGAATCACAGATTCTCTGAGTTGGAAGGGACCTTAGAGCCACAGGAAGTTCACCCCTTGCCTGACAGGAAATTCCTAATAAGTGGTCTTTCAGTCTCAGTTTAAGGACTTCTTGGAAAGAGGTACACACAATCTGGAAGAAGTTCATTCTACTTTAATTTTTTTTTTAATTTTTTGCAGGGGGGAGGCAGGGCAATCTGGCTTAAGTGACTTGCCCAGGGTCACGCAGCTAGTGTCAAGTATCTCAGTTAACAAGTTAACATGGACCCAAATTGACTACTTATTATGAGAAACTGTCCTGGGTGGGGACATACTTAGAAAGGAAAGAACAACCAGGGATTAGATTCAAACCTCAGAAGAGGGCAGTAGCAAAAAGGGATTGGAAGCCTGCAAATCTAGCTTTGAATTCCTGGAGCACTCAAATTTTTTTTTCCTATTTCAACTAGTTACTCTCACTAAAAAGTTGCTAAGCTCAGTTGTTTCTAGCTATTGAAGAAATATAAGTAGTTATCAGGTCCCTCTGAATTTCAGCACCCTAGGACAAAGCCCTGACCACTCCTTCCTAGTTTCAGTTTAGACTTACAAAAATCAAATAAAATCACCAATATCAATATTAATGTGCACCTACTGTGTGCAAGATACCCTCCAATGTATCCTTTGGTAAACAAAGAAGTAGATAGCCACTGCTTGATCCTATGATTTCCCCACTTCCCTAAAAGGGCTTACAATCTAGTCAGGAAGATAAAACCTTAGGACATGAAAAGTTAAACTATAAAAGATTTTAATAAGAGTTCAAGACAATAGAGGAGATGTTCAGAGGTAGAGCATGATTAATTGCCAAACAGACCATACAAGTAGTAATTGTTAGGAGTTCAGATGATTGGCAAGGGTTCAGAAGAGGATGCCTGCTGGGAGTTCATATAACTGTCAGGGGTTCTAAAGAAAAAATCTAATGGAAAAGTACTAAATTTCACCCAGAAGACATGAGTTCAGATTCCATCTTTTTCTTAGTGCCCGTATAGATTTGGGTCAATCACTTTTTTTCCTTCGGAACTAAGTTTTCTTATTTGTAAAATGAGGGACTTGGTTGGCCTGGATGATCTAAGGTTCCTTCCAATTAGAAATCTATGATTCATTTTTTAAGTGCACCTTCCATGCAAGGAGCCTGGGCAAGACCATGGGATCACTTCAGGCTGTGATGATACTAGAAGGGCAACTTTTTGTAGACAAAGTGTACTTTGGTTAGAGATGGAGAGTGAAAGGCATTCCAGGTAGATGAAATCATATGAGCAAAAGCCCAAAGGCAGGAAAGCACAGAAATACATACACACACACACACACACACACACACACACACACACACACACACAAAACCCCTCCCCCTTATGTGGTGCTATGTGTGATTCCTCCAGTCAGAAACAACCCCTCCAGCCCTCCTCTTATCAATCTATACCTCTGTTATGAACTTAAAAATCAGCTACTCTCCTAGTATCATACTCTTTAGTAGATGTTAAGTTTCTAGAAGGCAGAGGCAATGTCCTGTCTGTCTTTGCATCACATACCATATCTGGCAGAGTGTTCTGCACCTAATAGTGAATGAATTAAGTGAAAAGCATTCTTTGAATTTAAAATTTTTCTAGGCTAATATGTGAGATGAGAAAAATGAGTATCTAAATAAAGCTTGTCACACCAGAATCTTTGGTCAAATCTAATATGATGAAATTTACCATTGATAAAGTGCTCTATATGAGTTCAATCATTAACTTCTCAAATATAAGTCAGGATAGAACTAGTAAACCAATTACATTAAAATGATCTGGTGGTTTTAGTGGTCTGAAAATGAAGATGATTCATAAGTATGATCTGAAATCCAAAAAGGAAAAAAAAAGAAATTTTTCTAGGAATCACTCCCAAGTTTATATATATGTATGATGAGCAAACTGCAGCACAAGGAATTAAAAGGACTCAGTAGAATGTAAGCACCTTGAGGATAGGAACTGTTTTCATGTTTTCCCCCTCATATCCCTGGGCCTGTGTAATTCCCCTAAGATTACACATTTAGTGGCATCATTCGCCTAAGCCTGGATCTGGACAGTGACTGACTAAATGTTTAAAAGTTACTCATTTGACAACCCCCAAGGTATTTCTCCCAATCTCTCTTCAACCCTTCCATCTCCCCCAAGCTTTTTTCTTCCTCTAACCCATTCTCTGTATAAGAAAAAAATAATAATAATCCATGCCACCACTTTGCCCATTTAAATTCAGCCCACATGACATTTCCTTCTAATTTAATTGCTTCCATACAATTTATATCTGCTAGTCACGCTAGACCCCTGAGCACTGAACATGCTTTGTTACAAAGAAACTCTTGTCCTGTACTAACCTTCATAAAAGCAAAGTGAAAGAATTATGGGCCATGAGGGGAAACGAGCAAGTTTTCCACTTCTTCCAAAGCCTATCCAAGCAGGAAGCAGATCCAAGCCTGGCCACTCGCTAGGCCATCAGGAAGGAGAGCTGCCGATATCTGCTGCCTGCCTCATCTCTGCACTCACCACGAGACAAGTTCGAAATTGGACACATCCATGGGGCCTGCCCCTTGCCACAGCTCTGCAGGGAGAGCCATTATGCAATGTGGCCTGAGACCTGGCAGAGAAATTTTCTCCTCTTTCAAGTCAAGCCATTCGAAGAAGTTTAATCATTGTCAACAAAACCAGCTCAGGGAAAATGTTTTTTTGTTTTGTTTTGGTTTAAGCCAAGGGATAGTTCTTCCTTGTTCCTCTGACTAGGCAAACCAGTTATGAATTCTTTCTTCCTAGAGTTGACTCAGGAAATACTTCAGGTCCATTTCCATAAACAGAGCATCTCATGGCAATTCAAGGGGTCTAAATATCCATTTAAAATTACATCTCTGGAAACCTCAGCATTCATTTAACACTTCAAGGTTTACAAAGTATATTAATCATAATATCTCATTTGATTCTAATAACCAAAACAAATCTCAAAAGACTGAAATGTCTTTCCTTTGGGGGGAGGGGGGGAACATGGGAGAGAGACTGTGTCTATCTTGCTCAGGTTGGAAGTAGGATAATTACTCATGGACTTGTTCCCACTACTAAGAGATCTGACCTGCTTTATTTCTGCCCTGGCCAGTTTGTCCATCCTGTCCCCCCACCCAACCTCCACTACACCCTGTACTCCTGGAAGCTAACCATATTGGTGCCAGACAATGCAGAAATGAAATCATCTTTTGTCCTCTACAGCCCAGAACTCCCAAACTCAAGCAATCCACCAGCCCCTACCTCCTTCTTAGCAGGGATTATAAACCTGTGCTAATAACCAAATGCCTCAGGCAGCTACTCATTTCATAAGGTGACTTTTGTGTAGAGTTTTCTGAAACTTGAAGTCACTGTTAATAAGTGCCTCCCCCCTCAGAATAATGATTTTAAATGCATAGAATTAAATACATAGGATTGGGGCAGCTAGGTGGTACAATGAATAGGGCATGTGCCCTGGAGTCAGGAGGACCTGAGTTCAAAAGTGACGTTAGACACTTAACACTTGCTAACCGTGTGACCTTGGGCAAGTCACTTAATTATCCTGTCTTCCCCCCTCCAAAAAAAAAAAGCAATAAATAAATACATAGGATTACAAAAGAAGACAATTCTATGGAAATACAGTGATGAAAAAATTTTAAAAACAAGTTCAAAGATACCAAGTTAAAAATTTCTGATCTAATGAAATATCCACATACTCTAAGGTCTCTCTTGTTGTGGGACTGAAAAAACACTGAACAACAACAACAGTTTATCTGTAGAGATAACAGTACATGGGCTTAAACCCCGCCCCTGACATTTATAAACTGACAAGTCACTGGACAAATCACACAATCTCTCTGGGCCTTTAGCAACTCCTTAGAATGTATTTAAGAAGGCCCAAATGGACTGTAATGTTCATGAAGTTGACAAGAGGGGTCCCACATCAGCAATACGCTCTTCTAACAAACACATTTTCATTGATTGTATCTGGAAACATCCTATCCTTTGTGACAGCCTGGACTTTAAAATGCCCAGAACTGGACACATTACCTAGCTACTTCGTATAGCGTTATTTAGACTTTGTACGTGCATCGGACTCATGGGGAAAAAAATCTGGGTTTTTTATGAGCACCAATTTAATGGTTCATATTTACATTCAGAAAGGAAACCTTATATTTTAATGGCATTAGCTATTACTTATTATGCAGAGGCCCTTTTATCTTGTACTACATTATAACTTTTCTTTGTTCTGCCCTTGGCAGACCGGCCTCTCGCTACACAAAACCAACATTGTTTTGAAAATCCATTTATAATAAGTGTCAGTAAATATGATCTGTCACGGCAGCTACAGCCATCCAGGGGAATCAGTTTACGCCACCACACTCAATTGGAACTTCATCCTCGGTGCCTTTTCAGCAGCTCTCCGATCAAGATTCAAAATAGATACCTATCAGTCAACAAGATGTCTCCCAGGCTTCAAAGGAGCCTTCTAAGAATTCTAGAAACCCAGCCTCATCCCTGCAGTTTCCTCCTAACTTGGTCTTGACAGTCCAGTGGCATTACTTGGCCTTCTTCAGGATTCTATGTACAAGACTAGAAGGTCTAGAAATTCCATTACATCCACAACTGGGCCCCTACCTGGGTAATCTGAGATCTTTCATACAAACTATACTTTTCAACTGATTAACCAGAGTTGGCCAATTATTACGTTAAATCAAGAAGGCTGAGGCAAACTCTATTCACCAAGGTGTAGCTAATCATTGAAAGGGATTATTCTATACCTTCTATCCTGCTCCACCCACTTTTAAATTTCTTTCAACTTAAATTAAGACAGATTTTAGAACCTTCAAAAATAATAATCTCCCCCGTGTTGGCCTTCCAAATTGTCCTTAACGGCCAAGAAGGTACTTCTGTGCTTGCTCTTTGGAAGGATCTGTAAATAATCACCAACTGCTCGATACTTACTAAAATGAAAGCAGTGAGCAAACAGGAACAACAACAGCATCCCTGTGCATAGCGTGGTTTGCACTCCATGGCCACGTTCCTGAGAGTTCAGCTTCCAAGGCCCCAGGATCACTTCACATTTTCTTGCTGAGGGGTCAGTTTCACTGGGCACTAAGCTAAGGATCAATAAACTTCCATTTGACTTCTTTCTCAATATAGATAAGATTTTACTGCATTTTGTGAGAAATGTGTGCTGCATTGAGTGAGAAAGGGGGCTCATTATTTTAAAACACACTCAGCTAAATCACAGCTCTACAATCATTCAGTAAACTTATTTATTATTAAGCATCAATCATATGGCGGCCATTGCCCAAGATGTCTAAAATATAGACAAAAGAGTATCCTTGAGAACTTTATTGGAATATAAACTTTGAGGTTCCCCTCTCCCCAGTTTTGAGTGCTTTTTTCCCCTTGAAATTATTTTATATGAAATATTATTTTGAATACTATATGGTTTTGTATGAAATTCCATATACTTTGTATTATTTTGCATGAAATTATTTTGTATGATTTTATATATTTGTATGAAATTGCTTTGTATGATGTATAAGGTTTTACATGAAATTTATAATTTTGCATTACTTTGTGAGATTTTGAATATTTTATGATACATATGAAATTTTGTATATTTATATGATTTTGCATAGAATTATTTTATATCATATGATTTTTACATGAAATTGCTTTGTATGATTTTGGACATTTTGTATGATTTGATATAATGTGATTTGGTATAAAATTGTGCATATATATATGATTTTTGTATGAAATTTTGTATGATTTTGCATATTTGCATGAAATTGCTTTGTATGATGTCTAAGCTTTTGCATGAAATTTATGATTTTGGATTAAATTACTCTGTATGGTTTTGAGTATTTTATATGATTTCATATGAAATTTTTTATATTTTAAGTGGTTTTACATAGTATTATTTCCTATATCTTGTATGGTTTTGTATGAAACTGCTTTGCATGATTTTGAACATTTTGTATGGTTTCATATAAAATTTTGTGTATTTATATGATTTTTGCATGGAATTATATCTTGTATGATTTTGTATGAATTTGCTTTGTATGAGTTCATATGAAAGTCTGTATGATTTTGTGTGAAATCATTTTCTGTGATTCCATATTTGTATGGAATTGCTTTGTACAATTTTTGTATAATTCATATGATTTTGTATGAAAATATTTTGCATGATTTTATGTCTAGTTTGTATTTACTTACCTAGGATTATGCTATGTGCCCCACTACTACTCCACCTTCCTTCACCTCTTACCCTAGGGAATATAAATTCCTTGAGGGCAGGGAATGTTTCTTTTTTACTTTTTCCTGGTCTTTGCATTCGTGGCACCTAGCACTGTGTCTGTCACACAGTAGGCATTTCATAAATGCTTGCTGAACAAATTATGCTTTAAGCATGTTTTACAATCAGATCCCTTTTTTCTCCCTCTCTTCTTTAAAGAAGCTACTATCTTATCTGTAGTGGCGGGGAGAGTAAAGTTGAAACATACTGATTCAGGACTCAGACTCTTAGCAGCAATATGCTAAGTTCTGCTCAGGAGACAGAAGCTTTAGCTTCTGGGCACTCTGGTACAGAACCTAAAACAGAAGGCACTTCAACATCTTGGGGGAAGGGTTTAAAATAAAATTGAATTGAACTTTAATCTTCATTGAAGTAAGAGATCATTTCTCCACACTTCTATTTCCTTCTAAATTAAGTAAATATTTTTTGAAATACATATTTTGGGGGCCTACCTTCTCCCTTAAAACTTTATCCCAAGCAGGACCAATTGATTGACTGCAGCAAAAGGATTGGTCAGATCCCTGGGAGTGAGGCTGGCTAGAGAACCCACTCACTAGCTGTCCTCTAGATGTGTATATATGTAGGTTAAGATGCTTGCAGTCAGATCTATATTCACAGGACTTTACATTTCAAGGAGTAAATAAACAGAGAAGATAAAATTGGAGCTAACAACTCCAAAGACTTCTTCTTCAGAAAACCCAAGAGACTCCATACACCTCTCTGGAGTTTATAGTACTCCTTCCTTAGTCTTAACCCCTCCCACCAAATTCACAACTATGCAAACGATGAGCTGAATTATTCTACCTGGAAAGATGAAACAAAATGAAAGCTAGACTTTAATGTAGGCTTGAAAAATCAGACAAAGTACCAAAAAGTCAGTGTGTGGTACAGGTTTTAAATACTTTATACAAAGGTCTTTCTTTTGAACCAATGGCAAAAATAATCAGACACAAAAAATACTCACACACAGTTCAGTGAACTGCGATTTCCTTGGTGTGGGATTTGGCAGGTTGCTACCCTGTGAACCTTAGTAGGTGGTATTTATCAGCTTCTGTGTCCAAAAAGGTTCATTACCCAGTAATCGTCAATGAAGTCACATATTAACATATGTTATCTAGAGGGAAAGTCTGCCCAGCTTAATGGATAGCTTACCCTTGAAAGCTTTGCCTCCAGCACATACTAACTGTGCAAAAATGGACAGGCAAATCATCTAATTTCTCCGTAATCCAGGCAATTCTCTAAGACTTTAAAATACAAACTTCTGATCTGCATTGATGGAGGGAATTTTCTCATGGGAAGTTTCCTATACTGATGAAATCACAAGTCCAGACCCTCCCCCCTCCAACTGTTTATGTACACACACACACACACACACACACACACACACTTATTTTATATATATACATATGTGCATGCTTGAGAGGTGATTATATTTTAAAACATATTTGATTATACTTGAAGCTTTATTTAAGTAGCAAGCTCGCTTTCTCCAGACTTTTATTTCCTTCCTTCAAGTAAATATTTCTGTAGAATAGAATTTTAGCTCAATCTGTGTACATTTGTCTAACAAAATGGCTAAGCATATCAGGCCCAGAGAACGTGCATGCATTGATACAAGAAATGTATTTTCCCTAGTTTCAAAATCATTTCAAGTGCCAATAGAAACCAAGATGTGAATGATAAAATGCATAAACCGAAACTGCAGTTCCGTGTTATTCTGAACTATAAATTTCAATCTGATTCTCTCTCAGAACACAATCTGCTATTTTTATTGTTCCAATACTAACCATACTGAGAATTATAAACCAAAGTATAACATTAGCATTTTCAGAGTGGGGCTAAAAATGAAGTTACTGGTTGATTAAAATAAGCTTTGAGACATCTCAGTAAGGTGTAAGAAGAACCTACAGAGGGGTCACCAAATTTCTCTCCAATAAAATTCTAGAAATATGCTCTCAACACATGATTTATGGCAGCATCCTATAGTGGAAAGTGGAAAGAGAATTAGGCTGACAGACTTAGGACCAGAATACCTTTCTCTGAAACGCAGCTCCTTCTGGTCCTTACAAGCCTATGCTGGGGTAATTGGGTGGCACAGCAGATACAGCACCATCCCTGGAGTCAGGAAGATCTGAGTTCAAATCCAGCCTCAGACACTTATAAACTGGGTAACCCTGGGTAAATCACTTGACACTGATAGCGTCCAAAAAAAAAAATCCACAAGCATATGTGACCTTGGGCAGGTCACTTAAGTCACTTCAAATTCCTCCTCCATTAAAAAGGAATAGTTTTAGATTTCCCTGAGAGCATTGAGAGATTAAGTGATTTACAATCTCACAGCCAGTAAGTATCAACAAGGTCAACTTGCAGAAGGACACAAACCAAGGTTTTCCTGGCTTTGAGGCTAACTCTCTATCCTCTACCACACACTCCCTCAAGTAGTGTGGTGTTGTAGACAGAGAAATGATCTCAGAATCAAAAAGACCTGGGTTCAAGTCCTTGCCTCTGGCATAATGGCTATGTAACCTGAGGCAACTTAATTAATCTCTCAGTGCCCAAGGTGATTCTCTAAAACTGTAAACTACAGAGTATGTATATTTTTAAAGGGAGTTTCCTATTCCAGAGTTCTTTAGCTCCTAACAGCACCAAACTCAAATGAAAACTTGGGGGGAAGGATTATTAAACCATACATAAGAATCCCTATGTGGTGCATATTGACTTAGAAAACCACATATTAACATTATCTATGTTTTATTGTATTTTGATTTTGTTTGTAAAATATTTCCCAACTACATTTTATTCTGGTTTCCATGAACTTGGGCATGTTGTAGGCCTCTGTCCCAGATGATCAGTTCTCAAACTTCCTAGTTTCAGGACTCTTCATATTCTTAAAAATTACTGAGGACCTCCCCCACCCCAAGAGATTTTGTATATGTGGGTTATATCTATCATTAATTATCACATTAAAATTTTTAAAGTCTTAATATTATTATGAAAATAGTTTTGACCTCACAGACCCCTTGGGTCTTGAGCAACTCCAGGTGGTCCCAGGACCACACTTTGAGAACCACTACCCTAAACCAATGAAATTGCAGGTCCAGTGGGGAAAAAAAAAAGAGAGGGGAGTTAATGCTACAAAAGGTTGCAATTTTGATCAAACAAATATGCAAAAGCACTTTTCAAAGTAGGAAAGAGAAGAGAATAAACATTTACATAGTGCCTACTATGTGCTCAGCACTTTATAAATATTATCTCTTCACAACCATCCTGTAAAATACATACTGTTGTCATATTTTACAATTGAAGAAACTAAGACAGAGATTAAGTGACTTAACGAGTCACATAACTAGTATGTAAGGTTGGATTTGAACTCAGGCCTTCTTGACTCCAGATCCAGTGTTCTATCCACTACACTACCTAGTTGCCCCATAGTACTTTATAGTAAAGTACTATTTTTTTTTTTTAAAAAAGTGATCTAGTGTTCTTCTAATTACTTTCCCCCTCATCAAAGGTTGAAAAAGAGTGGCTATTTTAGGTCAACATTGGTCAGCTTGAGTAGAGAAATCTAATTCACCTAGTGAATTATGCCCTGTTTTAGGGTCCAGCTCTGGGAAGGTTCAATCTCCAGACCACAGAGGACACTGCAGAGGACCAAGCCTATTACGTTCAATCAGAGGCCCTTCCACTTTGTAGAAAGGTGAAAATTTCTTGAGAAAATGGTTATTATGACCCAACTCACATTGGGAGAAAGTGAATGTAAAAGAAAAGAAGATTCTTCTAACAACCAGATAATTCTAGAGGTAGTTCACCTAAACAAGTGTCTGAATTGAAGGCTAAAACACCTCCATTTCCCCCCAGACTCCATCAGAGCAACTGCTTTTCCCAGGAGCTCTCCAGGGTACTGGATGACTTCCATTTGATTCCAGATCCAGTGGTTCTCAACCTTCCTAATGCCACGACTCTTTAATACAGTTCCTCATATTGTGGTGACCCCCAATCATAAAATTATTTTTGTTGCTACTTCATAACTGTAATTTTGGTACTGTTATGAATCATAATGTAAATATATGATATGCAAGATGTATTTAAATTGAACATAACCTACAGGTTGAGAACTGACTAGACCCACTAGGCCTTCAACTTTCACCTCTTCTCACCTGACTTTGACTATTCCACTTACCACATGCACATCCTGTGCCTTTTCTAAGTTCCTCTGTCACAGGGACCATTCATATTCTGGGCTCTGACCTGATGTTCCAACCAGATATTCTTAAGTCTGGACTTCAAAGCAGCCCATCAATAAAAAAGTATCTGTTGACTGCCTATTGTATGTAAGATTTACTGGAAATAATCACTTTTGCCCAGTTCTACAATTCTAGGAGTCTATGACTTGTTAGAGTCCCCGCCCTCTTATAGGTCTCAAGAATATCACTGGAGAAAAATTTGGTAACCCTTTCGCAGGTTCTTAAAGGGTTTTGGTTTTGTTGTTGTTGTTGTTTTAGGGGGGTTTTGCTGATTAGGAAGAAAAAAGGAGAATTCACAAAATTTGAGGATAGGAAGGAACTCATCATTCATGTAGTCCAAGCCCCACTATAACACCCAACAAGCAGTCATCTGGTCTTTATTTGAAGACCTCCTAAAATAGAGAACTAGGGGATTAGGCAAAAACAAATGCACATGAAAGATACCTAATAATACAAAGCAACATATATTAAAAAAAATTATTATGTCACCATCAACAAACATTTATGGAACACCACTACTTGAAAGGAACCCAAGCTCTAAGCTCTTCCCTTGTTTTTCTGCTATTTTTGTCTTCTTCCCCTACCCCACCCAAATTGTAAGCTCCTTGAGGGCAGAAGCTATCTTTTGCCTTTCTTTGTACCCCCAGCATTTATCAGAGTGCCTGGCACATAGTAAATTCTTAATAAATGCTAACTGATTGACTGACTGGTTTAAGAGCTTACTATCTAGTTAGCCTACCTAACTTTCATATAAAAACATGAATAATGGCATACTATAGAACATTATAATATAGGACCAAGGGAGACCAAAAGTAACATAGGAATCTCAAAGATGAAGAAAAATCATTGTTGGTTATAATGGTAAGGAAAAACCTCACACAGGAAGTAGGTTTCAATTGGAGCCTTGAAGGATGAATTTCTGATAGGTATAGTGGAGTAAGGAAGGTTTTTCAACAGAGGGAGGAAATTAAATAAGCTAAAGCATGGTGATGGGAGGAGGCAACGAGAACTTCTTCCTATCGTCATCAACCAAAACTAAGCTATTGTCCAACTGCAAGGTCACAACACACAAGCATCTTGCCCTTGAACTTGGAGTCCTCCCAGAGAATATTCAAGCTTCTAGGAAAGTGACTTAAGCATCCTGTGTGTATAAATCAGCTGAAGAGTTGAGAAAAAACAGTGACCACTTAAGACTACCTAAAGTCAAAACAACTAATTAATGATATTTTAAAGAAAATCGCTCATCTCAGCAAAACTAAATAAATAATTGGCCTGAACAAAGCGCGTTCAGTGACTTAGTTCAGTGACCCTTCCACTCTCTAGTCAGTTGGTTAGTGTAGACACTGTCTCTGAACACTGAGACAGCACAAGGGAAGAGAAAGGTTTAGGAAAATCACCAGGAGAGAATGTTGTTATTCAGTCATTTCAGCCATCCGTCATGACCCCATTTGGGGTTTTCTTAGCAAAGATACTGAAGTGGTTTGACATTTCTTTCTCCAGTTCATTTTACAGATGAGGAATGGGGTTAAGTGACTTGCCCAGGGTCACACGGCTAGGAAGTGTGAGGCTGGATTTGAACTCAGGTCTTCCTGATTTGAGACCCACACTAACAGGAAAAGAGTAAAGTTCGCTGAACTACACAAGCCACCAGATATGTTTGTCTCTAACCAGTTTATGTTACTATTTATAAGCCCACTGCTAGAAATGCTCCAAGGAAGGTTAAGCACAAAACAGAATAGAGTTTAGTTTTATCTTTAATTTTCAGGCTGAAGGAGTGTCAAAGTGCTTTTTAAAAACAATGAGTGGGGAATGGATGAACAAGTTGTGGCACATGAATGTAATGGAATACTATCATGCTATAAGAAATGATGAACAGGCAGACTTTAGAAAAACCTGGAAAGACTTAAATGAACTGATGCTGAGTGAAATGAGCTGAACCAGGAGAATTTTTTACATAGTAACAGCCACATTGTACAATGACCGACTTCGACAGACTTAGCTTTTCTAAGCAATGCAAGGATCTAAGACAAGTCCAAAAGACTCATGCTATCCACATCCAGAGAAAGAACACATCCAGGGATTTTCTTAGCAAAGATACTGGAGTGGTTTACCATTTTCTTCTCCATTCAATATAGTACACCTCATTTAGTCAGAATCTTTGTGTACCAATGTGTTGGTCCTCATTCATATAAACTAATTTTCCAGATAACTGAAGTTTATTGGAAAGAGGCAATCATAGTGCAGTAGAAGGAAAGCTGAATTTGGAGACAGAGAACTTGGGTTCAGATCCCAGCTCTGACATTTACTATCCGTGTGATATTTTCAATTAGCTTCTTTGGGCCTCTAGTTTTCCATTTGTAAAAAGATGAGGGTGGAATAAGTGAACTCTGAGTCCTTGAAGCTCTAAATCTATTACAAATGACCACCATCATCACTCTGTAGTAATACTTACAGTTGTGTCCAGTTTTGAGTGTCTCTGCCTTCTCCCTCAGTGTCAAGAGTCACTTGTCCTCATGTCATTGCTCCTGTCTGTTGTAACCTGTAACCAGTACTCTACCTCCTCCTTGCTGCTTCCAATTCCCTGTGGGTTAAGAAACTAGATCTACGCTTACTAGACTTGTCAGAGGTTAATTCCAGGTCAAGAAGGCACTAAGTAGAGATATTTAAGAAGCCAAGCACATAACTAGAGCATAGAGCCTTTGGAAGAACTGTTGATTTGATTCAGAAGGCTCCCCCATTCCTACCCCAGCCCCTCTTTTTTGGAGCTTCCCTGATTAGGGATTTAAATCTACTTTTCTTTCATAGGTTTAAAGTTGTCTTGTTCATATTTATTCTAAAAGAGAAAGGTAGTATTGAGAAATGTTTGTTCATGTCAGTTGTTTAAGTTCTTAGAGTAAAAAGATGTTCCTCCTGAATTCCTATCTGAAAGGAGACTCCATCTCCTTTTAGACATTGTACTGAAAAACTATCTCTACTATTCAACCCAATGATATCAGAACTAGGCACATATCCCAAGGAAGTCAAAGATATAGGGAAAGATCCCATCACAACTAGACAATTTTCATCAAATGTCTTTCACCATCAGCTCATTTATGAGCTCAGAAACATTCAATGATCCTTGCTTCCTACTAGATTAGATCTAAACTCCTCTTCTTGACTTTCTAGGTTCTCCATAATTTGGTCCTATCCACATAAATTCTTTGATCTTTCCAAGCAAGTCTTCACTATAACATTACAATGCCATATTTATTTCTGCCTACTTTGCCTTTACTCCATTCCCCTCTCCTAAAATACTTTCTTTCTTTCTTCCTTCCTTCCTTTCTTTCTCTTTCTTTCTTCCTTTCTTCCTTCCTTCCTTCTTTCCTTCCTTCCTTCCTTCCTTCCTTTCTTTCTTTCATTTGTGATTTCATTGGCAAAGGGAAATACAGATAGACAAGGAGACTCCTTTCAGTAATGCAAGTCAGAAACTGTTCAGCAGCTTACATACACTGGAGCCCAAGCTCACATACAAGAATGTATCAGAAGGACTTCAACCCATATCTTCCAGACTCAAGATTGAGCTCTCTGTCTATTCTGCCTCTCTTCTCTCTTCTTTGTATCATCCCAGATCCTACCCAATCTTCCAGGCCCAGCTTACATCTCATACAACTCCTGATCTTATACAGCCCCTGAAGTCTTCCCTGACCAATGCTCCAGTCATCATGGTTGGATGGAACTTCCCAGATCAAACTCTTCATCTCTGATATGAGGAGACAGAGAATCATGGAGGTTATGTGATTTACCCAAGTAACACAGGTAGAAAGTGACCAGGAAGGGGAAGCCTTAATGCAGGTTTTCTCATTCCAGACCCAGTGTTTTCCCCCCTCTCTTCTGATTCATATCAAAGTCTATAACACAAAATCTAATATATAATTGTATACTATCTATAATGTCCTACTAATAGTTGTTTCTTGTTAGTCTTCTGTCCCCCTTGAGATCTTTATAGGCTTTTTAATTCTTGTGTAGCTCTCATGGTACCTAGGAAAGTGCTGCATACACAGATACTCAATAAATAAAAACTGATTGATGCTTCCATCATCACCACTATCATCATCATTGTCCCAGAGTATTTTAGAAGCCTCTCTCTGCATCTTCTTATTAATCTACTGCTTTCCTATAGTCTATAGTTCTCTAAATATGACATCAAATAGAAAAGTAGACATTTAGGGAAAGAATAATCAGTGAAGAAAAGTTTGAAGAAATCCATCTGACCCCAACATTGGCCAACAAGCACACCCTTTGCCCTGAGTTATACAGACAGAACTTTATTAATTTTCTAGCAAACTACTGCTCCAAGCACATAATGGGGGAGAAATAAAAAAGGAAAAATAACAACTATCTAAAGCTCCCAATTTACATTCATTCCTGTAGTATAAAGACCATATGCATTATGCATGACTGAAAGAGGCAGAATGGCCACAGAGCAAGTGTGAGGGATAGACACAGATGAGCAGACCACCACCAGTATCCACAGCCCTCCATGGTTACCTATTTTCCCAGTGTTAAGAGATCTAAAGGACAGGTTCCAACAGGTTGGATGGCAAATTTGCTAGAAGACATGAATAAAGAGTTACACAGGATCAAAAAGTATCAATGGGTGGTAACACGAACTGGTGAAGGGAACGGAACCATCTACTCCCTATATCCTTCACGGATCCATTAAAGTGTCATACCGACTAGGAATCCCCAGGGAAGACACAGTCTGCAAGCCTATTGACACTGCATGCACTGGAAATGACAACAACAATAAATGAGAGTGAGGATAGCTAGCATTTATATAATCCTTTAAGATTTGCAAAGCATTTTACAACATCCCTGGGAAGAAGGGGCTATCATTATAGCTATTTTAGAGATGAGGAAACTGAGGCAAACAGGTTAAGTGGCTTGCTCCAAGTCACACCACTAGAAAGTGTCTAAGGCTAGAGACAAACTCAGGTCTTCCTAACGCCAGATCCAGGACTCTCTCCACTTCACGACCTAGCTGTGACGAATGTGAATACTTAGGTCACCTAGAATTTAAGATAATTAAACATTTGCTTATAAAAATTATTTATGAAAAGCCAACAAAATAACACTGTACACCGGGGGTTTTAAACCTGGAGTTCATGAATAGATTTCAGGGGTACATGAATTTGAATAGGACATATGCCTTTATTTATTTACTTATTCATTTCTTTTTTTCTGGCTTCTAAGTGAACTTCAGCATTTCCTTCAATTATTTAAAAAGTTACTCTAAGAAAGGCTCATAGGCTTTCCCAGAAACAAAAAGGTTAACACTACACACATACACACACACACACACACACACACACACACACATACACACACTGCATTCTCAAGTTAGTGTGCTGAAATGGGCCTCACCCTCTCACATGCCTAGAAGATGCCTATGACCAAGATTATTGGAAGACCCTGGTCTCCCATTATAAATAAATCGCTGTTAAATATCTTCACTCTCCAACTATCCAAACATAGAAAAGGGCAGTAATAGATTACATTAACTTAGGTTACTTTAGGATTTTTCTTCCCCCCAAGCCTATGGTTAAATATTTCACTACAAGAGGGGTGGGGGTCATGGATCTCCTTCCTTCCTTCCTTTTGCTCATTCTTTGTCATCATACTCTAGGCTCATTTTACCCTGAACTCTCCACCCCAACTGGGATTTAATCAACTGTAATTAAGGCATTAAGCAACTTAGTTCCTCTTCATCTTAAAACGACTTTGCCAACATCATATAACTAATCCTCTCCCAAAGAAGTATAATGTCATTATTCCCATTTCACAGATAGGGACACTGAAGGTGGAGAGACCTAATCTCCAGGTCAGAAAGACAATTTGGCCACTTTGTTTTCTAGGGTAAAACACTGAATAAACACCTTTTTGGTTTTTACCAATAGTTTAAAAGTTGACAAACAAACCAGAAACAGGAAATAGATGGCAATACCCAATTCTGTTTTCTCCCCATCAAATCTTCAAAGATAATGTGAGAAGTCTAGATTCAAACATAGCACTCAGAAACAAACTTCTGATATTCAAATCTAGTCTAACAGGCAAAAATCACCTTAATTCAATTAAGTCTGCTTCATTTCTTAACAATGTAGGATCCTAAGACCCGATCAATGGGTAGTAATTACAGAGTCTATAATAGTCATAAATAGAGAATCGGTCAACCCTGGAGTCATGAAGACAGTTTTCAAGGCCTGCTTCTGACTATGAGACACTAGGCAAGTCACTTCAATTCTGAGTCCCAGGCAAATCCCTAAGGTGAGGAAGAGTAGCTGATCTGCATTAGTAATGGGGCTTCTCTTCACCAATATAACCACAGGTCCCATTGTTGTTTGCAAATCACAACCCCTCTCCAGGAATTGCTATGGCCAATAATTTTTTTTTTTAATCACCATCCTACAATCAAGCTGTAGGACTTCAAGCTTAGACAGGATCTCCCAGGGTCCATCATTTCAACCTGTTTTCTGATCGGTAGGACCTGGCAGAGCTTTGTCTCTGTTGATGTAGCCCAAGAAACCTTCTATCCCACGATGAGTCAGTTGAGTTGGACTTGAGTGGATGGTAATAATAAAAATTAATAACAACAACAATAGTAATGGCTGACATTAATGGAGTATTTCACCATTTACTAAGTGCTTGCATATTGAATTCCAAAGTGTGAATAGCATTGATGAGGAAGATTAAGCGTGAAGCATTCTGCTTGTGCCCAGAATATAGTTTACCAAATTTTCCAGACTACCCATCTCATTCTGACACACTATTAGCCTGTGCTGTAATACAAATATACTTAAGGTATACACTACAGGTTCTTCCAGTACGTCTTAATTGCCAAACTGGAAGGTTCAGTCATCAGTCTTCTGGATTTCTCTGTAGTTGGGCTTTCTGGACCATATGTCACCTCTCCTTCCAGATACTTTCTCCTCTTTTGGTTCCTGTGAAACTGGTCTCTTCTCGTTTTCCTTCTATCCATCTGGTCATTTTTTTTCTCAATCCTCTTTGCTGGATCATCATTATCATCCTGCCTCCTAACTCTGAGCATGCCCCCAAGATTCCGAGTTGGACCTTCTCAACATCTGCCTTTTCTTTTGGGGAATCTCATTAGTTACCATGGATTCAAAAAATCATAGATTTAGAGCTGAAAGTTCAAAAGCCCAACCTCTTTATTTAAAGGTGAAGAAATGAAGGCCAGGGAACCAAAGTGATTATTTACCCGGGTCAAACAGGTAGTAAGTGGTAGAACAGGAATTTGAACCTTTGTTCTCTTACTCCAAATTAAACTGTTCCCACCTCAACAGTGCCTCTCAATTGTTACAAACACACACAGACACACACACACACACTCACTCACAAGAGTATGGGGGGGCAGGGGAGTGAGAAAATCAATGGGGCAAGAAGGATAAGGATTGAACCATGCAATGTGGCAATTAAGAACTTCTGTGTGTATATGCATGCATATGCGTATGTGTATGTGTATGTATGTACAAAGGGAACTTGATGGAGTGGATAGAGAGATAACCTCCAAGCCAGGAAGAATGGGGTTAAAATGGGGTTCAAGTCTCATCTATGATTCCTACTAGATATGTGACTAACCTCTCAGTACTCTAAGCCAGAGAGGTCAAGCATGGGCTGCAGTCCAAATAAGAGCAAACTGTAATGGGAAAAGAAATATAATAGGACATAGCTGATGCTAATATGCAGTTTTCTAAGTCAAGATGAGGCCTGCAGGGATCCTTTCACATGGTTTAACAGCCCACATTTCTTTCTGAGTTTGAGAACACAGCCCTAAGCAATTCTACAAAACTATAAATGGCAGAGAAGGCAGAACCTGTATTGGCAGTGTGATTAATTACTTCATCAGGAAGGGTTTCCTATACCAAAGAAATCCTGAGTACAATCCCTATGCATATCTTTCTGTGTGTAATATATATGTATATATGTATGTGTATACATACATATATACACATGCATATATATACATGTATACATATATAGTGTAGATCTACACACATATAAATATACATATATACATGCACCTCTCTCTTTCACACACACACACACACACACACACACACACACACACACACACACACACACACACACACACACACACACACCCCAAGTCTCTCTCCTGAAATTTCCAAAGCTTGTTTCTGGGCACCAGTTCCCTAGACCAGCAGAGGCAGGCCTGCCTTCTCCTACCTTCTCCCACCCTTTGGATAAGCAGTGTGAGGGGACAACAGGCAATTTCATTCTATGAAAAGGGTAGAAGGGCTTTTGTAAAATTGTTTTCTAGCCACATTTTTGGCCAAAAAGTTACACACAGGAAAATTTTAAAATGCCAGGATTTAGTTAAATTTTTAAATTCCTAAATGTTGTACTAGAAATTGTAGAAAAGGGATAAAGACAATTTCTTCTTTACATAACTAATCTCAAAATAATGATAATAGCTGGCATTAATATAACACTTCAAGGCTTACAAAGGGCATTACATCTTATGAAAATCTCATTCAATTTTCACAGCAACCCTAAAGGTACATGAAGTGCTATTATTATAATACCCATTTTCTAGATGAAGAAGGTGAATTTGAAGGAGGTTAAGTCATTTGCCTAGTCACATAGCTAGCAAGCATGTGAAGCAAGATTCAAATCCAGATCTTCTAGACTCCCAAGTCCAAAGCGCTGTCCATTTCTCCACCGCTTTAGTGAACAGTGTCAAAAAGTTAACAAACTAAACCAGATTTAGCCCTGCTTCTCCCAACTACAACTATAATGTTATACATTTCTGGTCACGTGGACAGGAAAAGCCCTTCCTACTGGCAGTTAGCTCTAGACCACATGTTAACCTGGTACTAGTTAGTCAAAAGGAATACTTTTATTTTATTAGAGGAATTGAAAGACTGTGATGAGGATGAACTGGCTCCAGGAAATGCATGGCCAGAGGACCCTAGGAAAATCACTGAACTTCTGAGTGCCCCTGGTAAGCTTCTGAGGATGCTAAGTTGCCCACCTGCTGAGGATATGCAGCTGATAGGCATTGGGAAAGGGAGTGAGCCCAGGGAAGTTCCCTATACCCATGAAATACCAGATCCAACAACTATGACAACAAAGAAATATGTGCTTAAAAAGAAGGCATGGCAGCAAGGTAGCAAGAATGGAAGGTTTTGGTTTTTTTTTAATGGATGGACCCAGAACTGTACTGGGTCCTACTTGATGTGAAAGCCCTAAAGAGGAAGACCCATCAGTACTCCCATCGACATGGAGGATTTATGGAAGACCATGGATAAGAGTTGCATAGGATGAGGAGGTGAAGATGAGGCTACAATCAGTACTGTGGGAGGGACTCTGCACACATGACTGAGATCACAAATTCACCAATGTATGTTTTGTTACAGCACAGGTTAACAGCCTGCCAGTTTGGAAAATGCTGCAAGCCATGTTCAGAAAACAGGCAAGCCTTTTTATCCTGGATCTTCTCCACTGATACTATTTGCCATAATGGAATGTCTGAAAAGATGAGGAAAGGAGCCCTTTCTGAAGCATAGAAAAGTGATCAGGTCATATACACTAGAAAAAAATGTCTTTGGTAAATATGACTTTGAAAGCTTAGTATTTCTTAGGGGTTAAAGTTACAAGAATCATCAAAAGTCCAACTCTTTTATTTTACAGGTAGAGAAACTTAGATCATACAGTTAGGTGACTTGCCCAGGATCATGGAAGCAATGACATGGTCTAGTGGGTTGGGTACTGAATTTGGACATTAGAAGGCTTGGTTTCCCATCTCGACTCTGTTTCTCTCTAAGCCTCGGTTTCCCATCTGTAAAAAGAGGCAGTTCAGTGAGATGATTTCTGGGATCCATTCCAGCTCAAAGTCTATGAAAGAGCAAAGGTAGAAATAGAAGCCAGGTCTTCTGGCCCTTTTCCCTGCCTTGGGCTGCGCTGCTTCCCCAACAGCCTCCACACTCGGTTTGACATGAAGACTAGTGATTTTCAGCTGAAGCTTCATCTATGTAGGTGAGGATGTACGCTTTTCATTATAACCCAACTCACATTTCTAGGGCAGGATAGAACACCTGGCATCCCTATTTCACAGATGATAAAGTGGACCCATGGGGAGACCTGATAAGTAAGAATGAGAGACCACTGATCACCCTTTTAGAAATGTGACTCAATCCACCAAACAATGGAACCTCCCATGACTATGTAAGTTATTATTAATATTATTAGTAGTAATAACAGCTCACATTTCTATAGCAGTTGATAATTTGCCAATTACTTTCTTCACATCACCCTTGAGAGAAAGATGGTACAAATGCTATTCTACTCATTTCACAAATACAGACATTGGGGCTGAGTGAGGTTGTGACTTCCCAAGAGTTGCCCAGCTCCTGTTGCAGATAGGATTTGAACCCAGGTCTCCCAACTTCAAAATCTACTACATTAGTATATTGTATTTATTTACTCTCACCATTAATCAAAGCCTTGAAAGATCTCCTCAGCTAGCTGCTCCTCCTGACAGAGTAGCGACTTACATTAAATCCTCCTTCTGCCTTGGTCAGTACTGTCCTGCTTTCAGTTAAGATTACTTCTGCCACTCATGGTAGTGCCAACCTGCCATTCTGTAAACCTTAGAACATTCCAGAGGAAACAGTGAGGCTGGTGACTTTGCACAGTCCTCCCTCACTTAAATTCAACTCACTTGCATGTGCCACTCAGTTAGTATGGGCTACCCCACCAGGGTCACAGGCCACTCAGTGAAGAAGAGGTGGTCAATTGTGAAAGGTGGAAGATGGTTATGATGTGGTGAGATGTTGGGGGGTCTTGAAGGGAGGAACTTCCTTGGTGTCAAAGAAATGGTAGACTAGAAAAGAACACTTTTAGATGAACTCAAAGGCCAGGTAGTCCCTTGGTCTTACCTTTGCCCAGTTTTCCTGGGCAAAGTTCAGAGGTACAGAACTGGTTCAAAGATTGTGAGTGCTTGAGGGTTCCTTCCAAAGCATAGCCCTGGAACAACTTACACACAAAACTAGCCTTTTTTTTTTTTCTTTTTTGGCCAGTGTTCCTTATGTACTCTCCAGGTGGGGCTCGGATCTCTTCCAAGAAAAGCTGGGAATGCTCCCTCTTCCTTCAGCCTCTAAGCTCCACAAGAGTTCTTAACCTCTTTTACAATTCATTTACCACTCACTTTTTATCACACATAATTTTCTGGAGTGCATACTGGAGGACATAGTGTCAAATTTCTTCTTTTAATTCATTTGGGAAGGGAAAAACGGGCTGAAAATTTCATTAAATGTTCATGAAATATTAGAGCAGGGAGGGATCTTGGAGAAATCTAGGCCAACCCTTCTATTTCATTTGGTGAGGAAACTGAGATCCAGAGAGAAGTGAAGTAATTTTGCCAAGGTTACACAAAAGTAGACTGAAACAAGAGTAGGAATTCGAACCCAGATCCTCTGACTACAAAGAGTCAGTTCTCTTTCCACTATACTAAGACACTTACTCCTTACTAAGTACATCCTATAAAAATTAAATTAACATCTTTGAAAATTTCATTACCTAAGCAAAATTAAAATGACGAATTTTATAGGCATCCTGACATTTAAAACAGTATGAGGGAAGTCCAAAAGGGCCTCCTTTAAGACCAAGTTATTGTACCCCAAAGACTACTAACAAGCATAAATAGTATTTTTGACTTACAGTGGGTATCAATAAGTTAAGACACTCCCTGTCAACACAGTGGCACTATCTACATCAAAAGCTGGGTTTGTTTCTTTGTTTTTATCTCTTTAAGGTTTGCAAAACTCTTTGTCCACAGGACTTCACTGGATCCTCACAACAAACCTGGGAGGTCTTTAGTTCCTAGAATTATTATGCCCATCTTACAGATGAGAAAATTGAGGTTCAGAGAAGAAAACTCCTCTTGTCAGAGGGGGGCGTCCAGCCCCCTATCCCTGTCAGTATGCTGCTCAGGGACACTACATTGTAAACCAAATTGACAAAACACATCCACTTCAGTCCAGTAGCTCTGTCCTGTGTCCATATCAAAAATAAAATCAAGTATTCATTAATCAGAACGCCACCTGGTTGGTTGGTAGTTGTCTTTCAGTCTGGAAGAGGACCAAAATGACATCACGATGCTATAGTCAAGTTAGTGTGTCCCACTGTGACAGACCAGACCAACAGGCACTAGCTCTACTACAGGGAGGGCACAAAGAGTCCGAGTGAATATTTGGGTTGGATCTTCAAATCTACCGATCTCCTCTAGTTTCTTTTGAACTACTTCACCTACTTTGGTTTGGAAGGGCAGGAAAGAGTTTCTCAGGTAATTATTCACCAGCATGAGCTAAGGAGATGAAAAGAGCAATGAAAAAAAAAATTTTCATCCTTGTGGGCAGTCAATCAATCAATCAACAGTTCCAGGCACTATGATAAGCACTGGATTAATTATTCATTATTAGTTAATTTATTAATAAGTAAAGATTAATTTATTTGGAAGGGCCCATCGAAGTATGAATGAGAGGGGATGCAGTATCTTCCACAGTATCAAAGAATGACTCCACAAATAAGTTTCACTTATATAGATCTTTGACAGACAACTTAACATAGTAAGTAGAGCATGGAAGACCTGGTTTCAAGTGCAACCTTTCCAATATCTTTGCTGTGAGACAAAGAAAGCAACTCGAACACCCTCAGTCAGTCAAGAGGAGTGGCTGATCCACAGAGGTGAAGGGCGTTTCCACACCAGGAACCCCCACACCAATGAAATCACAAATATGAATCCACTCCATATTTCACTTTAAAGTTTGCCAAAGTACTTGTTCCCATTTTACAGATGAGAAAACTGAGACTCCACTTGGTCAAGTGGGTTTTCTGTCATCATACAGTAAACGGAGGTGTCTACAACTATATTTGAACCCAGGTTAAGTTAGCGCCAGCCCTGGTACAGCCTCAAGGTAGGCCCTCGGGAGCTTGGATGCATTTCAGATTTCAAGTCTGTACTTCTCATGATGATTAGTTTCTTAGAAGAAAGGCCGCAGCCACAGCTTTCCTTTCCGGAAATCTGTGGTTACAATTGTCCAAACTTTAATTAAAGTTTAATGTTCACAGCAAAGCTGTGAGTAGGAGAGAAATTTTGCAAAACGCGCGGGGGCCATCTAGAATGTCTTCTAGGTTCTCCCCAGCTGACACAATGAAACTCTCCTGACCTAATTTCCACACAATTGTTTTATCCAGCCCACCATAACTACTCTAACGACACAACAAGGAGCTGGCGCACTGTCCAACCTTTCAGCGTTCCATTTCACTTTTTTTCAGCTTTCTTCCAGTCAAGGAGAAAACTGCATACAACAGAAATTTGCGCCTCCCCCTCCCCCCCAAAATACCCATCTTTTCCTTAAGACCCGGAAAGACCGGAACTTGCCCACTCTGATTTTTCTTGGCACTTTGGCATCTACAGATGCCCTCGCCTGCCTCTCAGCCCTTCTCTGGACCCACTTGGACACAACTGCTCTTTTCCATCCCTCCCACATTTAGTTGCAAGGTTATCCCTACAAACAGCATGTGAATCCCCCCCCCCCCCAGTTTCATTTCACGCCCGCAAGACAGCAGGAATTTACATTTCCGAAGCCAGCAGATCCCGACGGTCCAGATCTCCGCCCCCCTCACAGCACACAATGCCAACACTACAGCGACCTGCCCCGGGACCACTCTCCAGCACCCATAAGAAAGAGTTGGCACCTGGGCACGCAGCACACTCAAGCACTCGTAGACGTATTCGTCTGTATATGCACACACACACATACCTGGATACCCATGCACTCACGCACTGGACCCCTCCCGGGACCCCCAGAGAACATTAGGCAGTCCCGTCACTTACTTGAGAAAGTACCGCTGGCCAGTGGCGGTGAAGGTCATCTCCCAGCCGGGAGGCAGCGGCAGCTCATCCGTCACGTCGTAGGACTGCTGGCGGAGGTGAGCGTGCTGCTGCGCCGCATTGGCCGCCGCCCCGGCCCCGGTGCCCAGCTGCAGGGAGGCGGGCGAAGAGTGCGAGCGGACATGCTGGGCACCCCCGGCGACGGCGCCGCCGCCGCTGCTCAGCCGGGCCGGGTGACTGCCGGACGAGTCGGTGCTGGACTGCCGGGAGTGCGAGCCGGAGTCGGGCTCCTTGAAGAATGACTCGGGCAGGATCTTCTTCCTCCACGAGCTCGGCTTGGGATTCATCACGGAGTTGAAGAGGGCTTCCAGATCAGTATCGAGATCCTGGGTGACGTGGATGACTTGCTGCCCCGGGGGCGGCAGAGGAGGGGGTACGGAAGCGGGATTCATCGTGTGCCTCCCGATCTCACACTCGCTAACTCACAGACTTACACACGGAGCAGCAGGTTTATTAAAAGGGGGCGGGAGCGGGGGCGGGGGCTGGCCTGGGGATCAGCCCCTAAAAATGAAAACTTAAGAGAGCAAATTTGGAGAGGAACGAGAAGGGGACCGCTGCCCTCTCAGAGGATCCCAAGCAGACCTTCCTTCGCCAGTCAGCCCGGCCCGGTGGGGGAGGGGAGGGGAAAGCCTTGCCTCCTCGACAATTATGCAACTTTCCAGTGGCCCAGAAGTTCCCAGGAGGAGAACAAGTTCGAGAAGAAGGAGGAGGGCGCTTGGAAGTGCAGATCAGGACGCGGTCCGGCTGGTCAGTGTCCGAGGAGAGTTCGTGGCTTCCCGAGCCGGCAGGGCCAGGATCGCCGAGCACTACAAGCCCCGAAGCCCGAGGCTGTTCAGCTCCACGAAGGACCCGATCCCGGAGCGACCGAGCCCAAGGGAGCCTTGGCAGCTGGCCCAGGCCGAGCGGGCCAAGGCGCAAACTGGGAGCCCGGCGCGCCGTCTGGATCCCAACTTGGCAAAGTCAGGTCTCGCAGCCCGTCTCGGCTCCCAGGGCCTTGGGGTCCGTCGATCCGTCGGTTCGTCCGTCAGCTGCTCCCAGGCTTAGCTGCTTAGAGGCTGGGGGCAGAGTGAGAATGGACACAGGACCGGGATTTCCAGCTCGGGACTTGACTTCTGACCTGGCAGAGGGGTTTCCGTTTTCACATCCTCCGCTCCATCTACCCAGCATCAAGCTTGGATTATCCCGGAGCTGGAGGAGGAGGAAGAGAAAGAGGAGGAGGAGGAGGAGGAGACCGAGCGGCTGCCGCTGCTCCCGGACTGTCCCATAAACAAAGTTTAGGGAAAACTCCAACCCTCAGAAAAGGGGCGGAGCCGAAAGTTTAGCTTATGAATTATGCATGACCTCTGTGTCCAGAGACTGCCTGCCCCCGCTCGCCCCTCCTCTTCCTCCTCCTCCTCCTCGGCTTCTGCTATCCCTGGGCGTGATGGGTACTTTAGTGGGTAAGAGGAGGCAAAATTCCCCCCACACACACACACACACACCCCTTCTCCTCCTCCTGGGTTCCGAGGCCGAGAAGTTCGATGAAGCCTGCCTCCCTTCGCTCCCGCAGGGTTCAGGATCTACATTCCTTTGAGTTTACCACTGCGTTGCACTGGGTCTGGGACTGGATCAAAGGCAGAGTGTGACCCTATTTAATAAAGTGCTGTGGACTAAGACGGAGGAGGCTGGAAGCTGGGGGTTGGGAGCTGCGGCCCCAGAGGGACCGGGAGGGAGGAGACTTAAGACGCAACTCCGGCTTCCACTCGAGGTATTTGCCACGGATGGGCCACACTCTCCCTTAACAGGAGTATAGAGTAGACCCGCGGAACTGCCTGCACACCAAAGAACTGAGTATTTGGAGCCCTGACGGCCCCGCGCTCCTGGTGGAATAAACAAGAACAATGTTTTCCTGGGATGCAGATTTTCAGATGTGACCATATTTGGTACGCCGAGCTCCTCGGCGTGGTGGGGCTCGGATTGTGGAGTTGTAGCCGGCTCCAGTGTAGACAGCGCCCCAAGTGCTCGGGTGCTTTTCCCTACCAGATCTTTGTTTCTAACGTTCTGTAAACAAACTCCCTTTGAAGCATTAATTAATCCTTTGTCTCCAGGTTACTAGGGATAGAGAGGAAACCGGGTCAAATGCGCGGTGCTAGGAAGGAGCAGAAAGAGCCACCACCCCATCCCGCCCCTAGTGCTGGTGGGAGGATTGGAATGATACTGACATTTCCATTGCAGAAATGGAAGCAGAGCAGATGGTAGGTATAGGAACTGAAAACCTCAGATCAGGGAAAAAAAGCCACTCCCCACAAACTTGCATCTCAGTTAAGGTTGCCTCTATCTATACGTAGGGGAAAAGATTTTATACTAAGATAAAGTGCTAACATTCTAATGAGGAAAGGGAAACAAATGTTTGTTCCGAACCTTCTTATCTTCGAAGGGTATTGAGGGAGTTAAGTAAGGGTAACAGAGGACCTTCAGGTGGGTTGGTTCTATTCTAAAGGTTTTAAGAGGGTAAAGGGAAGGGAAGGTAATAAAGAATACACTGGTGTTAAAAAATAGAAAAGAAAAAGGAGAAAGAAGGTGGTGGAACAAGAGTTGGGGAATAACTGGAATCAGATGAACCTCCCTCTTCCCTGCAACGGAAAAAGGAGTGTTGAAGACACAAAGTTTGGTGTATAAATTAGGTGAAGTGGATAGGATCCAGAGCCTGGAGTTAGGATAGACCTCCGAAGCTGACAAAGGAAGACTGAACACACAGCACACACAGAGAGAGTTTACTGTAGCAATATAGCAGAGATAAAGAAAAAAAGAGAATCAATAAGAAGAGGAGAGAATGGTTGCAAGCAAAACAAATCAGCTTCAAAGAGTGCCTCCTTAATAGAGAATTGAAAGGAGGGAAAGAAAGTATCTGGAAACTGAGTCAGGTGCCCATCTAGGGAATGGCTAAATTGTTGTACATGAATGTAATGGAGTACTATATAGCCTTATGAGAAATGCTCGAAGGAGAGGCTAGGTGGTGCAGTGAATAAAGCACTGGCCCTGGAGGCAGGAGGACTCGAGTTCAAATCTAGAATCAGATACTTAACACTAGATATGTTAAGTCACTTAACACCAATTGCCTTCTGCAAAAAGTGAAAATTAATAAAATAGAAGTAAGAAATGGTCAAAGAAACTATTTCAGAGAATCCTAGGAAGATTTTTATACACTGATACAGACTGAAGTTGACAGAACCTAGAAAAAATTTAGCAGCAATAATGAAAAAAAAAAAAAAGCAACTAGGTGGCACAGTGCCCAGCCTGGAGTCAGGAAGTATTCCTCTTTCTGAGTTCAAATCTGGCTTCAGACATTTACTTGTTATGTGACCCTGGCAAGTCACTTAACCCTGTTTGTGTCAATTTCCTCATCTGTAAAAGGAGCTGGAGAAGAAAATGACAAATCCCTCCAGTATCTTTGCCAAGAAAATTCCAAATGGGATCATGAAAAGTGGGATTTCAGTGAAAAGAAGAGTACAGAAGTAAGAACGGCTTTAAAGGTAATGTGTGAGATTTATTAAATACATTTTTAAGAAGCAAGAGGAATAAAATAGAAGTTCATGGTCCATACAAGATCTTCTTAATGTTCTGCTTTATATAGGGAAATGCTCATGGGGTTTTTTGTGTTTGTTAAGTTCAGAATAAATTAACATTTTAAAAACCAAACAAAAAATGTAGCTTTAGAGGAAGAAGTGATGATTACGTTATGGCATCTAGGGAGAGACATCATCCCTAGAGACACCCATGAACATTCCTTCCCTTGCTCCTAGGATTTCAGGGGACAAGATTTAGAGATTATCACATAATCAAGGAATTTTAGAGTTGGAAGAGACCTGAGTGGTTATCTATTCCAACACACACAAGAAAGAAATCTCTACTTTCACTTATCCAAGTGGTTGTCCAATCTTTGCATGAAAGAAAGATCTCCAAGAAGGAAGAACTCACTGCCTTTCCAGACAACCCCTTCCACTTTGGGGCAGCAGTAATGGTAGGAAGTTTTTCTTGACATCAAGCCCAAATGAGCCTCTTTGAAACTTCTAACAGCTACTCCTGCTTCTTCCTTCCCATACCAAATTTCCCAAGTCTAGTCCTTCATTCATATGCCATCCCTTCAAATCCTTGAAGACAATCCTATTGTCCACCTTTAGTCTTCTCTACTCCAGGTTAAACATGCCCAGTGCTTTCAGTCCGTCATCATATGATACAGACTCATGGTTCTTCACGATCTTGTTGCTCTTCTCTGGATGCTCTTCAGCTTATAAATGTTTTTCTTAAACTGTGAAGGCTTGAAACAATATTCCAAATGAGATCTGATAAGGGCAGAGTGAAATGGGACTATCCCCTTTCTATTCCTGTTAATGTGACAAATCACCTTAGCTTTTTTTGGGTGCCACATCACACTACTGACTTATATTGAGCTTACAGTCCACTAACACCCCAAAACATTTTATAGAACACAGCCTTCTAACTATGCTTCCTCCATCTTATGCTTGTGACATTATTTTTTTGTACCCAAGCACAAGACTTTACATTTATCCCTATTGAATTTCATATTTTTAGATTCTGCTCAAGGCTCTAGCCTGTCAATATACTTTTGGAACCCCTGCCCCTCCTCATTTTGTGGATAACCCAAAGAGGAATAACTTGTCCAAGATCGTAAGACTGTAACCAGTAGAGCTAGAGTCTAACTCATGTCCTTTGACATCAGTCAGTCAATGCCTTTTCTTCTCATAATGTTTCCTACCAGAGCCAAGGCTAAGGCCAGAGGTCTTAAATCCTATAGCTATTGGTTAGCGGGAAATTTAGTAGTGGATTGGAAGCCCCAGGTTTGAATCATACTTCTACCATAAATTGTGTGGCCAGAGATAAGTAAGTCACTTAATTTCTAAGAATCTCAGTTTCTTCATTTGTGAAATGAAAGACTTGGGTTAGATAATCCCTACCACCCCTTCCAACTCCAAAATTATCCTGTGTGCCACAGTTTAAATAGGCTTTTAAAAAAAGTGAAATTAATGAAAACTAAGGACAGCTTGAGACATAGTGGTGAAAGGGAGACAGTCCCCCTTTTTATTTATTAACTTACTTTTTGCATTGCCGATGGCTCCAACTGATAAAAACCCAGGGTCTTTTTATTTTTTAAGATCAGCTGTTAGAGCTATCTCCTCCTACTCTCCCTCTCTTCCTCCTCCCCTTCCCCCCCTCCCCCCACACAATGGCTGCCTCCCTGAGTCACTGCCCAAGCAAGAATATCTAGGGACTCCCTGTAGGTTAACTCCTTCCTTTCCCATAGCTCCAAACCAGAGGAGCTCACTGGTCCCCCACCCTAGGCCAGGACTAACACCGCCAGAGTGAGAATGGGAAGGCTCAAAAAGAGAAACAGCCTTCCCTGTCATTGGAGTCTCTTGAGAACCATGGTCTTCAGACCAGAAGGAAGAAATCCATGGTGATCTTGTGGAGGCTACTCCCCAAAAGCAGCAATACCAAGATACTGTATTGACCTTGGTATGAGTGAATGGTAGAGCCCCAGAGAGAAACAGTGAAAGTCAGAAAGAGAAGGACATTTAAGGGGAAGGATGATGAGCTAGTTTGAGACATGTTGAATTTCAAATGTTGATGGAACATCCAGGTGAAGATGTCCTGTAAGCAATTGCAAAGGGAGAGACTGTAAAGAGAATGTATAGGACAGACCCTTGGGGAACACCAATATTACGAGTAGGAAAGAAGATGGAAAATTAACAAAAGAGCTAGGAGTGAGGTATTTCTGAAACCAAGGAATGAAAGAATCAGTTAGGAGGGGGTGGTTAAACAGTGTCAAAAACTTCAGAGGGGCAGATAGGTAGCACAGTGGAGTCAAGAGGACCTACGTTCAAATCTGACCTTAGACACTTACTAGCTGTGTGACTGTGGGCAAATCATTTAAACCTAATGGCCTTTAAAAAAAATTTTCTGAGAGGCTATCTGTATTGCCTGCTGTAATGTTAATGGGGTTTAAGATCTTCCCTGCCCATTAATAGACTTCATATGGAGCCCATTAAGGGAAGCTTGTTTAGGGGAGGCTTGCTTGTAGGAAGGCTTTCATACCTTTTACTAATTTCTAATTAGGCACTGAGTCACAAGGGTTGTGATGCCTTCTAGCTCTGAGAAGTATATATAAACCCTAAGTTGGTATTTTGCTTTGGGAGCTCACTTATGAGAAGGATCTTGTGATTCCTTGGTTGAAATTCTTCTGAGTGGCCATATGTTCAGAGTTCCCCAACTGCTCAGATATGAAGGCTCTCTCCATCTAGGGGTGTAAGTAAAATATATAGTTGATTCAGGAAGTCAGAGCCCTGTCCATTGGTCTTTATTTCTCTGCTTGTATTTTCTCTGTTTTTAGTTTCCCTGAAGTTCAGCTTGCTGACTTTCCCCCTGAACTAGTGAATGTAATTTTAAAAAGACTGTTTACCCCTTAAACAGCTATCTTTCCTAGTAAAGCAGATCTAAGAACCTATGCTATCAGTCTTCCTGGATATGCCAATGTGGTTGCTGCTACACCTGCTTAAAGAAATCGGTGGATAACGTTGTTCATCCAATGGTGACTGAACTTAATTTAATTAATTAATTAATTGATTAATTAATTAGCCAGCTTAATTTCTCTCCTCCAATCCACTTCCAACACTTTCATAGGACAATCTAGAAATGGAAGAAGCCTCAGAGACATCTAGTCCAAGTTTATAGATAAAGAATTTTCATTTGTTGTAGTTTTGTCATTTTTCAGTCCTGTCTGATTCTTCATGACCTTATTTGGGGTTTTCTTGCCAGAGATACTAGAGTGGTTTGCTATTTTCTTCTCCAGCTCATTTGACAAATGAGAAAACTGAGGCAAACAGGTTAAGTGATTTGTCCAGGGTAATACGCCTGGGAAGTGTCTGTGGCTGGATTTCAACTTGGGTCTTCCTGACTCTAGGTCTGGTACTCTACCCACTGTGCCACCCAGCTGCCCCACAGATAAGGAAATGGAATCCCAATAAGTCCCATAGTTAAGTGGTCCTCAAAACTCACCTTCAAAAAGTTTTCTATGAGTCATCTTTGTCCTCTTCCTTTGTCTTCACCCCCATATCCACTGAGTGGCTAAATCTTACTTAATTTTCTGTCTAATGCCGTAGGGTTAAGATCTAAAGTAGGAAAAGGACCACAAAGATCATCCGAGGCAAGCCCTTCATTTTATAGATAAGGAAACTGAGGCTCCAAAGAGGTGAAATTACTTGTCCAGTGTCATAGAGGCAGGAAGCATCAGCGTCAGGATTCAAACCCAGGTTCTATCATTCCAAATCTGAGCTTTAGCACTACAACTGCCTTGACATTCCTTTCCATTTTCACTTCCAGTCTTGGTCCTTACTACCCTGAATGGAATAAAGTAGTAATTTTCATTGCTGCAATAGTCTTCTCATTTAGTTTCCCTGCATTCAATCTATTAATACTAATGATTTCTGTATTTATAGTAAAGTAGATAACAAGGCAGCCAGGTGGTGGTTCAGAGTCTGGAGTCAGAAAAACCAGAATTCAAATCTGGCCTCAGACACTTACTTGTGGTGTGACCCTGGGCAAGTCACTTAACCAAGTCACCAACCTCATCTGTAAAATAAGTTGGAGAAAGAAATGGCAAACCACTCCAGTATCTTTGGCAAGAAAACTCCAAATGGAGTCACAGACAGTCTGACACAGCTAAGTCACTTAACTTCTGTTTGTCTTAATCTACTGGTGAAGGAAATGGCAAAGCATGCCATTATCTTTGCCAAGAAAACCCCACAGACAGTATTGTCATGCTGTGGTTCATGGGGTCACAAAGAGTCAGACATGAGTGAACAATATCAACAAAAAAAAGAAATGCAGATATTGTGATTATCCATTTTACAGGTGGGGAAACTGAAGCTCGGAGAGCCCATGGTGACACAGCTAATAGTAATCCAGAGTTTTCTACCTCTAGGTCCACAGCTTTTTGCATCATACCTTACAGTCCATCTCTTAAACCACCCAGTTTCTTCTTCTCCTTTCATCCAGTCACTCTTTTCCTCAAGAATAGTCAATAACTCCCCATCACTTCCAGGAAGAGGTCCTTGGCCTGGCCTTCAGGGCCCTCAGCATTCTGATGCCTTCCTAACCCCGTTTCCCACTGTTGTTTCTAATACAGCCAGACTGGTCTCCTCCTCGCCTCCCAAACACACCTTGCTCATTGTTCCTTCCAAGCCCTCTATAAAGGATACCCTCCTCTTCCTCTCTGGCTGTCCAAGACCAAGCATAGGTCACAAGGACACAGAAGCAGAATTAAAACCCTGGTCTTCCTTACTCCAACCCCCCATGGGTCCCATATACTCTCAGCCATACACATCTGGGGTTCCTCTCACCTAATTGTGCCCATCTCCCTATTCAGTGTCTTATTAAGTATTCCTATTGAGAGGGTGCTCATCACTATAATGTTCTACGCCTATTTCTATCAGTTGCTTCTCAGACCTCAGTTCTAAGTCCTTGAAAGCCAGCACCTGTTTTGTAAACCATGCCCAATATGGCGGTCATGTTGACTGTAAATATTAACTGTATTGTTGACTGACTTGACTGGCTGGCATCAGTCTTATATTCCAGTTTTGCCCCAGGAGAGCCTGATTTTTCCCTCAGATTGGCTCAGCCATCCCTCAAGGAAGCTGACTAGATTTCAGGTGTGAGCTAAGAGGTAAGACACTTGGCAGGAGCCATTGGAATTACAGAACCTCCCTGTGCAGCAGCAGCAGCAGCAGCAGCAACCCATACCTGCCTAGACTTGCAGAACCAGTACATGGAAGATTCCTTGAGATCTGGTAATGATTAGCTCCTGAAAAGGAACCTTAATAGATAGAGGACCTTGAAGACATAGGCTAGGACAGATAAGAGTTCCATTAGTAATCAAGGGCCTAGTAGTAACTTCATGTGATTGCCATCATATTGCAGAATCTGGGAAACTTTGTTCTTTTGTCCTTGCAAGAGGCTAAGGATGGTGTGGCTTTTATTCGCATAACTCAGGTGTTTTCTCCACTGTATAATTGTGCTAGGTATGGTCAAGTTACCAGACGTGCACTGGACAGACCACATCTAGAGCATTGCCTTCTGTTCTAGTCATTTCATTTTAGAAAGAACACTGGCAAGTTGTAAAGCATCTAGTATGCTACGTATAGACTTAGAGTCAAAGGGCCAGGGTACAAATCCTAACTCTACCTGGGTGAACTTGGGAAAGCAACTGAACCTTCCTAAGGTTCAGTTTGTCCACCTACAAAACAAGATGGCAGGACTAGGCAGCCTCTAATGTTCCTTCCAGCTCTAAATCATTGACCCTCTTTTCCTTTGGCCAGGATAATTTGAGGGCCGGTGAAAGGAACTAGGGGTGTTGAAGCTGCCGAAGAGAAAACTTGGGAAGCCAAGTCATGCTTTCCAATTATCTGAAGGGCTGTCTTCTTCTTCTTGGTCCCAGAGAATAGGACCAGCAAGGAGTAGAAACACAGAGCTACAGATTCGGGCTCAATGTAAGGGAAAACTTGCCAGTACTAGAGTTATTTAAAAGTGGAAGGAGCTGCCTTAGGGTGAGTCACCCCCTCCAGGGAGGTCCTCAAGTAAAAGCTCAATGACCACTTGCTGGAGACCTGGCTTTGAGCAAGTTTTTGTTGGACTCGATGAACTCAGAAGTCTCTTTCAAACCTGAGATTCTGTGATTCTATCTATGATTTGGTCTCTGTACCATAGTACTTATGTTTCTATAAAGTTTTCCTTCATTATTGAAAATTATTTTATTTTTTCCTTTTTTAAAATAATTTTTTACAATGAAAAATCAACTTTCCCTCCTAGCCCCACTATTAAAAAGGAAAAAAGAAAATCTGTGTTACATACATGCACAGTCAATGGCCTACAGACTGTTTGAGCTCAGAAGCCCATCAGAGCTCAGAAAGGGCAGGGATCATATCTATTTTATTTAGTGGATCAAGGGCTCCCCAGATTTAGAATTGGAAAGGAAGAAAACAATCATTTACTAGGTGCTTATTACACACCAGGCATATCCCTTAAGTGCTTTAGAAAGATTACCTCATTTGATGCTCACAACAACTCTAAGAGGTATAATTATTATTATTATTATTATTATTACCCATTTTACAGTGGAGAAAACTGAAGCAGACAGAGGTTAAATGACTTGCCCAGAGTCACACAACTGGCACGTTTCTGAGGTCAGATTTGAACTCAGGTCTTCCTCACCTAATGCTCTATCCACTGAGGAACCTCAATGAGTATTAGAGATGGAATAGACCAGGGACCCCTGGGACCGAGGGACTAGAGCTATGAGAGTTGGTATTCACTAGTACAAGTCACTTAGCGTTACTTTTTTATTGCAAAAATTAGCTTGAGGAATTAATTTACTTTTAAAATATTCTGGGGGGACAAAACCCAGCCAGACTTCTGGAGCATACTTGACAGCCATAAAACCATATGGTCCTTTATGCTGCCTCTCTGGAAAATTAAGAGCTCCAGCCCCACAAGGCCATCACCTTCAGAGGCGGCAAGCTGGAAGTAACCTCTGGAGGCCTCATCCAGCTCTGAGATCCATAATTTTGTGATCACCGTCATTAAGTCATGGTCACTGACAATGTCTTTGGTCTATAGTATCTGTCCTAGGAGAAGCCTTTGGAACTTGGCAGAGTTTGGCTCCTGAGAGTACACAGATTGGTTGAGGATGTCACTCCATTCCCATCTCCACCCAAATGGGTCCTGGATCTGGTTACGCCAGCTGTTCAAGCTACTGATTTTTTCTCAGTCATAGCTGTCACAATGACAGTAGTGCCTCGAAACTCTGCTCAGATTTCTTCACCATACACCAGCTAATTTAAGGTAAGACCAAACTCACTGCCTAGTCAATAAATGATAGTTCATGGTGCATGAGTCAAGGGGAAGAGATGAGGAATAATAACCAAGAATGGATAGATATAGAGAGGGGACCAACATTTAGATCCTATATCCCACAAGCCTGGTGGCACAAGTTTGAAATCATCTACATTTCAAGAGACCATTGGATAAAAGGGTGAATCCATGCTGACCTAGTGATACAAAAATGGTCCTTGCTTAGTCACTACAGTTAGGTGTTTAAAAAAAAGGACCTATATTTACCCATCTGCCAGGCCATATTTAGACTTCGACAAGCTTTCTAAAGCAATCATCTTATCAACATGCAATATTGGAATACCTCCCATTATATAACAGCTGGGTTCTTGAAAAGTTGCATGTGACATCAAACTTTTTCAAATCATATTTTTCCGTTGATTCATATATCAAATTGAATTCAACATCATTTCCTCAAATCAACAAGCATTTATTAAGAACCTACTACAAGCCAGGTATTGTGGTAAGTGCTGGAAGATACAAAGGAGAGGTGAAAAAAACAGTCTTGCTCTCCCTGCTCTTGGGGAGCCCACGGTCAAATGGGAGTGAGAACATGCAAACAACTCTGTACAAACAAAATGGTGTTGTTGTTCAGTCATGTCTGAATCTTCATGATTTCTTGGCAAAGATAATGGAGTGGTTTGCCATTTTCTTCTCCAGCTCATTTTTACAGATGTGCACAGGATAGATTGGAAGTAATCTCAGGAGGAAGGCACAAATATTAAAAGATATCAGGGCCTCTTGTAGAAGGTGGAACTGTAGCTGAGATCTGAAGAAAGCCAAAGTCTACATCATGCATGCTAAGTGATACGGATATGAAAATGTGAAAACAAGGGTGGGTGGTCTGGGATTGGCTAGAGCAGTGGTTCTCAATCTTCCTAATGCCACAACCCTTTAATATTCATATGTGGGCATATCTGCATGTGGGCAGACCTGCCTGGAGACAGATAGAGGAGCGGTGTCTCGGTTCCTAAGACCATCAGAAATATGTGTTTTCTGATGGTCTTGGGCGACCCCTGGGACCCGTGTGAAAGGGTTGTTTGAACCTCAAAGGGGTCACGACCCACAGGTTGAGAACCACTGGGCTAGAGCAATGGAAAACCAAGTGAAAACATCAGGCTTGTGGTTGATGAAACCCCCAGAGTCCAATCCATACTTTGCTTTCCCCTTTCTTCCCTCTGCCCTCTCTTCTTTTACTTTATCCCCACTTTGCTAAGTAATGACTCATAAACAACTCCCTAGAAGAAAGCGTAGATCTATCTAGTAGGAAAGTCTCTGGATTTGGAATCAGAAAGTGGGTTAAAGTCCCAGCTCTGACACTTGGGTGGTAGTCAGGCTTTCTGGGCTTCAGTTTCCTCATCCATAAAATTAAGAGGTTGGATTAAATGATATCTAAGGTCCCTTAGATATCTGCAATGTGTGACCTTATGTGGTTGGTAAATTCAGATACCATATCTTATGTCTTAAAAGAGGTCAACCCTGTAAATTCACCCATGACTGGTATTACTTACTTACTCACGTCCTTCAGCTTTCAAAAAGTCATTCCCATCTTTTTTTTAAATGTAATTGGTGTCTTGGGGTATTTTTTTCTGTTGTCTTTCTCTGAATCTCTCATATTTATCACTTCATACATTCATATGACACAGTTTTGTCAAACAATCCCCAACCTATGAGAACTGTGTCCTATTTAAATATGTCATTGGCAAGAAACTTTGAGGCCAATGTTCTTGATCACAGAATGTTTTCAGCAGTGAATAGGGATTGATAAATGCCCTCCAACTAAATTATCTTTGGTCTTTTCAGCAAAGATTTTGAGCAAGAGATACTGTGCGGACTGATCTGTCTATTTTCTCCCTTTTATCTCCATGTGTTATCTCATAATCAGATTCTGCCCAAAGGTACGATACGGGGGAAAAAGATATCTCCCTAGAATGATATACTTCCTCCCTTTGGTGATCCCATGCCTCCATTCAAGGTCCTCGGCCACCCCATGCAAGAACATGGCCCAGCTTCCTCCTCTGGGATCCTATCAATGTGGTTCCATCTCCAGGGCCCACTTCTTCCCCCAATCCCTACAGGGGTGAGGGTCATACTACTCCCTTTCCACGCATAGCTACATTTCAGGTCCTATACTCTTTTTGTGTTACCCTATCTCCCCCACCCAACTAAATTGCTTTTGCCTCAAGAGAAAATTTCTAATTAACTCCTTGGTAGATAAATGGTCAAAGAATATAAACAGGTAGTTCTCAAAAGAAGAAACCTAAGTGACCAACAGCCATCTAAAACAATATTTGAAATCACTGATAGTTAAGAAATTGAAATTAAATCAGCCCTGAGATTCAATTTCGTGTCTATCATGACAAAGATAACAAAGATAAATGAAAAAAAATTGTTAGGAAGGGCTATGAGGAAATGAGAATACTAACTAGGGAAATGAGTCATTGAAGTATTTTCTAAAGAAATTCAAAAAGAAACACAGACAAGCAGGATAGCTTTGAAAATAACATGTTGTGCTAGCTTTGGTAGTACATATCCTAAAATTAGAAGGTAATGTGTTAAATTTATCACATAATTTATCCCAAAAAAAGTCAAGCTATATGTAAAAGAATTTTACATTTTAACCCTCTTTTCTATTCTACTTTGTATATGGAAATACTCTTTTTGAGTTATCCATTAAATTCAGATTAAAAAATAAATTTAATTTTGAAAAAGGTATAGGAAGAGTGAATAAAATGTCCATACCTTTGGACCCAGAGATACCAGTCTTAGGTATATACCCAAAGGAGGCCAGAGACAGGAAAAAAGGTCCTATACATACCAAAATATCCATACCAGCCCTTTTTGTAATATCAAAGAACAGGAAACAAAGTGGATGCCCATTGATTGAGAAACAGATTAACAAATAGTGGTAAATTCATGTAGTGGAATGGCATTATATCATAAAAAAACAGAGAATATGAGAAATTCCAAGAAATATGGAAGACACTGATAAACTGTGAAGCAAACAGAAGCCAAAAAGCAATATACATACTGACTAGAACAATGTTAACAAATAGAACAATAAAATGAAATCAATTGTGTACAATTACATTTACCAAGTTTCATCCTGGAAGAGAGATGAGACAATATGCTTTCCTCCTTTTTGTGGCAGAGTATGAGGGTGGAATATTGTATATGCTCTAAGAGAGTTGACATGTTGCTTGGTTTTTACAGATTAATTTTTAAATTTTGTTACAAGGAAAAGCTCTCTGAATTGTGGGTGAGAGTACATTTGGAAATTAATAGGGGAAATTAAATTAAAATTAATGAAATTAATGGAAATTAAAAGGGGGAAGTATGAATAACATTTTGACCACAAATCACTAAAAGACAAATAAAATTCTAATTAAGAGCTCTAAAAAAAATCTGAAGACAATTTTCAAAGATAGTTTGAAATCCTTGATAACACACTGGATTTTTGACTGTAAAGATTTCATAGATTTCTGAGACTGACCTACAATCTTACACCAGCATCTCCTATTTTTAATATTGTCAACAATTATGACAAACATATGCCTTGGTGTTTCCTACAGGATAGTAAGGGTACATTGGGGAGTCAGTGAGTCATATTGACTGTGGTAACATTAACTGGCATTCTTAGCCCTCTAAGGTTTACAATGCATTTTGTATATGTTATCTCATTTTCAACAACTGTGAAGTCAGGTGCTATTCTTATTTCCTTTTATAGGTAAGGAAATTGAGGGTTCTAGAGGTTGTGACTTATCCTTCATACAGCTAGTAAGTGTCTGAGATAAGATTTGAACTCATATCTTCCTGACTAAAACTCCAACTCTCCATCTCCTGGGCCACCCAGCTTCCTAACAGGTATAAGGTTGGTGTTCGGTCTGCAGAAGAAAAACTATTAGCTTAAGTGGGAAAGATAAATTCTTTTTTTTTAAGTAATACTCATAATAGCCAACATTTATATAGTGCCCACAATGCTCCAGGCACCGTGCTCAGCATTTAGCAAATATTATTTTTATTTTGATCTTTTGTGAAGGCATATTGGAGACAGAATGACCTGGCAACCTTTGAAAGGTCGAGAGAGTCTCCAGAGGTCCCATGTTGGGAGTTGCTACCATAGACTCTCAGAGCCACCATAATCACAAGGCTAAGGAACCAATATTGGCACCAAGGAATGAATTTTGTGACCTCATCCAGCAGTCAAACAACTCAATAGCCAAGCCACCCACAAGCAAGGGACTGATTTATCCACTGGCTATGCTTCATTCAGAAGTAGGAGGTAGAAAGAATGTTTATAGCAGCTCCTTTAAGTTTATACCCACTAGGGCAGCTGGGGCAGCTAGGTGGTACAGTGGATACACTACTGGGGTATAGTAGATAGACTACTGGCCCTGAAGTCAAGAGGACCTGAGTTCAAATCTAGCTTTAGACACTTCACATTTACTAGTCACTTAACCCCAATTGCCCCTACACACACACATACACACATATACACCCACAAAATTTGAATCCACTTTCCCAGGGAACAAGATGGTAGACGGATCTGCTTGGGTTGGGGTCCTTATTACTCAACTGACATCTTCTTTCCCACCCCCAAATATACATATCCAACCTCCCTCTCCCAATTCAAAGCCCAGTTCAGGAGGTTGAGATAATATTTCCATTTTTGCCATGCCTTCTTAATAAATATCCTTTTGTAAAATCTAATTAATGTTAAAAGTTATTTTCTGATGATTGATTGGTGATATCAAGGAGACATCAACTAGTTAAATAATACTGGAAAATACTAGCTGTCATGGGCAAATTATATTGGAACAATAATCCCAATTGATAGTAGGGAATACCATGCATGAGGACTCGGAATAATATTCGAGAGAAATACTCTCCCAAGCCCTTGGAGTTACCTGTAGAGCGCTGAAGGAAGATATCACTTCACTCTATGTATCCAACCAGCAAGTTTAAGGTGAGATAAGGACCCCCTACATAAAACAAACATCCAATTTAAAATTGTAACTTGTGTCTTTCAACTAGGAATGGCAGAACTCTTGTCTAATATTCATTTAAAAATATTTCTAAGCCCTTCCGTGAACAGGCTGTCCTGAGGAAGGCCATAAAGATGCAGTCACCTAATGAATATGTTGTATACTTTTTTAGAAAGTAAGCTGTACAAAATAGAGAATTTTGATTTCATGTATAATCCTCTTTTTCTCTGTCTTTGTCAATGGAAATGTTCATACCAAGTTCAGAATAACAAAAAAGAAAAAAAAATAGTGTAAAAGAAAAAAAAGAGAAAGAGAAAATTCTGTTTGAAATAATCAAAAGTCAGATAGGTAGGGACTTAAGAAGTCAGAGCTTCCTAATATCATTGCTACAAGATACACAGATCCACAAGGGAGAAGGGTCCCCTTTCGTCAGCCCCCTTACAATGTGGGGTCCACTTGAGCTAGAGTCATAAACATGCCTATTACTCAACCAATACCACCAACACCCTCCATTCACATCCAACTCCCCCCGCCCTACCCACCCAACTCAGACTGGTCTCCAGTTTTTTTGTGTGGGATTATTTGAGCACATCTCCCAAGCACTAACAAGAAACACCCTTTGGCAGCAGAGACAAAAATAATCTGGTGGTGAATTTCATACTCGCTAATGAATACTCTCTATTACCCTACAGGCAACAGAACCAAACAAGTAACTTCAGGGTCTCCCAAGAAGTAAGCTATTGGCTCAGGATAGACCTGACCCAATTCATCTCCAATGACCAAGGGTCTTTGTGCAAAATGGAAGTTGTTTTCTTTCTGTCTTTTTTCCCCTTGACTTGTCTATTTCAGCGTTGCTGTCTTTTTTGAAGTAGCTGCCAAAATTGTCCCACATATAGGTTGGTTTTTCCAGACTTATTTCCTCCCTTACAAGGGAAGCTTCTTTCCAGGACACACTGCCTCCTAGGTAGTCATAAAATCCCACAAGACAGACTGTGTGTGACTCTAAGTCATCCAACCAAAAAGTCTATTCCTGCCCCAGCCCATTAATCCACACCCTGGAGCAGTGGTCTGTGACCTGTCTGGGAACAAGAACTGTCTTGCTCTCTCTTAGCCTGCAGCTAGACATAAAAAGGCCTAATCTCAAGTATAACTTTTCATTCTTCTGGAAATGGAATTGCATTTGAACTTCAGTTTCTTTTCCTGAATGAAGATGACTCAAACGGTATCCCCAGCTATAAGCTGTAGTATCATAGCTTTGGTGGAAGAAGAAAGCTTAAAGATCATTGATTTCAGCCTCCTCATTTTACAGATGGGAATTTAGTGAGTCTCAGTAAAGTGAGAGTTTAGTGACTTTTCAAGGTCACACATTTAGTAAGTGTCTGAGGCAGGATTTGAACTCAAGTGTTCCGAACCCCAAATACAGTTGAATCCATTATAACACCCTGCTCCTCTGTCACACCCAAGGATTTCAGAGGTCATCTAGTTGAACCTTCCAACTTTACAGATGAGGAAACTGAAGCCCAGAAGACTGAAGGGACTTGGCTAAGGTCATACTTGATTCAAATTGCAGGATGCTTCCCATTGCATCATGAGGAATCTCAGAGTTGTAAGGGACTTCGGAATATAAATCCTCTCTATGACATTTCTGAAAAGGGGCCATCAAGTCCATGCTTGAAGACATCTATAGAGGAAGAACCCCCTTTGTCCAAAGATGGCCCATTCCACTTTTGGGATCCTCTCATTGACTCGTGGTATCTGAGAATTGGAAGGGGGTGGTTAGGTAGCACAGTGGATAGAGCTTAGGATCTCAGCATAGAAAGATATGAATTCAAATCCAGCCTCAGATACTTCCTGGCAGGTCACTTAACCTCAGTCTGCCTCAGTTACCCCATCTATAAAATTGGGATAATAATAACACCTACATCCCAGAGTTATTGTGAGGATTAAACGAGATAATATTTGTAAAGCATTCGCCATCCTTAAAGCACTACATAAATGCCAGCTATTAATATTATTATTAATCCAACTGTCCCTTACAACAACATGAATGATAAACTGTACCTGCCGATAACTAGTCAACTGACTTGGGTTAAAATCCTAGCCTTGTCATTTTTGACCTTTGTGATTAGGACCAGTCCCTTAACTGCTCTGGGCTGCACTTTCTTCATCTGTAAAAATTAGGTGGTTGGACTAGATGAACTCTATAGTCCTTTCCAATCCTAAATCTATAATCCTGTGAGTTTCTAACCATTGCCCCTGGTTCTGCCATGTGAGGCCAAGCTGAACTTTTCTACATGACCACCCTTCACACATTCAAAGTCTTATCGTCCCTCTCTGTGCATTGCCTTCCCCCCAAGTCTTCTCTCCTCCAGGCTAAATATACCCCTTCAACCTAGCCTATGTGTTATGACCTCTCTCCCCACTACTATCCTGATCACTCTCCCCTCCTCTAGAACCACCCAATTCATTGCTGCCCTTCCTAAGATGGACCGCTCAGAAATATAATAAGCAAAGAAGTTCTATGTTCCTTCTATGAAACCCTCATAAAATAACCCTTGTTTGTCTGGCCCAGGGATTATTGATAGAGGTGTCTGTCATCTCCCACAGCTCAAGTCAGTAAAGCTCTAGGATGACACAATTTATAGAGAGAAGGAAGCTTGAGCCCAAGGGAACAGAGTAAATTTCCCAATGTCACCGAGCTGGTTAATTAGAAGCAAAGCAGAAAGACTTGAAAAGAGGGCTCCTGAGCATATCCATTCAGACCCACAGGATACAGACAGCCCTGTGCTAATTAAAGCACTAGGGGAATTATGTTGTGGTTCCAAGGCTGCTTCTCTCTACCCACTACATGAGGCTACCTCAACCAAGATGAATGCAAAGTTTAAATAAAAGACAGGGTGCCCTGATGGAACTCACAAAATGGTGGGGGGGGAGGGTGAATAAGAGAGAAGTAAGCAAGATAAATGCATAAAAGAGAAGAAAACCAAGTGTTATTTGAATTCCCAGTGAAGAAGCATCATTATGCTAGGGAACTAGGGAAACTGGGAAGGTTCCATGATGATGACTGTACTTAAGTTATATCTTTAAAAATGGTCAGATTTCAACAGGAGAACATTGAAATGGGAAGGGGAAAAAAGTGTTATGAGTAGGTAACTTAGCAAAAGTCAGAATCAGAACATATGATGAAAATGATACTATTTGAGCAGAGTGTGGGTTACATGGAGTTAATAATGAGATGAGGCTGGAAATACTTGTCTAGGTCAGATTAGAGAGGCTCTTAACTGTCAGACCAAGGAGTTGTCACTTGACTCAGTATACAAAAGGAAGCCATTGAAGGGTCTTGAGAGAGAATGATGTTCCTGGATAATGACACCAGTGGATGGATGCATTAGAAAGATTGTGCGATTACTGTATGTATATAGCCTATATCAGATTGCCTTGGTCTTGGGGAGAAGGGAGGGGAAGAAGGAAAAATTTAGAACTCAAAATCTTATAAAAGTGAATATTGAAAACTAAAAATAATTTTTAAAAAAGGAAGAAATATTTGTGAAGGACATATTAGAAATGGGAAAATAAAAGTGGAAGACAACCAGTTAAGAGTCCAGTGGTAATGTAGGTTTGACCTAGGATAGTAAATATCAACAAAGACAGATTCAGAAGGAAAGGAAGCTATGAAAACAGCATGACCAATATGAAATCTAAGAGTTGATCGGATATTGGGGAGAGTGGTTTAAAGAGAGGGAATTGGCCAGCGGTGACTATTTGAAAGGCATCGCCCTTGGAGCAACTAGGTGGCACAGTGAATAGAGCACTGACCCTGGAGTCAGGAGGACCTGAGTTCAAATCCGACCACAGACAAGTTAACACAAAAACTAGCCGTGTGACCTTGGGCAAGTCACTTAACCCTAATTGCCCTACCTTCCCCCCTCCAAAAAGCAAAAGGAAAAAAAAAAGGCATAACCCTTGAAAGAAGCAGAAAACAGTGTTTAGGGAGAAAGTTAAGTTTAGTTTTGAATATGAGTTTCAGGGGCATATTCAATATCTAGCTATCAATATCTTGGAGTCTCAAGAGATAATTCAGGGATAGAGATAAAAATCTGAGAGTCGTCTTCATGAAGCTGTAGTTGAAGGCCAGGGAAATGAATGAAATTGCCAAGGGAGAGAGTGTACAGTGACAAGAGGAGAGTGTCAAGGATGGTACATTGGAGGAAAAGAACATTAGGGTTTATTTAGCAAGAGAACCCAGCAAAGGAGTCAGAAATGTGATCAGAGAAATAGAAGGAAAAATAGTAGATTATGATGTCCCTGAAACCAAGAAAAAAGAGTATACTGAGAACGAGGATCATTTCTGTCCTTGAATGAAACATATCCTGTGGATAATGGAAGCCAGTACTGATAGCACCCCAATCTCCTGTCCCCTCTCACAGCAGCCCCAGACTAGAGGAATGCATACTACCTTCTGGAGTAGATTTTTCTCCTGCAGAAGTCTACTCCAGGTCAAGTAATGATAAGGATCACTCCAAATTGGTCAGATCCACATTTATTTAGATCTTCCATGAATCTCTACAATTAAAAAATCTTATTTCCTTTGGATGTTAGCTCCCTAACTCTATTTTCCCCTCTCCAACCCTGTTCATCCTGCATGTTCTCATCAGATCAAGCTTGTCAAAACACCATTTTGCTCTCATGTGAAGATAGCTGGTCATCTAGACTCCCATTTAACAGATGACAAAGCTGAGGTCCAGACTTACTTGCCCATTGAAACCAGATAGTAAACAGCAGAGGCAGTATCTAAAGCAGGTCTTCTGGCACCATAGTCAACACTTTCTCCCCATAAGACTGGTTGGGTGCTTGCTGCAGTCAAATTCTACGATCTAGGTGGAACTCTATGACATGGTGAAAAGAACACTGGGCGTTGGGTGTCAGGAGATCTGGCGTGAAGGCTGGTTTAACAATTTACTTACTGGAGGACATCAGATGAACTGCCTGCCTCTTTGGAGCTCAACTTTGTCGTCTGTATAATAAAGAGGTTAGACTAAATGATCTCTATGATCCGTTTTAGGTTTGATGTTCTAGGAGTCTAGGAGTTATAGATTATATAGCTGTAGGGGAATATAGAAGGGCCTTGGAGATGCAGAGTCAATTTTTAGAGTAATACTTTCAAGCTCTACAGAGGAAAAAGAAAAAAAAAACTGTGGGCTTTCCCTAAAACTTTTTTTTTACTTTCCCAAAACCACATCCCTCAGAAAACTCCTGGAAACAATTCAAACCCAAACTGCTCTTGAAAGCAACCATGATTTATGGGACTGGAAAGGAGAATAAGAGGCCATTGAGTCTGTCCCCTGGCTTTTGGGAGGGCCATGTCTTACTCAACCCCAGAAAGTGTCCCAAAGAAAGAGCTGCTTTGGGCGTCAGGAGTCCTGCCAACTGTGTCACTCATTCAAGGTGTGGACTGATTCTCAGTGACCTTAGATTTCCCATCTGAATCATCAGGATAAAAGGGCTTTCTTCCTTCCTTTCCATGGGTGTTGTGAGGCTTGCCTGAGTTAAACATTTGTTAAGAACTTTGCAACAGGATAGGGGATGGGGCCTAGACCTGTGATTTCATTGACACAGGGAACTCCCTCCACCAATGCTTGGCTGAAAGTACAAAGTATTATTATTATTGTTGGATAGAAGAAAGGTATTATACAAGTGCAAAGTATCATTTTTCTCTGCAGGACATGTTATCATGCCTAATCCCCAGGAAATGTATGGCTTGGAGTCTCCAGCACTGCCCCCCTCATTTGTATCAAATGCCACTAACTGGAGTTAGCAGAGAAATCCTTGAAGAACGTTTATGGGGTTTTGTTGTTTTTTTTTTTTCTTCCCTCTGGAGAAGTGATATCTTCTCACCTGTTCTTGACATAGTTATATAGGAATCAACAGAAAGAACATTGAATTTAAGGTTAGAGAATTTGGGTGTGAACTTCAATTTAGTTACTTACTACTTTGGCAACCTTGAAAAGTCATTTAATGACTCAAGGATTCAATTTCCTCATCTGTAAAATGAAGGAAATGGATTCAATGACCTCTCAGGTCCCTTCCAGCCTCTCTCTCTCTGCTCCTATCACAGTGGTTGGTATACGCTCAGAGCTTAATAAATGCTTTACTTATCTTTGCAGAACCTGAAGGTCATGGCATCACTTCCCTGATGTCATGGTCCTCTTTGAGAATGAAGGACAAATTACCACAAAGAGCCTGAAGAGGAAAAGACAAAGGGAGAGATGTGAGATCAGTCTTCAAGTGTTTGAGATGACCTTGTGGAAGAGGAGATTCAATTTGTTCTGTTCAACCCTAGAAGAGAGAACTTGGAGAAATGGGTAGAAATTTCAGAGAAGCAGACATGGTCTTGAAATCAGGAAAAACCTACTAACCTACTAACCATCAGAGCAATCCCCAGATGGAATGGGCTGCCTTGAAGGAAGTAAGTTTTCCTTCTCTGAAGGTCTTAAAGCAAAAGCTGCTTGACCTTTTGTCCAACATGGTTCGGAGGATGTTTGTATTTAGGTATGAGTTGGACTCAGTGGCTTCTGAGGCCCTTCTAACATTGAGATTATGAAACTCTATGATGGCATATTCTATTTAATTACAAGGTGATAGTACTTCACTTAGAATTTGTTTCCACCAAAACTGTATTTTAATGTGGTCAAGTCTCCTTTCAGAGGCTACACAGCTTTGGTGAAAGTACAGGAATTCTGCGCAGATGAGGAGCAAGGAGTAGACAAAAATTCTGCTTTTCTCCCTAAATTCCACAGTGACCCAAATGCCTGAAATGGACTTTCCACATATTTCAACTGTTCCAGATCTGCCTGTACCACAATGGTCACCTTCTTCACAAACACAATGATAGAGGCAAAGGTTATCTTTGCTCTCTGCTACTAAGAAGGAAGTGAATTCACCCACAGAGAACATCCAAGTTTCATCCAACAGATCTTGGCAAAAGACTGATCTATCTCAATAGGAGGCATTCATGGACATACAGGATTCTCCAACCAGAAGGAACCTGAAGAACGTAAGCCTCTGGCCTCTCAGTGGTATTATGTACCAGTCATCTAATGAGAGAGCTGTTTTTCCTTCAGTCACTAGGGTTGGAGATTCCACAGTCACCCTGTGTAGCCTTTGATCACATATACTGCTAGTTCTTCTTTATATCAGACTGACAGCTCTCTGGAACCTTAGCCTTTACCTCTCTCCTTTGCACTCTCTGTGAAGATGGAGATGGCTGGCCTTGCTCTTTATGGGTAGATATTGGCATCTACCACGTCACCCTTCTAAGCCATCATTGAAGTAAATAGCCACTGCCTTAATATGTCCAAGAAGAAATGACTCTCCTTTTTTTAAACTCAACCCATGATTTCATCAGTATAGCGAATTTCTGATGAGGAAACTCATTCTACCAATGCACACTGGCACCTGCTCTGTATCTTAAAGCCTTAGAGCTGTGGGGCACTGAGAAGTTAACTGACTTGCCTGGAGTCACTGGCTCTCTGGTCACTGGTCACTACATCATATTGCCTGATCCTCTTATGGTCTTTTAATTTTAGTTAACAACAATGCTAATAATAATGATAAAAATACAGACAGCTTATATTTAGTGGTAATCGTCTTATGTCTTCTGGGTTCATTTGAAATAAGAATGGCAACACTGACATGTTTCAGTTCTTACATTCTCATGGCAGCATGTGGGTTGTTATACCAGGACTCTTGACACGTTCCATATTTAGGTACCAGCAGCTAAATGAATGTTTATTCACCGTCTAAGAGCCATGTGATTCTTAGTACCCTCTTCTCTCTTTTCTGCTACTCTGCCCACATCATGGTGGACACAGAAGGAACACGTGACTGAGGGTTGTTTGGAGTTGTAGTAAGGGTGAAACATCTAGGAAAGACGTATAAAAACATATTCAGGAAAAGAGGTGAGAAAGTCATGTAGAATGAGTAGCTCCCGCTAGATGTTCATTCTAAGTACTTAACATGGAATGTTAAGAGGCCTAGAAGAATGTCTCCAGCAAGTTGTGAGAATTCTTAGGAAGCCATAGAAAAGAACTTCATAGAATAAGTTGTGAGTGGTTTACAAAACCATTGGAAGAGGTACCTAGATTGGCCAGATCCAAGAAGTACTGCTAGGCCTATATCCAAAAGAGATCAAATAGAAAAAGTCCTTTATGTACTCCCCAAAAAATTTAGAGAAGCTCTTTCTATGGTGGCAAAAAACTAGAAACTAAGAGGATGTCCAGCAATTGGAGAATGGCTGAAAAAATTCATGGTATATGAATCTGATTGAATACAATTGTGCTATTAAGAAATGAGGAAATAATGCCAAAGGGCTATAAAAATGTACATACTCTTTGACCCAGCAATACCACTACTAGGTCTGTATCCCAAAGAGATCATAAAAATGGGAAAAGGATCCACTTGTACAAAAATATTTATAGCAGCTCTTTTTGTGGTAGCAAAGAATTGGAGACTGAGGGGATGTCCATCAATTGGGGAATGGATGAACAAGTTGTGGTATATGAATGTAATGGGATACTCTCATGCTATAAGAAATTATGAGTAGGCAGACTTCAGGAAAACCTGGAAAGATTTGCATGAACTGATGCTGAGTGAAGTAAGCAGAACCAGAAGAACACTGTACACAGTAGCAGCCACATTGTGCAATAACTGACTTTGACAGACTTAGCTCTTCTCAGCAGTGCAAGGATCTAAGACAACTCCAAAAGACTCATGCTATCCATATCCAGAGAAAGAATTTTGGAGTCTGAATGCAGATGGAAGCCAACTATTTGTTTCTTTTTCTCTTGTTTTGTTTTTTTTCTTCTTTCTTGTGATTTTTCCCATCAGTTCTAATTTTTCTTTACATCATGACTAACGTGAAAATATGTTTAATATGAATACGTAAGTAGAGCCTACATCAGATTGAATGCCATCTTGGGGAAGGGGGAGGTGATGGAGAGGGATAAAATTTAAAACTCAAAATCTTATGGAAGTGAATATTGAAAACTAAAAATTAATTAATTAATTATATATTTTTTTAAAATGAGGAAATAGATAATTTCAAAAGACAAAGACTTATATGAAGTGATGCAGACTAAAATAAGCAGAACCCAGAGAACAATTTATATCATAGCATCAATATACTAAAAATGAATAATTTTGAAGATTTTTATAAACTGATAAAGAAATTAGAACCAAGAGGGAAAAAAGTCATCTAATAGCCATACTGTAAAAACAAACAATTTTGAAAGCTCTAAAAACTGTGATCAATATAATGACCATTTATGATTTAATAAGACCAATGATGAAACATCCATTTACAGAGACATGATGAATTTAGGATACAGAATAAAACTCTTTTTATTTTTTGGTATACAACCCTTGGAGGGATTTTTTTTCCTTAACTATATACATTTATTACAGGAAATTTATTTTTCTTTTTCTTCCCAATAGGGTAAGGGAGTCAAAATAGATTTTTGTTCATTTTTTTAAACTAGAGTGATGAGGGGTGCTATGGATGTGAAAGGTTCTTTTAGATGAGGTCATTCTATTATTAGTTGTACTGAAGGGTTTTCCTTGATCACAAAGCACAACTCAAGAAGTGGGAATAATCTGTAAATGTATGTAATATAAAAACAAAACATGTCAATATAACTTTTTAAAAACTCTATGAAGTAAAACAAAGTCTTTACAGAGTTTTTAGTTTTTTTTATTTTTTTTTAAATTTTATTTTAGTTTGTAGCATTCATTTCCACAAGATTTTGAGTTACATATTTTCTCCCCTTCTTTCCCCTACCCACTGCCCCAAAACAGCCATCCCAGTGTGTCCCCCCTCCCCCAGTCTATTCTCTCCTATGTCACTTTTCAGTAGGGCAGGATGGATCTCCCAACCACAGTGCCTGTGTATCTCAAGTTCCAGT
>CM053591.1:166018269-166031184 GCA_028646515.1 Pseudochirops corinnae
GTGTATGAGAAACAGCAAGAAGGTGTGGGGAGGTGGATCATGGAGTGTGTGGAGAGTCACTATGTGTAACACTGGAAAGGTTGGGGCTGGGGGAGGAGGGTGAGGGATTATGAGAGACTCTAAATGCCAAACAGAGATCCTTCTATTTGCTCCTGGAAGGTAATAGGAAGCCACTGGAGTTTACTGAGTAGGGGGGCTGATGAAGTCACACCTATGCTTTAGGAAAATCCCTTGGGCAGCTGCACAGAGGCTTGAAGCAGGGAGAAAAATTTCAAGGCTAGCCTCAATCTCTTCAGTGTGTCAATCAGTTACTAGTTAGCTCAGCGGGTTAGAGCTTAGATCTAAAGAGGCCAAGGTCATAGTTCAGTTCCTAGTTAGCCACCAGCTGAACCCCTCCCTCCTCCCACTCCAATGAGTCACTTTACAAATGGTCATTATAGCTTGATATTTATGGTGGAGATACTTTCTGGACCACAGATTGAGAAACAAGGTTTGACAAAGGATATTCCCTTAGCAAAGTCTCATTAAAAGTATAATGAATAGCCCTGAAAAATATGGGAAGGGTGGGAAGAGGAGGCCCTAAACCAACAATGAAATTTAAAACAGAGACACAACAGTTAACATCTGAGTGAAAACACAGCAGAACAATAGAGGATCAACTGAAACTGGTCCAAAACCTTCCAGTAATGTACATATTCAAATCTATTCAATTAGGCAAGTGTTAAGCACCTATTACTGCCTGGTCTAAAATAGTTTATATTTTCCTGGGGAAGTGGGGATGGGGGTGTGGAGAGACTAGAAGCCTAGACAAATAAATTATATGAGTATCTTCTACAAGACTCTCTGGGGTCCTTATCCCAAGTCCCATTCACAGTAGAAAAGTGAGGTTCCCCAGAAAGCAATTAGCTATATTTCTGGGTTCTAGGAATAACCCTAAAGGATTATGGAGGTTTTTTTTTAAAATAACACCATAAGCTGAACCAGAGGTTCCCAAAGTGGGTGATACTGCTCCCTGGGGAGTACTAGAATGGTTCAAGTGGGGTAGTAACCTCAGGTGCAGTTGGGGGGGGTGGTATTGAATAAAAATAAGGAGCCAGTGGAAGCATAAGGAAAGAAGAGAAGAACATTTTGAAAAACCATTCATACATGTTTTATCTGTTGTATAACTGAGTTAAAGTTGTATGATTACATTATTTTCAAATAAACACACAAAATACAAGTTATAACTGATCAGTGGTCAAGTCCGCTGGCAGGACTTACCAAGCAAGTGTTGGCAGGCAAGCATGTCACAAATGCAGTGAAGTCCAGTAGGTATACGTGAATGTAATGACTTGTTTACAATACGATACCATATATGGTTACACGACTCAATATTACATCATCAAAATCTCAGTGCAGGAAAAAACCCACAAATTTACAATAAATTATTAAATTTAAGATACATTTTTAAAATGTCATATTTCTTTCAAAATTTCAAAAAAATTTCAAAAAATTTATACATAAATATGTATACATATGTGTTTATGTGTGTGTGTATTTTCCATTTTCAAATTTCAAAAAATTTCAAATTTTCAAAAAACCATCAAGGGTTAAAGAAAATAGATTTCCAGGGAGGCGCTTAGTATTTTTTTTTTAAGGGGGGCAGTAGGTCAAATAAATTTGGAAACCTCTGGGCTGGACCCACCATTATAGTGGGTTCTCATCAGGATCATTTAATTCAGTTATTTTATTAATAGCATCTAGCTAGTTCCAGTCAGTAACTTCTCTATGTCACTGATTAACCCAGGGATTAAATACCCCTTTGTCCTCAATCAATATCAATCAGCTTTTTTATGAAGGAATATTTACTGAAAAGATATAGTAAGAATAGAAGTTACAATGTATTTCTTTGAAAACCAGGGTGCATTCCCCTCCTCTACCACTTTGGCCCCTGGGCAGAACCTGCTCAGACTTAAAGTGGATGCAAACAAAGCATCCTCCCCACCAAACTTATTTCCAAATGTGAATAATCAATTAATCTCTAGCCTTTAAAACTCAATGTCTCACCTACTGAGTGGATTCACTTTTGCACTGAGTCTCACAGTTGAGGTTGTTCCTCAGGGTTACTCTGGTACCTCACCTGCTCAGCTGCTGAAATTCTCTGGCATGAACTACAATTCCTGGACCCCTCACACCTTCCTTTTTCTACCTTTGGAAGTGTACAAGCTCATAGCTGTCCAGTTTTCCTTCACCTAAGATGGGAAAGAATAGACAGAACAGGGACAGAAAAGCATGCATATGCTCCCAACTTCATGGCAGCTGAATATAAGAGAGGGCCTCCAGGGAGAGACTTGAGTGAGGAAGACCCTCTCCCACCTAAAGGCTCACAGAAGTTCATTTTTTGCATTCAAAGGCATTCAATGAAAGATAAGTCAATCTGGCCATTTAATGCCTTCTGTAAGGACATCCATTCTAGCTACCTTGAAAGGCTCCTCTCCACTAAAGTTGGTTGGTTGGTGATTGTCCTACGTTCTCAAAGAGGACCAAAAAATCACATCATTATGCTTGGCAAGTTACAGTGTGTCCAGTTGTGACTGATCAGAACAATATGAACTAGGAATGTTCAACCACAGGTTGGGCCCAAACAGCCCACGTGAACATTTGGGGTGGGTTCTCTAAATTTGTGTATCTCCTGTTTATTTTGAACTACCTTAATTCTGCTTTGCTCATAGAGCACAGCAGCTTCTCTGATGGACATGTTATGCTGAGCAGTTCCCATGTCACACAATCAATTCCAAAGTTCTAGAGAGAGACCTTGAGAGTGTCCTTGTATCTTGACTGCTATGTGAAAGTTTGTCCTGTGTGGGTTTTCCATAAATTAGTCTTTTTGGCAAGCATATGTTTTGCATTCCAACAATGTGGCCAGTCCATTGGAGTTGCACTCTCTGAAGCAGAGTTTGAATGCTTGGTAGTTTAGTTCCAGAAAGGACTTCAGTGTCTGATATCTTATCCTGCCAGGTGATCTCCAGAATCTTCCTAAGACAGTTCAAATGAAACAGATTCAGTTTCCTGACATGGCTCTGGTAGACTGTCCAAGTTTCATAAGGTATATAACCTTGAAAGGCTTCTCTCCACCAAAGTAATCAAACAGCAAACTCATGGACATGAATTTATATATATATATATGTATATACATACACCTACACACATATGTATATATATTTATGTATAAAGCACTTTGCAAACCTTAAAACAATAGATCAATGCTAGTTATTATTAGCCAGTCTTAATTATTAATAATTATTATATTAATGAAATGAGTTTGTTTAATAATATTGGTTCATAATGTTAACAACATATTTTAAATATATTGATTATTGATGATAATATCTGATAATTATTAATATTAATAATACCTGGGCATGTGCAGAAATCCACATGGGACACTGTCTAAAGCAGAGCGCACTGTAAATACTTAAAAGGACTAACTTCTCACTGGTTAGTCCCCATCATGAAAATAGTAGAATAATTTCAAGGAAAGAATGCTAACAACTGGAAAGATCAGGAAAAGTGTTCTGTAGGAGGTGGCAGTATAGCTGTGCTTTGAAAGAAGCCAGGAGTTTCTGAGGCAGAGGTAAGGAGAGAGGGCATTGTGAACATGGTGGACCACTTGTGCAAAAGTATATAGTCAGGAAATGGTGTTTGATCTATGGAAAACAACTAGCAGACCATTTAACTGAAAGAGAGCATGTGGAGGGGAGTATAGTACTATGAAATAAAATGGGAAAAGTAAGCAGGAGTCAGACCGTGTTGGATTTTGAACGCAACACAAGGTGTTGTATTTCATTCTACATCAGCAGTTCTCAACCTGTGGGCCGTGACCCCTTTGGGGGTCCAATGACCCTTTCACAGGGGTTACAGGGGTCACTTAAGACCGTCAGAAAACACATATTTCCAATGGTCTTAGGAACCGAGACACCGCTCCTCTATAGGTCTCCAGGTGGGTCCGCCCACTTGCAGATACGCCCACATGTGAGTATTAAAGGGTCTCAGCATTAGGAAGGTTGAGAACCACTGTTCTAGATGCAACAAAGAGCCATTGGGACACAGAGTAACAGGGTCAAAATTTGTGTTTTAGGAAAACCAGTTTGGTAGCTGTGCAAAAGATGGATGAATGAGAAACAGGAGAGACAGGTGAGACAGGGAGAATAATTTTGAGATTATTGTAATGGTGCACATGAGAGGTGAGAAAGGCCTGGAAGTGGAGAGAAAGGACAGGTGCTAGATATGGGGAGAAAGAATTGACAAGGCTTAATGATTTATTGGATAGTGGGGATGTAAGTTTGGGGAGGGCATGAGGGAAATGGATAATTAGATGATTCCCAATCTGAGTGAAGGAAAGGAACTCAGAAATTGGGAAGTCTGGAGGTGGGATGGGTGGATAGAGAGATGTAATGACTTCTGTTTTGAACATGCTGAATTTGAGATGGCAACAAGACTCGCAGATGGACATGTCCAGCTGGTAGGTGATAATATCAGACTGTTTAGCCTAAATAGTATCCATCCATTCATCCATCCATCCACCCACCCATCCATCCATCCATCCATCCACCCATTCATCCATCCATGCATCCATCCATCCATCCATCCACCCACCCACCCAATCCATCCATCCATCCATCCACCCACCCACCCAATCCATCCATCCATCCATCCATCCACCTTAGGGCTACAGATGCAAAGAGATGATAGAGAAAAGAGAGCCCAGGACAAAGGGGACTCCACACTTAGTAGGATGTTGATCTACCAAAGGCACCTGAAAAGAACCCAAAGGAGAGGAATATCTGGGAAGCCAAGGGAGAGGAGTGTCCAATTTCCTCCTTTCTAAAATTGAAGTTAAACTAGATGATCATGGAGGTCTTTTCCAGCTCTAACATGATACTTTGAGTTTATTTTTTTGCTTCTAGCTCTCTTTTCTTCCCTCCTCCCCCTTCCCCAAAGTATCCATCTGTTTTCTATAAAGTTAACAACTCCATCCGTGCCCTTGCAGTGTTCAAATCAGAGGCTTAACCAGGTTGTGATAAAAGGGCTTTTGCCCTAGAGTTGGAAATTTACAGAGCCCCTTGGTAGGAGAGGACTTGTTATCTTCTAAGGAACCAAAATCTAGGGCAAATCTAGTTTTATTACTAGGAGCTGTAGTTGTGTGGATCAGGTGACAGGCCAAGAGAAGGGGGGAAATGTTAGAGAGATTCCAATTCACTTTCAAGATTGCAGATGAGTGGAGTGTACTCTCTGCACCCTCTGTAAAGACTCCTCAGAATGAGAAGGGAGAGAAACTATCTGGAAATCAGAGATAGACTTTTATAAGACTGGACAGCCCTGAGTCCTGGGTTTACACAACCTAGGACCCTTCCCCTCTTCCCTTGTTGTCATCAGCATTAGGCCCCTTACTGGAGTTTTAGACCTCCACCCTTGTATACCACACCCTTAAGCCTTAGGCCCTTTTTCAGGAGTTTTTGACCTCCACCTTTGCTTGTGACCTTCTCCCCTCCCTTGCTTTGGTGTTTACCAAATAAGGACATGGATGATACCTTGGCTTCCTGCCCCAACTCCTTGCCAATAGGAGATAGTGGTGGGCTTCTTTATTATCTGTCACTGGGTTAGATTTTGAGCTAAGACTGAGATCCCGCCTCCTAGCCAGTGGGAGAAGGGACAGCCAAGGCAGGGGGCTTGACTGTCTTAGGGCATAAATTCTTGTTCTGTCTTGTAACAGGCCTCCTCTCCTTGTTCCCCGCCATGGAGAGGAACACCCTCTTACTTTGGGGGAAGAGAATAAAACTTCCTGTTCCTTCCTCAAGATACCTCTGACTTTTGATTTTTCTTGAGTAGGGGATTTTTGGGGTCCCCGTACCCCACACACAGAGGCCACAACAAAAGGCCTCCCTCGGGTTAGCAAGATGGAGACTCCAGGCCCCTTGGTGCAAAGAGCAATGGTCCTTGTGGAGTTACCTCAAAGCACATTCCGCCTCCTGTCTGTGGGCAAGCATAGTCTGGGTACTAGGACCCTTCAAGCCAGCAAGGCAGTCCAAAGAAAATAAAGGCCTGGGGGACCTAGCCAAAAGCGTGATGAGTGGTCCCATGAGCTGAGAGACCAGGACCCTGCCAGGGACACTAACAAAGTTTCCCCTCCCCTCTGGGAGGGGCCAATATTTCCCCTCTTCTAGGATTTCTCTACAACCTTTCATGAGCTATCCCTTCTGATAGGCCTCAGACTTCCCCATCCCAGGGACCTTTTTTCCCCCTTTCATTCCAGCTTCATCAGTTTCTCTGTCCACTGTTAATAAGTTGGGAGCAGGTACCTGGGACCAAGGTAGCTTTAAAAGACCAACACCTCCAGCCACCGGCCACCGGCCACCGGCTGAGCTGCTTAATCTGAGGCATATGACTGGGGCTGCTGCTCTGAAAGGGGCAAGGGCACCATGTTCCAAAGGAAACTCAAATGACAACAACCTGACTGAAAGAGCATTGGCCTAGGAGGTGAGAGAATTTGGTTTCTAGTCCCTGCCCTGATACTAACTCTGAGCCTCTGTTTCCTCCTATAAAATGAAGGGGCCCTTCCAATAGTCAGTCTATCTGTGATACTGGGGTCTGATTTAATTTAAGTAAAAATTAAATGAGCCTCCTGTGACCTTGGCCAAGTATTTCCCCTCTCTGGGGCTGCTTCCTCCTCTCTAAAATGAAGTAGTTAAACCATATAATCTCTATGATCCCTTGCAGATCTGAATACTACTTTGAGGGTTTTTTTTTGGGGGGGGGGGTGCTAGCTTCAAGTCTTTTTTCCATCCCCTTCCCACCCGAAGCGTCTGTTTGCTGTAAAGGTTACAATTCTATCCTGCCCTGCAGTAATCGAGTTTCTTACATGCCAAGTGTGAAGAAACAACTGACCTTGGCACTTTGCTATCAAGAATAATTAGTTAAAATAGGAAGCTACACGATATGGTGCTTCCTGGGAGGTGGAGACTGGGCAGCTTCCCCAGTCATGGCCTTGCAGTGTCTCAGAATTCCGGACCGGGAGGTAGGGAAAGCTTGTGTCTAGAGCAATAATCTCTTCTAGAAGGACAGACCTTCTCCCCCAGCTGAGGGTGTCTTTCTTACTCATCACCCTGGGAATGGTTTCTAAAGCTTGTTCCGTTGCAAAGAGTCTTAGGGTCAGCTTTGATCTACTGTTGAAAAAAGTCAGAAAGGATAAGCTGAAGTTAAGATTGGAGGCAGATTGGTATTGGAACCTGGGTTCAAATCCAACCTCAGACATTTACCGTATAAGTGACCTGTGACAAGTCATTTCAATCCCCCATGTACCAGTTTTCTCAAGAGATTGGACTAAAAGGCCTTTGAGGTCTCTTTCAAGCTTTAGCTCTATGATCCTGTGAGTTAGCGGGTGGGTAACCTCGAAGGGAAAAGTTTCAGCCGAGTGACACAGACACAGAAGCCAGATTTCAAGTGCCTGGCAAGCAGAAGGTAAAGAAATGCAGGCTCCCATGTAGAAGTACCCTTTCTCGGAGTTTGGCTGTGAAAGCAAGAAGACATATAGGACGATGACTTGAGGGGATGGCAGGGTCAAGTGAAGTTTCATTTATTCGTTTGTTTATCATTCATTTGTTTCTTTGCTTAATTTTAACGAATGGAGACCTGGGTATATTCGTACAGAGAAGAGGAGTAGGTGGATAGATAATGTGGACTTAAAGATGAGGGAGAAGCTGCCGGAAGAGATGGGAGCAGAAGCATGTGTAGAAAGGTTGGCCTTGGCAAGAAGGCCCAAGTCTTATCAGAGACTGGAGCAAAGGGAAGAAAACCACTAATGACTTGAGAGATTTTTGAGGAATGATGTGGCAAGAAGAGGGAGTAGGTGTCTGCTGGTTTCTAGTGGAGGAACTCCTCCACTAAGAGGAAGAAGGCAAAGAGGCAGTTTAAGAGGTCTGAGGAAAAAGCCAGGGTTTGAGGAAGCTAGTGAGGAGTGGATGGCTGTAGATCCATCAGTCTTATGCAAAACTATTCTCTTTCTCCCTGTTGACGGTAACAGATAATATCTAGTATTTATGGAGTTTCAGTTTGCAAGGTACTTGATAAACAGTATACTAAATTATCATCACAATGACCCTGGGAGGTTAGTGCAAACCCTGTTATCTCCCTTTCACTGAGAAGGCTACAGAGCAAGGATTAGAGAATCCAAATGAAGAGTAGCTCAGGGTCACTTAGCTAAATCCGTGTCTGTGGGAGGATTTCCTCTCCGGTCATCCAGAGTCCCAGCCCAGCACTTTCTCCATTTCTTCTGAAGGACAGATGAACGAGTTTTAAACAGGCCCCTAGGGAAGTTAGGGACAGTGGAAACGCATGTATATGTAGGAGAATTGGGGCCTCAAAAATCACTGGGGCTTGTCAGAAGAAAGGAGAGGGGTTTCATTGTTGTTTATTTTTCTTTCAGTCCCTCTTAGTTCACCTTGGTAGGACAGGTAGGACCCAGCGAACATTTTATAAGAAAGATGGTGGCAGCATGATGCACCATGGTGCAGTGGAAGGAGTTCTACAAACACGGCTAAGGTTCATTTAGTCCTTGGAAGGGCCTCATCATCCCTTCTTTCATCACACCCATGACAACAAGCAAAGTTCTGGGGCTCTAGACTGTCTCCATAGCCTCAAGGGTTTCCTTGAGCCCAATGTCTCTCCAATTTAACCTTCACACAGCTGCTAAAGCAAAAGTCTGACCACTTAACTCCCTCCCTCAAGAAGCTTCCCCACTGTCTCTAAAACAAAATCTGGCTCCAGGCTGCCATTCTTGGCTGATTACATATAAACTCCCCTTTGTGTACTTAACATTTCAGTCAAACTGGCACCCTCGGTTTTTTCCCAGTGCATTGACATTCTCCCACCTCCATGTTTTGCCCAGGAATATTTTCCTCCCTCACCTGTGTCTCTCAGAACCCCGAGATCTTTTCAAGGTTCAGTTCAAGTACCATTCCTTTAAGTGGCCTTGCCCCTCTCCTACAGAAATTATTTTATTGTTTATATTTTTTATTTGCTTTCTATGAACGTGCAGTATCCTCCTAAAGTTGCTTTGTATGTAATTTGTATATATTTGGGCTTTTTTATTTTTTCCATTTTCCCCTTAAAAACAAAAGAAATAAATAGCATTTCTATATATGCAGTAGAACAGGGGGTGGGGGGGAAAGATGGTTGTATGAGATTCTGTACATCTCCATTATGTAGAGCTTGCTTTTCTTTCTCTTAGGGGACATAGCCAGTTCTTCTTAAAGTATGTTATAAATTCACCACGTACTTTGTGTCCACTTTTTATTTCCTTATCACTAGATAATTCCTTATCATCACTCTTCTTCCAGTTCCCTAAATGTGGTTGATGCCCAGAGCACTGGCCTTGGCCCTCTTCTGTTTCTCTAAATTCCCAGCACTGCAAATTATGACCTTTGTGACTTTGGACAAGTTCTCTGAGCCTGTTGGTGGAAAGGATCTCCAAAATCCCTTTGGCCCTAAATCTTTGATCCCAAGATCCTTGCCACCTCTTGGCTCATGACTTCCCAATCTGGGTCTCCTGACTCAATCTCTTCTTTGAGGATATACTTTTGCCAGAGAAAAACACGATTTTGAGCAGGGTTTCTATATTCTCCAAATTGTTCCCTCACTGAGGTGTGGATCTTTGGTTTGCCCCAACTGAGATTAAAATTGAGAAGCACTCTGACATAGTGAACTGAAAATTTAAGGCTCTCCTTAAAGTCAGAAACATTGAGATCTGTCTGACCAACTCTGCTTTCGTGACCATGAGCATTTCACCTCTCAGGGCCTCCAGGCAACTCTCAAAGACAAAGATAGGAACAAGTCATCGATAGGCATCAGTTGGGGAGAGGTTTCCAGGCACTGTAATTTTGTTTTTACCTTTGTGTGCCTCCTGTGGCTCTTCTCTACTCAAAGGAAAGCACTAGACACGTTTGTCCAATAAATGAACGGAGTCATGGCACATTTGATGGAGTCATTTAATGGATTCAGTGGCAGAGTTAGTTAACCATACAGTTGATTACAAAACAATCAACCCAGTAAATACAGTGTTTGTTGTTTTTAAACACCCCCTTCAACTTCTGCAACACTGATGGAACACATTCAGCAACCATGCAGAGATCTGATTTTTTTCTTCTCCCCCCCCCCCCCAGTCCTGACAATATATTCCATAGGAGATCAGTATTTTTTTACAATCTGCCTGAGTCCTGTCAAACATAGTGAGCCAAGGCATACACACATAAACACACACACACACACACACACACACACACACACACACATTTTGAACTGAACAACATCAAATAAAATGAGCATTGTAGAACAGAAGGAAGGGCTTGTACATTAAATTTTGAAACTTTAATATGTAGAACTTGCTTTCTTTTGAAGTTCATAATAAATTTACCAGATACTTTTCATAGTAAGCACTTAATAAATGCTTGATGACTGGACTTTCAAAGCCGAAGGACATTATATCCTAATGGAGGGGATAGAACTTGTAGAGGCAAGGTGGAATGGTGTTTTGTTCTGGGAAACCGGGATGATGAAAATAAAGATAGGGTAGTCCATCTACGCCCTAGCCAGAAGCAATAGCAGTGATGATTCTACTGGGGAGTTTATCTATCTAAGACTAAGGAAGGGTCCCGGTGGCCACTCTTTCTACTAATACAAATGAAAACCATCTTGGTCTTAGGGTACTTAGAGGTTAAGTGACTTGCTAGAATCACACAGACTTCAGAGGTGGGATTCAAACCTGGTTTTCTTGACTTTTCTGGGTCCAGTATCTTGTCCACTCAGCCAGGTTCAGGTTGTCCCTGTGCACACCAACAAAACCAAGCGACATGAGGAAAAGCTCATTCGCATAGTTCATGTTGCCCTCTGGCACATTTCCATAGCACTTTATACTTTCATTCTTTTACTTTCACATTCTATTTAGTATTAAAATTAATTGCTCCTGCGTTATTACTCCAAACAGAATAAGCTTTTGTGTTTTATTTCACCTACAAGGGATTTTTTACATTCTTATTTGTATCCTGCTATGCACTGATTGGACACTCAGTAAATATTTGTTGAATAAACAAATTTTATATCCATATGTATATATATGTGCATATAAATATATACACATATGTGTAGTTGTATACGTACATATATACATACACAGGCATACCTTGGAGATATTGTCGGTTTGGTTCCAGACCATCACAATAAAATAAGTCACAGGTTTCCCAGCGCATTTACAAGTTATACTTATGCTTCAATCTATTAAGTGTGCAATAGTATTATGTTTAAAAATACAATGTGCATACCTTAATTAAAACTTTATTGCTAAAAAATGCTACCCATCATCTGAGCCTTTGTGAGTCTTAAATCTTATTGCTGGTGAAGTCTTGCCTCAATGCTAATGGCTGCTGATGGATCAGGGTGGCGATTGCTAAAGGCTGGGGTGACTGTGGCAATTTCTTAAAATAAAACAGCAGTGAGGTTTGCCTCAATGATTGACTCCTCCTTTCACAAAAGATTTCTCTGTAGCATGTGATGCTGTTTGATAGGTTTTTAACCCACAGTAGAACTTCTTTCAAAATTGAAACCAATCTTTCTTAAACTCTGGCATGGTTTTATCAACTAAGTTTATGTGATATCCTATGTTGTGTCTCTGGGAATAGAGAGGCCGGAGGAGAGGGAGAGAGACAAGGAACTACCATGGGTAGAGCAGTCAGAACACACACAATTATTGATTAAGCTCACCCCCCTTATATGGGCACAGCTCATGGTACTCCAATACAATTACAATAGTAACATCATAGATCACTGATCACTGATTACCGTAACAAATATAATAATAATGAAAAAGTTTAAAATATTGTGAGAATTGCCAATTGACACAGAGATATGATGTGAGCACATGCTATTAGAAAATGGAGTCAATATCTAAATCATTAGTGATTAGAGAAATGCAAATTAAAACAACTCTGAGGTATCACCTCACACCTGTCAGATTGGCTCATATGACAAAAAGGGAAAATGATAAATTTTGAAGGGGATGTGGGAAAACTGGGACACTAATGCACCATTGTTAGAGTTGTGAACTGATCTAACCATTCTGGAGAACAATTTGGAACTATGCCCAAAGGGCTATAAAATTGTACACACCCTTTGATCCAGCAATACCACTACGAGCTCTGTATCCCAAAGAGATTTTAAAAAAGAAAGGGAAAAGGACCTACATGTACAAAAATATCTATAATATTTAAAGTATCTCTTTTTGTGGCGACTAAAAATTGGAAATTGAGGGGATGCCCATCAGTTGGGGAACCCCTGAACAAGTTGTGGTATATGGTTGTGATGGAATATGATTGTGCTGTAAGAAATGATGAACAAGATGATTTCAGAAAAACATGGAAATGGAGTGGCTAGGTGGCACAGGTGAATAGAGCACTGGCCCAGGAGTCAGGAGAACCTGAGTTCAAATCTGGCCTCAGACACTTAACACAAAACTAGCCGTGGGACCTTGGGCAAGTCACTTAACTGCCCTGCCTTCCCCCCTCCAAAAAGCGCCCCCCCCCAAAAAAAAAGAAAAACATGGAAAGAACTGATGCAGACGGAAGTGAGTGAAACCAGGAAGACATTGCAGACAGTAATGGCAATACTGTACAATAAACAACTGTGAATGACTTAGCTATTCTCAGTGATACGATGATGCAGGACAAGCCCAAAGGACTCAGGATGAAAAATGCTCTCTACCTCCAGAGAAAAAACTAGTGGCATTTGAATATAGACATAAGCATACTATTTATCTCTTTCTTCTATTATTTCTTCCTCTCTCTCTGTTTCTCTCTCTATTTCTGTCTCTCTCTGTTTCTCTCTTTCTCT
>CM053591.1:166040123-166070694 GCA_028646515.1 Pseudochirops corinnae
TATACTGGCTTCCAGCCCTTAGCCCCATGCCTGGCCCTATAGTAAGCATTTAATAAAGACTTATTGAGTGATCACTTCCTGGAAAGAACAGAAAAATTTCCACTAGTACTTTGGATTATATTTTCAGATGTTTCCAGGTGAGAGACAAACAACTCTTAACATTATACAATTATGTGTGATTTTTGGAAACAAACAAGATGTCAAAAGTTAACTAAATGGATAAATCTAGGAAGAATTTTATTATAGCCTATCCAAAGGGTTTCAGCTTGGGAAAGAGCAAAAGTATCTTACATCAGTCAGCCAGATTATAATTTGATTCTCGAAGAGTGAGATTACTTTCCAAAATAAGAGCAGGGGTTCTCATGAAGCTTTTATAAGATGGTCCATGAACTATTTCTGCTTATATAGCACACACTCACAGAGTTTACCATACTGAAGTTTTCATTGTTTGCCATAGGTACAGGCACCACAGCTTTGTGCAGATGTTTCACCATATCAGTATACCAGATACTTCACCAACTTTCTTTAAAGTGACAAAAATGCTTTTGGGGACAGGAGGAAGAGGGGACAAGCTGTGTAGACAGAAAAGGAAGGCAATTAGGAAATAGAGAAGGAAACTGGGATGAAGGATGAAAGCTGAAGAAATATTGGAAACATGGAGAAGCATGACTGACTGCCTCCAAAAGGGCTATAATTCCTATTCTCCACCTCAGGCCTGGGGTTCTGGCAAGTAGTGGTAGAATACCATGACCACTCAGTGAGTGCCCAGAAATTCAATTTACACATCACCTCTTTCTCCTCTGCTCTCCTCTGGCACCCTCAAAGCAGTGTTAATATTTAGACAAGAGGAAGGCCAAGAATAATACATGAAGGCCTCCACCTGTCGGTAAGTGTTTGTTGAAGATGATGATACTGATGAAACTGAAAAGGACAGGAAGAAGATGGAAGAGCAGTAAGAGGTGAAAATGAAGTCAAGAAGAGGCTGGACTGGAAATACTGGTTTGAGGTAGGCCTTGTGCTATTAAGGCAAAGAAAAGAGAAATGTGTGGTGTGTACGTGTGTGTGATATGAGAAGAGAATGGCCAACACATGGGCAATGGGAACAGTAACAACCAATCCCTTTCCCCACCACGTCAAGCTTGGGTAAGAAAGAGTTGCTTATCTCAATAGTTTCCATCTTGTGCTGAGACTCTTTTACAAATCAGGGCTGGAGAAAGTCACCAAGAGATCAATGGTGACAACTCATCTGTTCTCTCCTCTAATTCAAGTGGAGCCCAAGAGAGCCAGGACATAGGTAGATGAACAACTCTCCCTAAGGCTGTTGTCTAAAATAAAAAGTCCAGAGGACACAGGTAGCTCACTTTAATTGGAAACCCAACATACAAGAGAGAGGCAATGCAATGTTAGGGGGTGAGCATTGGTTTTGGACTCAAGCTTGGATCTGAGCTCCAATCCTAATTGCATGTCTTTCAATAACTTATTTGACTCTCTGGGACTATTTGGTCATCTATGGGCAGATATGACAATAATATGGAGACTATCTGCCTCAAAGGGTTGTGGGAAGAAAAGTGCTTTTGTGAATCTCCAATCAGCATTGTAAGATGAGCTGTTATTATGAAATGGAATTATAGAAAATGTCTTAGTTTTTTAAAGAAAACTCAAAGTAAAAAAAAAAGAAAGAAAGAAATCTCCAAGTAAGGGCACTCCCTTTATCCCCAGGATAAAGTTGTTTCCTCCTCCATGAAATGGAGCTCAGAATATCTATCTCACAAGGGTCCTGGGAAGGGAAGCATTTCGGTACTTTGGAGAGTTCACTGAATTTGGAATCCAAGGGCCAGAGTTTGAGTCTTAATTGTTACTTCCTGCAACCTTGTGGTTCTTGGGGGCTTCTTGACAATTTTTACTAAGTATACTGTGTGCTGAATGGGAAATACAAGTGTACCTTAGATACCAGTCTCTGCCATCATGGAGTTTACAGTTTAGCAGAGGATATGGATTTATATGCTACTAATTATTCATATGTTATTAATTTTGTCAACATATACTGAGTGCCTATGTGTACAACACTGTCTGAGGAATCAGAGAGAGACAAATATAGCCCCCATAGGTTCTGGGCTCACTCTCCTAAACCCAATTTGTATTGGTAGGTCAATTACTCAGAAGTCAACTACTGCTCCAACTCACCTAGGAGTTCTGTTGTTGTTCAGTCATGTCTGACTCTCTATGACGACATTTGGGGTTTTCTTGGCAGAAATACTGGAGTGGTTTGCCATTTCCTTCTCCAGTCCATTTTACAGATGAGGAAACTAAGGCAAAAGGGTTAAATGACTTTCCCAGGGTCACACATCTAGTAAGTGTCTGAGGCCAGATTTGAACTCAAGTCTTCCTGACTCCAGGATCATTGCTCTGGAGTACCTTCAAAGGGCTGTGGGGGTTCTAATGCTACCACTCTCAAGTCCCCATCTAATGTGTTTCCCCATCATGGGTCCCAATTTTATTTAGATCATTTGCTTTCTCTTCAATATCAATGAACCAATTACCATAAATTAGCTTTTATAAATGACCCTTTGCCATGAAGGTATAACTAGGACAGAAACAGGGCCCACTTTCCCCCCTCCATAGCAAGTCATGTCAAGTCTAGCTGTACAATGCCTCATTTATCTATCCCCTTCTACACACTCTCATGGCTAAGGCCCTAAGAGTTCGGGACTTCTTTACCTTCTGTCTGGACCATTGGAATGGGCTCAAGTCTCTCCCTTCTCCAATTTATCTAGCTTTCACACAGCTGCCAAATCAATTTTCGTAAGACACAGGTCTGATAATGGATATTTCCTCCCCTGGCCAAAAATTTTCAGTGGTTCCCTAGTGTCCCTAGAGTAAAATACTAATTCCTCAGCTCGGAATTGAAAGCCTTCTGCTCTGGCTCCCATCTATCTTGACAAAAACTCAATCATTCCATCCACTCAATATTCTAGCCAAACTGGCTGTTCCCCAAATTTAACATCCCATTCCCTCTCTCCATGTCTCCCATATCTAGAATGTACCTCCTCATCATCATTGTCTCTTAAAATCCTTAATGTCCTTCAAGGTTATATAGAGTGCCACATCCACCTGCTACCCTTTCTCCTCAACCTCCATTCACCCACACAAGAAAAACACTTTCTCTTCCCCTCAGATTATCCTTTGTCCACATACATTTGTATCCCCTACTTGAATTTAAACTCTTGGAGAGAAATGAATATTTATTTCATTCCTTATATCCCTGGGATTTAGCATAGTGTATTCACACAGTAGGTACTTAATAATTTTTAAAAATTGAATTGAAATGAAGGATAGATTGGAGATGGGAGAGTTTGGAGGCTGAAAATGTGTTAGGAGGCTATTGACAGGGATTGAGCTATAACAGCAAGGGCTGTCCTTGGTCCTGCTCTCTACCTGTTCTCCTTTGGAAAATCAAATTCCCTTCTAACACCTAACAACTGCCTCAATGCAGATGACTCCCAAATGCTTATCTCCAGCCCTGACCTCTCTTGTAAGTTCCAAACTCACAACTTCAACTGCCCCTAGTACATCTCTACTTGTTTGAGCCCAAAGCACGTCAAAGTCGATACATCCAAAACAGAGTATATGAGTATCCCCAAACAAGCTTACCTCATTATATAGTGACAGTGTTAGCATTTGACCCATGTTGCTACTGAGTAGCCTTAAGATCTCTGGTGAGAGTCAGAAAGACTCAAGTTCAAGAATTCTTTGACATACTGGCTGTGTGACTCTGGGAGAGTCTCCTTTAACCTCTCAGTGCTCCCTAAAAATTCTCTCTAAGTAACAGAGGAGCAGCTGACTGCTCTCTGGAGTTTCTACACTAGGTACTACCCAAATGGGTGAAATCACAGATCTGGATCCCTTAACCCCACCCCCAAGAAATTTCTGGTAAGACTAGTGGTAAATACAGTATACATTATAGCTACCTATAATTAAGAACCACTTGGTTAAGATGGAACAAAGTAGTTTGCATTGAGAGCTCTGTGATCAGTGGAATGTTACACCTCTGGAAAGACTAACTCACAGCGACCCCACCTTTCTTTTCCTGGTACTTCTATTCTCTTTGCCTGCTTTCCTGTCTCTGCTCTCACGGTTTTCTAATCCCCAGCATAGTGACATCATGGATAGAGTATCAGCCTCAGAGTCAGGAGAACGTGGGTTCAAGTCCCCACTTTGACATGTCCTGTGATGTAGCCATCTAAACTCTCAGTCCCTCAGGCCAGCTCTGGAAATGACAGATTGCTGTTCTGCCTTGGTGGAGGAATTTCCACACCAGAAAGTTCTCTGCAGAAGTGAAATCAGAGATCCAGACACCATCACTCCCAATCCCCCCACCTCAAATGCTGTGAGGAAGAACCATACCTCCTCAGTACTTTATATCTTCCCTCCTCCCCCACCAAAAAATACCCCATTTTACTTGTTAAGAAAGAGAACAGAATACCTGGTGAATGGAGAGTTCAGAGAGATGAATCTTAGTCTCATTTTTCACCAATTAACTCTTATTATTCTGGGGAAGTCAATTAACTTCTTTCTTGGTTTTCCTGGTTCCTAAATGTTTTCCTCAAGCTTTCCCATCTACTAAATGGGGATGATAACAATAATCTACATTATAGGACAACTGGGCAAATCCATTCATGTAGTGGATAGCATGTCAAACTTAGAGACTAGAAGATCTGGGTTCAAATCTTGCTTCTAATACTTTGCTGAGTCATTTTTCTCAGCTTCAGTTTCCTCATTTATAAGACTTCAAAATAAGCATAACACTACCTGTAATATTTACTTCCTAAAGTTGGTTTGAGACACAATGTGATTCTCTGCCTGTCTTTCTTCTCTCTGTCTCTCTCTGTCTCTCTCTGTCTCTCTCTCTCCCCCCTCCCTCCCTTTCTCCACCCCTCTCTCTATTTATAGATAGACAGATTTGCAACACTATTCAATGAATTCTGAATAGTCTAAGTGCGGTTTTAATACTAGGTAGGAAAGCAGGACGGAACAAGGGACAACTTATTTAAGACTTTAATACCTTAAAACTGAGCTGAGACTTTGGGGACACACCATGTAAGAGTGAATTATTCATATACCAAGAGCCCTGAGATTTTCATGCCCTCAGTAAAATCACTCCTGCTTTATAGTTACTAATGACCTCAGGAGAATAGACAAATCCAGTGACCCTTTCTTAATTTCCATCACGTTTGACTCCTCTGCTACCTTGGGGGAATAACCATACCTTTCTCCATAAAAACCTTAGCTTCCAAAATCCTGCCCAACCTGTTTCTTTTGTTTTTGCTCTTTTTAAAGGTTTTTTTCCTTGCTTTTTTTTTTTTTTTGAGGATTGTTGTAGCAGTCTAATTAGTCTTGCCTCCAACATCTCTAACTGTGTTCCTATTTGCAGAGCCCTGGTTTCTGACTAGCAGCAGCAATCCATGAATCAGTCACTATCAGGTACAGACAGATGTTTTTGCTTATTTCGCCAACATTGGACTAATTGCCTTCACCACAAACAGGCATCTTTCCCCACCCTCCCTATTGCCATCTATGATTAATATTATCATTATTATTATGATTTGGATCTTTATCAAGCCTGTGAGGTTGGGTTTTTTTAGATCTTTGCTGAAATACATAGAGAAAAGCTGTAACCTTCTATCCATTCATCTTAACTAGAGACCCCATCCTCAAATTTTCCTACAGCACTGGATCTGTATCTCACCTTTGGCATCTATCACTCCCTGCTTTGTATTGTTATTCTTTTTTTTTATTTTGCTTTTTTTTTGGAGGGCAATTGGAGTTAAGTGACTTGCCCAAAGGCACATGGCTAGTAAATGTGCCAAATGTCTGAGGTCACATTTGAACTCAGGTCCTCCTGACTCCAGGGCCAGTGCTCTATTCACTGCACCACCTAGCCACCCCTGTATTGTTATTCTTATCTGTTTTTCTATCATATCTCTCCTCTCCAAACATAAGCTCCTTAAGGTCAGAAACCAGGTCACTAATTTATCATTGTATTCCCCAGAGGCTCTTAGGCACTTATTAAATATTTCCTGAATTGAAGGAATCATACTCTTGGGCCCCCAGAATAAATATTAGATTTGGAGGTTATCTTATCCAACTCCTCCTTTTAAAGATGAGGAAACTGAAGCCCATGGAGGTTAAGTGACTTGACCAAGGTCACAAGGGTCACAAATTAATTTGAACCTCAATCCTTTAATATCCAACATTCTTTCTATTATACCACTCTGTGGCAATTAGAGTCCTTTTTCTATTTTTGAGCTCATTCTGCTCCAAAGCTGAAACTCAACGATGCTTATGTTAGTGTGTTTTCCATCACCCCTGTTCCTTTCCGTTCCCATTGCTGCCACTCTGGTTTTGGCCCTTGCCATCTCACACCTACGTGATTAAAATGGTCTCTGAGGTGGTTTCCTTACCTCTAGCCTCTCCTCCCTCAAATCCATCCTACACATAATTGCTAGGATAATCTTCTTCAAACATAATCTTCTCAGTTCAAGAATTCACAATGGCTCCCTTATTGTCCCTCATATCAAATTCTCACCCTTTAGTCTGCTCTTCAATGCCTGGGAACAAGTGCACCTCCCTTATCTCATGACTCATTTATAAGGACCCTTCAGGTTGATTAAATTAATCTCTTGATCTCTTTACCACTGACTGCCACTTGTTACATCCTGCCTTCCTACCTATACCCTTGCCTTCCCTCTCTTCCTCTATAGTTCCCAACTTACAATATAATCTTCTAAGTCACTCTCTCCAACTTCTAAATGTAGTTTGCAGCTCATTTCTTCTGAGAGATTTTCCCTAATTAATCCCATTTGACTCCAAGCACTTCTGGACTTTGTGATTTCAATTGTATTTACTGATACATTTAATTCAATTCAAACCAGGAAATATTTAATAAGTGCATAAGGTTTGGAGCATAGTGAAATGGTTGCCTTACTTAAGAAGCTTACATTCTACTGAGGGGAGAGATATGATATATATACAGATAAAGATAACAACATAGGGCAGAGAGTGATGGACAAATACGATACAAATCAGGCGCTCCAGGAAAATCTGAGCAGGGGATGTGTGACTATAGGCCATACAGAACATCAGAGCTTTTCCATTTGTATTTCAGCAAAGATCTAAAAGAACTTTAGACTTGATAAGGATCAAGAAATCCAAAGAGAAATCATAGGAAGCATTTTCATGTAGTCTAAGATTATGAAAAAAGACAGCCAGGAAATCTGTGAGAGTCTTCACCAGAGAAGCCAGAATGAGCCCAGGTAAACAGGTTGGAAGCTGGCCAGTACTAAGACTAGGGATGCTCTAAAGCCAAGTGAAGCTTGCAGGAGTCTGTATCCAGTTGACAAAAAGCCCTGAGTGAAGTGATAGCAGAAATTTTCAGGGTGTCTGGGAGCCATAGCATTCTGATAATGGACTCGGGGCCAGAGAGTATAGAAGTCAATAGATATCTGACCTGGCATGATCTAGAGGGCCTTAAAGACCACAGACCATGGAACTGGAATTGGTCCAGAAGGCTTGAAACCTGCCAACACTCTGAACAAGATACATAAGGGAAGGCAAAGTCAGTGGCAAGATTACAATTAGCAGAAGTCAGAAACAAACAGGACCTGATGACCCCATTCAAGAATAAGAGATGAGACTGACCCTAGTGCCAAATCAGAAACTATGGCTGGAGCTATAAGTAAATAGAAGAAGATGCCAAGCACTATGAAGAAATATTAGAGCAGAAGAAACACTGAAGACATATACCACACATGGAATACAAGAATAATTCCATAACAATTATAGGCACAGCCTTGGAAGAAAAAAAAATGGATTGACCACAAAAATTTAAAAAGTCCCTGGAAGAAATGAAGCAAGAGATAAAAAATAATATTATATAAGCGAAATAAGAGCTCTAGAGGAAAAGATTAGAAGAAGAATGACTAGCTTAGAATAGAAAGTGGAAAACTTTATCCAAGTAACAAACTCCCTCAAAATTAGAATGGACTGAATATAATTCAATGACTCCACAAGACAAGAAATATTAGTACAAAATCAAAAGAATGAAAAAAATAGAAGAAAATGTAAAGTGTCTCCTATCAAAAACAACTGAAATGGAAAATAGATCAAGGAGAGAAAATTAAAGAAGCAACAGACTGCCTAAAAACCATGAACAAACAAAAAAGTTGGATACAATATTTTAATTATAGGTCATTAGGCTAGATCACATTTTTTTTGCCTCTTTATCTCTTGAAAAGAGAGGACAGATATCTATTAGAAGAAAAAGTATAAGAGAATATCAGTGATAGAAATATACAATTAATAATCATAACCATGGAGATGAATGGGATAAACTCACCCCTAAAATTGAAGAGCATAGTAGAATGGATTAGAAAGCAGAATACCACAACGTGGTATTTGCAGGAAATACACTTGAAAAATAAAGACTGACACAGAGTTGAAATGAGAGATTGAATGTATTATTCTTAAGATAAAATTTAAAAAGCAGATGTAGCAATCTCATACAAAACAATAATAAAAATAGAAATGTTTAGTAGAGATAAATAGGGGAAACTATATTATCTTAAAGGGATGCTAGACAATTAAATAAATATAAATATTTAATAGATATGCACCATATAGCTTAATTTCCAAATGCTCAAAGAAAAGCATATTCAAATACAGGGAGAAACAGACCACAAGACAGGTGGGTTCCTTAAGGTACTCCTTTTATTTTTTAATAATTATTTTATTTATTTTTCATTTTCAATATTCACTTTTACAAGATTTTGAGTTCAAAATTTTTTCTCCCTTCTTCCTTTCACTTCTCCCGAAGACAGCATGCAATCAACATATACATATATATGTATATGTACAATCATATTAAACATTATTTTCACATTAGTCATGTTATGAATGAAGAATCAGAACAAAAGGGAAAAACCACAGGGGAAAAAAAAGGAAAAATAGTATAATTCGATCTGCATTCAGACTACATAGTTCTTTCTCTGAATGTAGATAGCATTTTCCATTGTGAATCTTTTGGAATTGTCTTAGATCATTGCATTGCTGAGAAGAGCTAAGTCTATCAAAGCTGGTCATGACACAATGTTGCTGTTACCATGTACAGCGTTCTCCTGTTCTGCTCACTTCACTCTGCATCAGTTCATGCAAGTCTTTCCAGATTTCTCTGAAGTCCACCTGTTCATCATTTCTTATGGAACAATAGTGTTCCATTATATTCATATACCACGACTTGTTTGGTCATTCCCTGATTGATGGACATTCCCTCAATTTCCAATTCTTGGTCACTACAAAAACAACTGCTATAAATATTTTTATACATGTGGGTCCTTGTTCCATTTTTATGATCTCTTTGGGATACAAACCTAAAAGTGGTATTGCTGGATCAAAGGTATGTACCGTTTTATAATCCTTTGGGTATAGTTCCAAATTGCTCTCTAGAATGGTTGGATCAACTCACAACTCCACCAACAATGCATTAGTGTCCCAATTTTCCCACATCTTCTCCAACAGAAAATGCTCAATCTTAAATGGAGAAATAGTTTAATCCTAAAAAATTGGGAAGTTAAAGGACAAATAATAGAAATAACAGATAATTTGATCAGAGAAAATGACAACAATGAGGCATCATGCCAAAATTTCTAGAATGCAGTCGAAGCAGTCCTTAGGAGAAAATTTATATTACTAAAAGCTTTCATCAACAAAAAGAGGAAAGAAAGCAAGAAAAGCAACAGATTTTTAAATCTCTTGGATGCCAAAATAGAAATTCTGAAAATCAAAGAATAGATTAATAAAATTGAAAACTCCCCCCAAAAGTTGACAAAGCTAGGCATTATTTTTAAGAAACGAATAAAATAGATAACCATTAAGTTATCTGATTTTTAAAAGAGAGAGAGAAAAAAACAGATTTCCCTATATCAAAATAAAAAAGAAAATTTATAACAAATTAAGAGGGAATAGGAAATTATTAGATTATTATTAAAATTATTATTGTTATAAACAAATAAAATAGATATTTATAATAATATAAACTGCAGAATAATAGAACAAAAATAGATAATTAATCTCAGGAAAAGAATTGGACAAGCCATAAATGAACTCCCAAAGAGGAGGAAAAGTCATCACTTAATTGATTTCCAAGTGAATTCTATCAATCATTAAAATAAAAATTCATTCTAATTTTATATAAACTGCTTACAAAAATAGGAAAAGAAGGCATCTTATTAAATTCCTTCTGTGATATAAATATGATCTTGAAACCCAAATTGAGGAGAGATAAAGCAAAGAAAGAAAACTATAGACCAGTATCCCTAATGAATAATAAGGCAAAAATATTGAATAAAATATTATCAAAAAGATTATGGTAAAATATGAAAAATAATATATCCTATGACTACATTGGATTTATACCAATGTAGTTTATACCAACAATTCAGAGTTGATTAAACATTAAGAAAACTATAACCTAGGGACAGCTAGGTGGCGCAATGAGTACAGCACCAGCCCTGGAGTCAGGAGGACCTGAGTTCAAATTCGGCCTCAGACACTTGACACACTTACTAGCTGCATGACTTTGGGCAGGTCACTTAACCCCAATTGCCCTCCAAAAAGCAAAAAAGAAAGAAAGAAAAAAAACTATAACCTTAAGAGTCCACATTAATAACAAGGAGATAGAGAATAGACCTATGATTTATTCAGGAAGTGAGGAGACTCCCTCTGCCAATACAATTGGCACCTTTTTTGCAACTTACAGTCTTAGGGAGTTGTCTAAGAGAATGAGAGTTGACATTATTTATCCAGGATCACACATCCAGTATATGTTAGAGCTAAGACTTGATTTCAGATCTTCCTGTCTTTGGAGCAAACTATCTACTCATTATATCATTTTGCCTCATCTAATAAAAATGACTGAAATCATATGATTAAATCAATAGATATAGAAAAAGCTTCCAACAAAATGCAATACCCATTTATATTTAAAAGAAAACACTAAGAAGCATAGGAATAAAGAGACCTTTTCTTAATATGATAAATGCTATCAATCTAAAACCGAGCCAACGTTATATGTAATGGAGAAACACTAGAGGCTTTTTGTTTTTCTTTGTTTTGCAGTATTTATTCATAGATGCTTGAACTCATTTATTAGACCTGGAGGCCATATTTCCTTCCATTGTTACTATTTTCCCTATTAATTTATTTGCTTACATTATAAGTCTTTGAGTTTTTTCTTCCTGAAATCTCAAATAATTTCAGTCATTTTTCCTCCAAAATTTCCCCTATTCCCTTTCTGACTCTGTTCCCTCTGATGGTTTCATGGGGGGCCAGATCTCAAAGTGTCTCAGTCTCCTCCCATGCTGGACAATGCATGATTCACCAGCCTTGGTCTCTGCCACAAATAACTTTTGGGTGGGCAGAACTACCCTCAGCTATGCTCTGCTTTAGGTTTAATGGTGTAGTACACAGCCTGCCATACACGTACTGTCCTTCCTAATTCTTTGGCCTGACACCAGCTGTTCAGAGCTTTGTAGCACTGGTGGTACAGGGTTGTGGTTCCCAACAGTCTTTTGCTCCAAAAGAACTATGGTTTTGTTGGCTGTCAGTTCTGGTCAGGGAAATTTCCACAGCCTGGCACCAGGTTTTCCATGGCATTGGAAAATTGGAGGGAAGACTAAGATATAAGGGGGAGTTTTGTTGGAAACTTGTGTCATATCCTTGGGTCTGCTAATGCAGCTTCACTTCCAGTGTGTGAGAGGTGCAGGAGGGGTACTGAGTGAGCTCAAGGCCAGTAAGCATCACTTCATGGATTTTTTAAACCTTCTTTTGGATTCTGGGTGTCCTGGGCCATGGAGCCAGCTGAAGCTGCTTTATCTTCAGTGTATAATTTATATTTTGGAAAAGTTTGAGAGGGCATGGGGAATCAGAAAAAAAAATGTCTAGTCTTCCATCTTACTGCTTACATGATCTGAAATGCTCACTAGAGGTATGTCAAATAAAATTAAATCAGAGGCACAGCAAAAATGCCCATTATAAACACTATTACTTAATGTAATTCTAGATATGCTACCTATAGTAATAAGACAAGAAAAAAAATGTACTAATAAGTGTAGGTGAAGAGGAAATTAAATTATCACATTTTTGCAAATGATATGATACTCTACTTAGAGAACCCTAAAGATTCTTTTATAAGACAAATTTATGACACAATTTATAATTGTGTTATTTATGACACAAGTAATTTATATTTATTTATAATTTATAACACAAATAATTAGGATATAAATAAGCTCACAAACTCATCAGTTTTTCTATATATTAATAATAAAACTCATAAGAAAAAGATAGGAAAAAATTTATTCAATGTAACTACAGAATGTATAAAGTATTTGAGAGTTTACATTCCAAAATATACATAGGAATAGAATACTAAAAAACTCTTTAAAGAAATAGAGAGGGCTAAATAATTGGAGGGCTATTAAATATTCATTGTTGAGCTATGCCAATGCAATTAAAATGATAATACTAACTAAATTAATTAACTTATTCAGTACCATGTTAATTAAAAGATCAAAGGATCTTATAGAACTAAAAAAAATCATCTATAATGATGAACTAAAGATGAAGAATCTCAAGGAAAACAGGGAAAACCAATGGGAAGAAGGACAACCTTACAGCACCAAATCTCAAACTATACTACAAAGCTGAAATCATCTAAACTATTTGACACTCATTAAAAAACAGAAAAGTTAATCAGAAGAACAACATACAGTCATCTGGAAGCAAATCAATAGACAGGAATAACATAGTGTTGTTAAGTCCCAAACCCCAACGACAAGGATAAGGGCTCACTATTTAGGGGAAAACTAACTGCCAGAAAAAAATGGTAAGCAGGTTGATAGGAAATATGTTTTACTCTGCCATCTTGGCTCCGCTCACTCCCCTTATTAAGATAGAAAATATGTTTACACAAACATCTCACACCACACACCACAATAAACTTCAAATGGATATGGAGGAATAGTCATATAAGTTCTTATTATGGAACTAGGAATACAGAGGGATGCAGAAAGAGATACTTTTTGTACCTATAGATAGAGGAAGAGTTCTTGACCAAATGAGAGATAAAGGAGATGATAAAAGGTAAAATGAAAAACTTTTACCCTAAAGACTTGAAAAGCTTTTGCATGAACAAAATCAATACATCTAAAATGAGAAGGAAAACAGCTAACTGGGGAAAAAAATCTTTGCAGTAAATTACTATGATAAAAATTGAATATTCAAGATACATAGAGAAATGGTTCAACATATAATCAATGAAAAATTTTGATCCTTTAAAATTTAATTTTTTTTGCATATACAAAATCAATGCAGTTAAAATCAAAAGGAAAAAGTTAACTGGGGAAAAATACTTTTTCAGTTTTCTGGATAAAGCTCTCATTTCTAAGCTACATAAGGAACTGATGAAATTTTTTTTTGTTGTTTTTGTTTATTTTTTTTTTATTTGCTCATTTACTTTTTATTTACAAGATTCAGTTCCACAATCACTTGAGTTTCAGATTTTCTCCCCTCCTTCCCCCCCCCCATGGTGGCGTGCAATCGTGTATAGGCTGATGAAATTTTTAAGAATGAGTCAGTCCCTAATAGATACATGGTCAAAGACTATCAATAGGAACTTCTCAAAGGAAGAAATCCAAGTTATCAACAACCATATGAAAAAGAAAATGCTCCAAATCACTCATAATAAGAGAAATGCAAATTTAAGAAAACTCTGAGGTTCCACCTCACTCCTATTAGATTGGTAAAGATGACAAAAAAGGAAAATGCTAATTGGAGGGAACATGGGAGAAAAGTCACACTAATGCACTGTTGGTGGAACTATGAAATGGTCCAACCATTCTGAAAAGCAACTTGGAATTATTTTCCCCAAATCGCTAAACTGTGCATATTTTTGATCCAGTAATATCACTGCTAGGTCCCTACCCCAAACAAAAGGGGAACAAAAGAGGATAAGGACCCTTATGTCCAAAAATATTCACAAAAGAACTTTTTTTTCTTGCTGCAGCCAATAACTGGATCAATTGGGTAATGATTGGACAATGATACATTATTACGAAAAAAGTGTATTCAGAGAAACTTGGGAAATTAAACTTATATGAACTAAAGCAGAGGGAAATGAGAAGAACCAGAAGAACAATTTATACAAACATTATAACATGCTAAAGAAAAAAAATAGTTTAAAAGACTTGAGAACTCTCATCAATGTGATGGCCAACCAAACCTCCTGAAGACTGATGAAAAAGTTCGCCACCTACCAGAGAGGGGAGGAAATACAGGTATCAAACGCCACGTGGATTTTTGGACACGGCCACCATGTTTCGTTTTGCCTTGCTTTGTTTTGCTTATCGATCACAAGGGAGGGTTGTGCTTGAGATTTTCTCTTTCCAGGAAAGCATAGGAGACCTCCAATTTACTACTTAGTGACCCCTTGTCAGTAACTTGCTGCTTCCATAAGCAACATAATGTACTAGAAGGGGAGTGACTAGGAGATAGGATACTTGGATTCACATCCTACTGTGGCCCCTAGCTAGTTGTTTGACCTCGGGAAAGTCATTTCTTCCCTCTGGGCCTCAGATACTCATCTAAAAAAGAAAAGGATTAGACATCAGAGCTACCTTTTTAGTATAGTGTTCTGTGGTGACATTGCTGGCTTCCATTCAACACCACACATTTTTTACGTTCTTCTCACAGTGGTGATGAATTTGCATAGGCCTATCCACCCTCCCATACCTGTTAGCCCTCTTGACCATTGACTTATATTTCATAAGATGAGTGGTTAGTCTAGCTAGTTCACCCTATTCCTTAAGTCCACCTTATGTGCTTCCTTCCTTGGCCCCTTTTAGAATTTTTCTCTTTGATGTTTAGCTCACAGATTCCCTCCTCTGTGAAACCTCTCTTGACCCCTATGCTGAAAATTTTCTCTTCTTTTCAGTTTTAAAAAAAAAAATGCATTTTTTCTATTTTGAACTTTATGAACATCAACAAAAATAAGTAATTCTGTATAAAAATCTCAAGTATAGTCCAAAGAACTCACCACCCATGTCCTCCCCTACCTAAGTGGGTTATGAATTCAAGAAAATGAAATTGTCCTGATGGAAAGGTCAGAGACCCCCTCATTCATATTTTAGCATCATGGCCTTACCTACTGTTATCATGATGTGTTAGGAAGCCTGTTTCATCCCAAACTTTTTCCTTCTTCTGACTTCACAGTTTCTCTGGTAGAAATTGCCTTGGATTTGAAATCAGAAGACCTGTGTTCAAATCTCAGCCCTGAACTTTACTATATATTTTTACTACATAAATTTATATACTTACATATAAATATATGTATATATTTATATACATACACAAATATGTCTATATAATATATTCCCATATTTATATATAAATATAACTACATGCATGTAAAAACATAAATATTTGCATATAAAAATTTGCATATAAATATATGAACATATATCTGCTTATATATGTACCTATTTATATGCACATATATGTAAGTCTATGTTATGTGTACATGCATTTGTATATAAATATAATATAGTCTATATATGTACATATATTTCTACATAAATATAAACATAACTATATGTACATAATATATTTCTAAATTTACAGCTCACCTAACTTCTTCTCTGAGTTCCAGTTTCTTCATCTGTATAATGAGAGGGTTGAACTCAACATAGTATCATGGAAAAGGCATCTGGTATCAGAGTTCCTGGATCTAATTCTCCTGATGCTAAATGCCATGAGTAACCTTGGGTGAGTCATTGAAGCTTCTGGGCCTCATTTTCATCATCTAGCCAATGAGAGGGTTGGACCAGATGGTCTCTGCAGCCCCCAGACTCCCTAGGTCTAACCTTTGAGTTTTCTTGAATTTTTCCACATTCCTCAGCCTTCATCTGTATGGCTCTGTTTCTGCTCAAACCTTGGGTGCCAGAGAGAAATCCCTTTGTGCTGCTTCTGTATAAGATGACATGACTCTTAACTGGCTAACAGAATTCTGAGCATGATGCTCCATAACTGTGTATGAGACTTACTTCAGTTTGTTAGGACCTAGGTGAGAGAATTTGGAGCCACAGCTGGATAAAGAAACTCCACGGGATGCAGAGGGAAGAAATGCTTTTGAGTGTTACTCTGGAGCTCTTGAAGCTGTGGGCTCATCTGGGAGCTGGCTCCATCACCAACCTGGCCCTTCAGGATCTATAATTCTTGAGGCTGCTGAAAGCAGACTTCCCCTGGATGAGATTGTTGCCTCTCTTCTGATTTCAGCTCAGAGCTTACCTTGATCTCAGGTGGAAAAATCATTTATTCTTGTGTATTCATCGGTATGTATAGGGAATGTATGGGGGAGGCAGCTAGGTGGCTCAGTGGATAGAGTGCTGGGCCTGGAATCAGGAAGACTTCAGTTCAAATGTAGCCTCAGACACTTACTAGCTGAGTGGTCCTAGGTAAGTCACTTAACTCTGCCTTAATTCACTGGAGAAATGGCAAACCACTCCAGTATCTTCGCCAAGAAAACTCCACGGGCAGTACTGATGTGCTATAGTCCACAGAGTCATAAAGAATTGGGCAAACTGAACAACACCAATGCATTAGTATGTACTAATCTGGAGAACTTGATTTTTATTTGATGTTTTTGCTTGGGTAAACAGGCATATTTGCTAATTGTACTGATATTTTATGTAGCTGTCATCTAATGGAAAGGGGCTAAGAGCTGGAGACCAGGGAAATAAGAGCTTTAGCTCTGAACCAGACCTGTCCCCTTAGACCAGAGCAGGGTAGATAGCTGTAATTCTTGTGGCCAAAGAAGAGATCACTAACTCAGCCTCCCATGGTTCCAGACCTTGCCTAGCCCTCTTCTGCCTGCGCTCCTGGTGGGGCTAGCACAGCTTGGGAGATGGGGTGAGCCAGAATGGACATCAGATTCTATTTATCCATGTCACCCAAGATTTGTGTCTGTTTATTTAGACAGCCCTACACACATATCTTATACATGCAATCAATCCTTTTACTAAGTCCTGTTTATTCTACCTCTGCCTTGGCTATTGAATCTGTTCCTACCTCTCTATTCCCACTGTCACCGCCCTGGGACAAGCCTTCATTACCACCCACTTGGATGATTACAATAGTCTTCCCACCTCCACTCTCTCCTCCCTCCAAATAATCCGCCAGGTTTATCTTTCTAATTCATATATCATCTCACGTCACTCCTTGGCTCCAAACCCTTCAGAGGCTCCCTATGGCCTTTCAGGTAAATTTTGAAGTCCTATATCTGGTATTTAAGACCTGTCACAATCTATACTAACCTATCTTTCCAGATTTATCTCAGACTATTTCCCCCTTCTGCATACTCTACTGGCCATCCATCCCCCATGCATGTCCTACACTTTTCCCACCTCCCTATTCATGCTGTTCCCCATCCTGGAATGTCTTCCCTGCCCATTCAATTCCTCCTCTGTTATCTATTTATGTTAAGATTCTCTTGATGTTTAGCACAGTGCCTGGGACACAGTAGGTCTTAATGAAAGTTTACCGATTGACTGATGCCTTTTAAGAAAAAGATATCACGGTCATTTCTCTGATTCCACCTTCAGGATCCTAATAACCCTGCTCTAAACCAAAGAATACAGTATGTCCGACAGCTTATGCACCCGTGGCCCCCACTTCTCCAAGGAAACTTACCCAGTCCTGCAAAGCCTAACCCCGTAAATGACGCCTTTGTTGAGTCTCCAGTTGTCGAGAACCTCTCTCCTCCTCAGCCTCCACATAGTACTTTCCCTTGGTATAATATACTGATAAATACTATTTGTCGATGATTTTTGTGCAGAGAAAACAGCCTGTGATTTGTTGCACCACGGGAGCAAAAGTCATTTGTCTTTTCAATCTTCAGCGGCGAGCCCAACGCTTATCACCTGCAGAGAATAGACTGAGATTGTGGTATATACCCTCTCCATTGGTCTCCCTGCATCCGTGAGGCCACAAGTGTCTCTGCTCTCCCCTTCATTCTCTGCACTGCTGCCAAGCTGATATTCCAAAAGCACGGATCTGCTGCCCATGTTACTCCCCTGTTCAAGCAAAGTCATGTTTCCCCATAGCTACTAGGAGAAAATGCAAAATGTGTGGGAGAACGACGTCAACACTTATGAGGAGAACACTCTGTTGTTATTGTTCTTTCTACATCATTCCCTCGAATGACTTTACTTTGAACTAATGTATCCTCTTGCTTGCAGGTCACTTAAGCTCCGTTTATCTCAGTTTCTCCAACTGTGAAAGTATCTCAGCTTCTCCAGCAGTAAAAAGCAAACACATTGGTGGGAGCTTGTGAGCTATGACTTAGATAACAAATGGACTCCCAAAGCACCTAGAATCTAGGCTGTCTTTCTGAGGTGCTCTTGAGTAATAGGAGACCCAAGCACTCATGTAGACATGTTCTCTATCTGCTAGAGTATAAATACCAAGAGGACAAAATTGCCTTATTTAGACAGCCCCACACATATATCTTATACATGCAATCAGTCCTCTTGCTAAGACCTGTTTATTCTACCTCTGCCTTAGCTACTGAATCTACCTTTCTATTCCCACTGTCAGCACCCTCAACAAACTGTTTATCTCCCTTAGCTCCTAGTATATGCTTAAATTATCTTATACTTACTTAACTGTGTAAATGCTATAACCTTTTGGTAGAATGAGGCAGCAAGGTGGCCCAATGAATAGAACACTGAGTTTGCAGTCAGAAAGACCTGAGTTCAAATCTGGCCTCTGACACTTACTAGCTGTGTGACCCTGGGCAAGTCACTTAACCTCCATTCATCACAGTTTTTCCAACAGTAAAATTGGGATAATAACAGTACATACTTTGGAGGGTTATTATTAGGCTAGAATGAGATAATGCTTGTGAAGTACTTAGCACAGTGCCTGGTTTATAATAGGTACATAGGTAAAGTCCTTGAGGAGTGGAATAGTTCTTTATTTTGTATTACATCTAGTATAATGTCCTCTACAGAGTAGGTACTTAATAAATGCCGTAAGAATTTATTTAATTAAGTTGAAATGATTTAAACAAAAATGCCATGAAAGATGACTGGTGTATTAACTGCTAAGACACTCTCTCTGTTGTTGAGGTTGGGGTGGGGGTCAGAAGAATCCATTTTTTTCTCTAACTGCACTGCCCCATAGTCCTCCTGGTCAAAGAGTAACTTCCTAGTAACACCCTGGGAAGTCACTTAGCTTGTGTTTAGAGGGTTATTTCAGGTTCATTTTTTGTAAAGAAAAAATAAAGTGGAGGGAAAAAAGAGTAAACATAATATTATTTTATCTCTAAATTGCCACTTTCTTCCCAGGACTTCAGTGTTTACATGCACGGATGTTACTAAAACCCCAAACACAGAGAGTCAGCAAGTTTTATTACTGTCCTGTTTTATACAAGGAGATGAAATGATGGGTCTGGAGACACAGGGTATCATGGACCGGGTCTTCTACCAGAACTCACCACAGACAGAGTGGCTGGAGGCGCTGATGCAAGACTGCAACGGACTCGGGCCATCAAGATGTTTTGGTCAAGAACTCTTGAAGACTCTTCAGTTACAACTGAAAGGCGAAATGCTTGTATGTCTGACGTTTTCATAGTTTTATGTATTTCAAAGCTCCGTACATACATTATCTCATGAGTCTCACTCTACTTCAGAAATCTCTCTATGTGACTTTGGGTAAATAATTTAATCTCTTTGGGTGTGTTTCCTCTTTTGTCAAATTAGGGGGTTCAAATAGATCAGTGGTTCTCAGTACCCACTTATACTCTTAAAAACTGAGGACCCCCCAAAGAGCTTTTGCTCATGTGTTTTGGGTTATTGATGTTTACTGAAGTAGAAATGAAAACATCCAAGCACTATGGAAATACTTTTGACCCAGTCATCCTTTCCCCTCCTTCCCCCTTCCCTCCACTTTGAGAATTACTGGACTAATCTCTAAGGCTCCTTATAGCTACAAGAACTACAATAAAATTTATATAGAACTTTAAAGTTCACCAAGTGCTTGACAAATATCATCTCACTTGATTCTCACAACAACCCTGTGAGGCAGGTGATATTATTATCTGAATTTTACAAATGGGGAAACCAAGGCTGAGAAGTTCAAATGACTTGCCTTTGGTCTCATAGCTAATAAATACTCTTATTCCCCTCCTAGGAAAGGGAGGTGGTGAGGGGTTATGATGCACACAAAGCCCTGTGAGGGAACGAAAGCTAGCACCATCATAGAACCTTAGGTTTACAGATGAAGGGGTCTTAGGAGTCAACCAGTCCAATCCTTCCTTTTACAGAAAGGGAAACTAAAGCAGCAAACAGCTATGCCTTGTAGGGTGGAAAGAGGGCTGGATCTGGCATCAGGGTGACTGGGTCAGAATGCTGCCTTGGCTACTTACAGCCAGTGTTACCCTGGGCAAGTCAATTCCCTCTCTAAGCTTCTTATAAAAAAAGGAAGGCGTTGGACTAGAAGACATCTAACATTCTTCCCAACTCTATAACTAGGATCTCTAGGATTTCACCAAAATAACTGAGCTATGAAGCTGATAAAGACAGAATCACAGATTCAGAGCAATAAGGCCTCTTAGAACTCATCCCATCCACCCACCCACCTCATCTTCCACCACTGGAAACTGGAGCCCGGTGAATTTAAGTGTTCCAAGGTCATGCAAGTTATAAGAGCCAGAGTCAGGGATTTGAACCCAGCTCTCCTTATTCTAAATCCAGTGATCTTTTCAGTCTACCCACAGTGGCTTCTAAAAAGCTATTTACATGGGGATTTAAAGTCTACAAAGCATAATTCCCCCAGCAATCACTGGAAGTAGTTATTATTTAGGGAAACGCTATTAGTTAAAAACCTTAAGGCACGAAAAGTGTTATTAGTTGTTTTGATGAACCAGGGAGCCTGAAATTGGGTAACTTGTTTGCATCTTTCTTGAAATCTGCCATGATTACTCTACATGTTAAGCTAGAGCTACTAATTTTGATGTTGAAGGAAAGAATAGAAAGCTGGTGTTTCTGCTAACATTTTGACATTACAGAGTGAGGGGACATGAGTGACAAAGGATATGCCACTAGGAATCATGAAGAATCATTAGAACAAATAATATTTTCCCTGGAACCTTGGTTCTCCATCTGCCATCCTGATCCTGCCAATTCCCTTACTTCCTTCCCATTTGCTCCTGCTCCCCCAAACCCTGGTTATAAGCAGTACTGAGGATTTCAGGAACGTCTGTGCCAACAGGCATAATCTTGTTAAAGTAACAAATGAACAGGGATTGTTGTTGGGGCAAGTGTATCTCATAGAACAGTTTTGGCATAGTGTGTGAATGGTAGAAGGGAAGGAGGGGAAAGAAAATGAAAAAAAAAACAGTGAAAAGAGGTTCCAAGGCTCTTATAGCACTGATAAAGAACGAGGGAAGATTCCTGCCCTCTGGTGTCCAAGTAGGAAAAGCATGACAATGTTAATGAGATTGATATTTAATGCGAAATGTGTCATAGGTTCAGCAATTCAGAACTGAAAGGGACTTGGGAAATTATCTAATACAACCTTTTATTTTACAGATGAGGACACTGAGACCTAAAGAAGCTAAATGAGTCCTAGGAATCAAATCCAAATCCAATCCAAACCTCTTCCCACTGCATTTATGATATAGTCTTCAATTTGGGAGATGGGGGAAAGGCAGTGAGAGAAATGGCTGTATTGTAGGGAAGGAAAATATGCATCCTTTTTTTTGGGTATTAGGTGAGTGGACGGTATGAGTATAATAATGACTCCTTCTTTCCTTCTTCCTTCCTTCCTTTTTCTTTTTTTCCTTCCTTCCTTCCTGCCTGCTTTCCTTCCTCCTTCCTTCCTTCTTCCCTTCCTTCCTCCCTCTTTCCTTCCTTCTTTTTATCCTTCCTTCCTTCCTTTCTTCTGGCTACCTCTTTCCCTACCACCCTCCCCAATTTAAAAGAAAAAAAAAGAAACTTGTCATAAATTTGCAGTTAAGCAAAACAAATTGCCACACCAGCCATATCTGAGAACATCACCATGTTGAATCCATCACCCCTCCGCTAAGAGGTAATAGCCAGCTTCTTGGTCAGTCCTTTGGAATCAGGATTAGTCATTGTACTGATGAGAGTTATTAAGTCTTCCCAAGTTGTTTTCCTTTACCAAGTCATATTGTTCTCCGGGTTCTGCTTGCTTCACTCTGCATCAGTTCATAGACTGTCTTTCAAATGATGCTGAGTAAAGCAAGCAAGACCAGGACAATAGTTGATATAAAAACAATGTGGAAAAGAAAAGCAGCTTCATGTAATTCTTAGAGAACTTTTTTTTTTTTTTGCTTTTTGGAGGGCAATTGGGGTTAAGTGATTTGCCCAAGGTCACACAGCTAGTTTTTGTGTTAAGTGTCTGAAGCCAAATTTGAACTCAGGTCCTCCTGACTCCAGGGCTGGTGCTCTATTCACTGTGCCACCTAGCTACCTGGCTTCATGTGATTCTTAAAGCATATATGATAACGTCTCCATTTTAGAGTTAGAGTTTAAAGAATAATACAGTAACAGTCGAGATACTAAGGAAGGCATTGTTTACACTGGCAAAATCAGATGGGAAAAAGAGGCTGAATGAATGATTCAGGTAACTGAGGTCCGATAGTCCCTTAAGAAATTATTGAGAAAGGGAGATTTAAGGACTGAATCACTGTTCACCCAATGATTGCTTACTCTCTCACTTCTCTTTGCTTCTGTAAACCTCAGGTGATTTGCCCAAGGTCTTTTAAAAGTTTACTCAGCAATCAGAAAAATCAGAGGGATTCCCACAGGGTCTCCATCTTTCCAGTGATACCTCACTTGCCCCTGTCCTTTCTTACAAAATTGGACAAAACTCAAATTTTCAGGAGCTAGGAAGCAGAGAGGGGAAAAGCATCCCCCATCCCCCCAAAAAGAGGAGAGGTATATTGTGCCCCCCGGCTACCACCAAGAATGAATCAGGTGCTGCTCAGTCAGAACAGTTCCATAGGTCACTTGGTACTAATGATAACTGAACCTATTGGAAGCTGATAAGATCTCCAAGTGAGAACGGAGGGAGAAAAAAAAGGAGACAGGGCCACAGGGCATACCTATATGTACTCTTGGTTCTCCTCCTAATCTGACTGAGAAGGAGCAGTCAGACAGATTAGGAGGAGAATCAAGAGTTAATCAGTAACATAAAAACCCAGAGAGAAGAGATTATCACAGGGTTATTATGAGGAGCAAGAGAGAACATATGTAAAGTGCTTTGCAGACCTGAGAGAGCTATATTAATGCTCCCATGGCTGAGATGTTTCAGTCAAGTCTGACTCTTTATGACTGTATTTGGGGGTTTCATGGCAGAGATAATGGGGTGGTCCACCATTTCCTTCTCCAGCTCATTTTACAGATGAGGAAACTGAGGCAAACAGGATGAAGTGACTTGCCCAGGGTCACACAGCTAGCAAGTGTCTGAGGTCACATTTGAACTCAGATCTTCCTGATTCCAGGGCTCCACCCACCATCCCACCTTGCTGCCCCGCATTAAATAATGCTCTATTTCTGTAGGGATCCTGCTGGACTTAATTTAACTCATGCTTTCCTCATTTCCAATTCTTGTCCCCAGAGACACAATTTACACATATAAAGTCACAACATTTTGGAGCTGGTCTCTACATCTTCCCACTGTCTCCAGATTCCTATCCTCACAGAGCCCTTGGCTCCCAAACAACTCCTAACTTCTGACTTTCTCCAAGCTGTTCCTCCTAGTTCTCATCACTCTGCAATTTGGGAACTCATTTTTTCTCCTCCAGCAGCATTTTCTGGCTCTGCAGAAATCAGCTCATCTAAGCCCCTCACTTTACAAATGAGAAAATTAGACTTGGAGAGAGGAGATACAGTCTCATGGGATTTTGAATTGGAAGAGATGGTAGAGATGGCAGAGAATATTTACTCCAACTTCCTTATTCTACAGAAAAGAAATCGGGGACCAAAGAGAGAGAAGAAGTGACAGGCCAGAAAACAAACTCTGACTCTAAATCCAGGCCTCTTTTCCCTATATCACACACTGAATCAGGTAAGTGATTCATCCATGGTCATGAAATTATTTTATTGGCAGAAAGAAGGACTAGAATTTAGGTCCCCTGATGCCCAGGGTCCAATATTCTTTTCGCGAATCAATGCAAATCCCTCCAGCTAATTAGAACACCACTGAAAAATTCCCAAATACTCCATGGGATTTGTGATCTCAGCGCTTTGAGGGTTCTCTCCAGTGATGGATCACCATCCTTTGGCCTGGTCACTTTGGGCTAGTCTTGTCCTAAGTAAACTACAGAGAATCTGTTCAAACAGGTGGGAAGCCGCCCTCAATTTCTCCTGACTTTGCAAACATCCGTACCAGTGGAGCACTCAGGATTTCCAGTTAGATGGTAAAGTAGATGGGGCAGTAGACCTGGAGTTAGGAAGATCTGAGTTCAAATATGGCATCAGATGCCTACTGGGCAGATGTGACCAGGGCAAATCATTTCATTTCTGCCTCAGTTTTCTCAACTCTTAAATGAAGATGATGATGGCACCCACCTCCATGGGTTGTTGTAAGGATACAAGGAATTAATATTTGGAAAGTATCGATTCTTTTCTGTTCCAACTGTCATCCTTCACACTCACCATAGGATCAATCTATCTTTTCTTCTTGTCATACATTTCTTCAATGAAAACAACTTTTACTCCTTTCTTCAGCTGCTAACTAGTTATATGTTGCAGCCTGCTCACACCCCCTGCATTGTCCCCTGTGTGAACTACAATATAAAACCATTCTGTTTTCTCTTTTTTCTTCTTGCCTGACCATTTTGGCCAACTACAAAATCGAGAGAAAAAACGCTCACAGATTTAGAAGTCACACTATAACAATTCACAATAGACTCTTTGGTTAAAGTTATTTTAAATTAAAATGTGCTTTTCAGACGGTGTTCACAACAACTGAAGTAGCTGATGCAAAGTTGGAGTCTTCTGACTCATTCGTCTTTCTTCCTGCTCTTAATTCATTCTTGGAATTACCTTGAATTAGCTGTTAACCAATTCATGCCTTGTGTAAAAGGACGGCCATAATTTTTAATTCTTCAGGGATAATTAAAATGAAATCCTCTGATGTTTAATGATAGCTGGCATTTACACAGCAATACTCATCATCAGCATAACTAACTTTTATATGGCGCCTACAACGCCAGGCATTATGCTAAGTGCTTCACAATTATTATCTCATTTGATCCTCGTGACAACCCTAGACATAAGTGCTATTATTATCTTCATTTTACAGATGAGGAAACTGAGGTAAACAGAGGTTAAGCATCATAGTAAGTGTCTGAATCCAGATTTGAACTCAGGTCTTCCTGACTCTCTCTACACCAGTGCTGTGGCCACTGGCCCACCTAGTTACCTTGTTTTTATTGCTCTATAAGGGCAAAGAGCTAACGTCGTCATTATAATAAAGGCTGCGCTATTACTTACTTATAGCACAGAACACTATTTTCAGTAAGTTGTAATTAAATCAAGCAGTAAAATTTTAATTTTAGATGGGACTTGGCAAACAAGCATGCTGATTTATAACAGTTTAAGAAATACAGTATGTTTTCTTTTCAAATTCACATATATTACCAAAGCTTTTTGTGTTCACGTGGCAGGGCGTTCTAAGACATAAGTGAATAAATGCATTTCAAAATGCAAAGTTATTGGGTAAATTTGTTATTGTATACATTTGATATTGGATACAGATGTTGTATCATTATGGAAAAAAAGGTGCATCTTTATACTTAAATAATTGTTTATTCTACCAGAACACAAACAGAACTAACAGAACGCACATAGAATTATATAAGAAGCCAAGTTGCCAAGAAAACTAGCTTTAAATTCTTCCACCAAAATTCTCCTCTGATGTTTTCTCATGACACGGAGGTGTCCCTGAGTTCTCAACAGACTACTCCAGCAAAATGCAAGTTCTGTCAGGACAGAAAGGCTTTGACTTATGAAAAGCCCAGGCATCAGAATGGCTAAGTTCAGAGAGGCTTATTCTCAGGACAGTAGGAAGGGGAAAGAATGATAGATCTGGAGAAAGAGAATTTGGGTTTATACCCTACTTCTTTCTGTTACTTGAAAAGATAGGAAGGAGCCATGTCGTGAATAATTTTAGGAAGCTATTGTCATAGTCTAGTTAAGAGGTGATGAGGGCCAAAGTTTAGGAGGTAGCTGTGTGAATGGAGAAGAGGGCACCATATTCAAAATTTGTCATGGTGATAGAAGCATGATTTAGCAATTGATTGGATATTTGGGAAGCAGAGAAAGGTGCTGAGAACTGAAAGAATAGTGGCGTTCTCCATAGTAATTGGGGAGTTTGGAAGAGGGGTACACCCAATTGGGGCAGATAATGAATTGGATTCTAGACACTATTGTGGGCCAAGCCTGACTCAGACCCATTCCCTGGTAGTTTCAGTTTGATTGAAAGGAAATGAGACACTTGTAGGTCACTCAACAATGAACAAATGGAGATTTACATAGCCAAACAGAGGAAGAACATTCAGCAAGGATATTTTGTGAGGATACCCCCCCTTGATTCAGCGGAGCACAGCTTCCTGTGTTAGTCATGCTGCTGGTCCAGTCAGAAGCAGCTACTCATGGTTTTTGTGCTCAGGCGAACAGGAAGCAGTGTCAACAACCTGACTGAGCCAGTCCTCTGGGCCAACCAAGGAAAGTTCCACTATCCCTTGAGAAAAAGAAGTAGCCTAACCTGCATGGAGTGGGACCTTAGAGAAAAATTACTCCAGCATATATAGCAAGGCCCTAGTTAATATTGTCTATATCACAGACATAATGAGTTTGAGTTTGAGACAAGAACAGTATCAAAAATGAGAGGGAGAGACATAGGAGTTGGTATTAAGAGGACGAGGAACGGTATTAAAGCCTGAATCAGTAAATCGATGGGCAAACATTTATTAAGCACTTATGGGGCCAGTACTGTGCTGCGTGCTGGAATACAAAGACGAGGGAATCAACCCTCACTCTCCAGGAGTACCTCCCCTGGGTAGGGTACAGTCACTTATGTAGAAGCATATAAAATACACCCAAGATAACCTTTGGAGAATAAGGTGCTAGCTTTCAGGGGACTAGTAAAGGCTTTGTGCAGAAGGGGACACTTGAGTTGAGTAGAAGCAAGTAAATTTTAGGCATGAGGGAAATCTAGTACAAAGTCAAGGAGAGAGAAGATGGGGCATTGAGTACAAAGAGGACGTTAGTAGTATACAATGAGGCTAGAAAGGTACAATGGAGTTCAGTCATAAAGAGCTTCAAATGCCAAACAAAATAGCTTATATTTAATTATGGACATAATAAAGAGCCCCTAGAGTTTGAGAATATAGGGGGTATGGGGTTGAGCAAAAGTGGCAAGGTCAGACCAGTGTTAAAAAATGGAAAATCACTCTGGTAATCACGTGGAAAATGGATCAGAGCGAGGAGAGATCAAAAGCAAGGAGAACAATTAGGTTATGGTTATAATGCAGAAGTGAGGCAATGAGGGCCTTAACTAAGGGTGCTAGCTGTGTAAATAAGGAGAGGATGTATGGGAGGGACATTTAGAAAGAGAAGAAAGAAAAAGAGACAGGCTAGTTCTAGAAAGTGAGGAAGAGTCTAGGAGAGACAGAGCGGTTAATGCCAAAGGAACAAAACAATGGATTCCCATCTGGTAACTACCTTAATTTTCTTGAGAATCACTTTCTAATATTCCTATCAAACTCATCCAGCAATTGGCAATGTCCCATATGATTTGGTTTCTGCTTGCTTTCATTCTCCTTTCCTAGAATAACCTCCAAAGGAGCAGGACAGAGCTTAGCTTAATTCCCCTTTATCCAGTCCCTTTCTGACTATACTCTCAGCTAACAGACCCCAAATCTATAAAAGTTTCTCCCTAGTTAGTCAAAAGGTCCAGAATAGGCCTAATCTTCCTAACAACACCACATGACTAAAAACTTTAACGGTACATAAATAAAACAGGAAATAAATCATCAGGCAGGGAATAAGAAAAACATGAAAAGATGCTAAGCAAATCATTCCATTTAACAGACATTTATTAAATGGATCCTATGCGCAGACGACTGTGTGGGCAAATATACAAGTGGAATGCTTATTTTTTATTAGAATACTACAAATATTTTGACTTACATGGTTCCTGCAAAATGTTTCAATGTGCATGCATTCTCATTGGAGCCTCACAATAACATAACCTGGTTTTGCAAAACTTCTCAAAGAGTAACGACCATATTCACATAATTCACTTATAAAATTTTATTCACAATCTCTTGTTGAGCTTATGCTTCTCCCTGTTTATAATTCTATCATAGAACTATTGACTTTTCCCAAACTCTCGCCATCTTGATTGAAATTTTCCAATAATGTTAAAATAAATAACAGGATAGAGAATTTTAAGAAAGTGCTCCCAAATGGCTCTACCCTGAAACTAGCTCTTACATTTGAAGTGGAAAGTAAAATTGCATGGTTTCTAAAATGTCTCCAAAGAGAAGCAGGTTCGTGGTAGTGCTGAGTTTGTCCACATTATATGAAAGGAGTCCAAAAGAGAAAGAAAAAGGGCACTATATACGGCCTGCCTTAGATTTGTTTCTCTACCATGTCAATGTCCAAGACCTTGGTGAACCAAATGTGAGGGATAAGGGTCTCTCCCTTTTCCCAGCTAATAGCAAAAAGTGGTTCAGCAGAAAAACCCACTGAATTTACCTTTTCTTAAAAAATCTATGTAGGGTTTTTTAATATTCCATTCCAATATTGGCTTCAAAATTATTCCAAGAAGTTTGGAATTAGAATTGAGACCACCATGTAGCCTAGCAGCATACAGTAATGATACAAGCCAGATTATTTTGTATATCTGGGACATATTAAGTGTTTAATAAATACTTGTTGATTAGTTGATACCACCTAGTAGAAGAGAACCAGAACCAAATCTTCCTGTTTCTGAGGTCTACTCCCCCACCCCCAGAAGAAAGGAATGTTTTGCTGTCTTTATACCTAAAAGTCCTAGAAGAGTGATTGTCATTTAATGAGTGTTCAATCAATTAATGCTCTCTAAATTGAATTAACAAGATTCTTTGCCAACATTTGGTCATTTCTCTCAATGACATTTTATCATTCCATCCCACCTCCATTTAAGAATGGTTTGAATCATTTAGAACAGCGGTTCTCAACCTGCGGATCACAACCCCTTTGGGGGTTGAACGACCCTTTCACAGGGGTCACAGGGGTTGCCTAAGACCAAAAGAAAACACATATTTACAATGGTCTTTGGAACCAAGACACCGCTCCTCTATCCATCTCCAGGCGGGTCTGCCCACATGGAGATATGCCCACATACGAGTATTAAAGGGTCACGGTATTAGGAAGGTTGAGAACCACTGATTTAGAAGGTTCTATATGCTCACTGAAGAAGCCAAGTCTCAAAGATTTTTGTCTACAGGCACCAGTAGCAACAACCAAACTGGAAGTTTTTATTTCAAGGATAGCTAACAGTTAACTCAAACCTTGGGTTGTGTTGCTTCTGAGTCTACCTCTAGTCATAATTATGACTAGGGAAGAAAATCTCAGATGTTTTCCTCTGTAAATCTCAGCAGTGCCCTTTCCTGTAACACTGTTATAAAATATTAAATGAGTAAAGTCCTCCAGGTTTGCTTTGCACAAGTAAATTTAAGCACACTCTTAGGACCACTAGAGGCATTCTGAGCAAAATCAATCGTTGGTTCTCTTCGCTAGGCAAAACTAATGATGATTTTACCAAAACAACAATAACTTTACATAGAAATAGGGATGCGGGGGGCGGAGCCAAGATGGCGGCATAGCAGCAGCAACATATCACAGCTCTCACATAGCCACCCCAAAATACCCATAAAATATGACTCTAAACTAATCCTAGAACTCCAAAACGCACACAAATATACCTTCCACTAAAGTCAGCTCGGCTACAAGGAACCATATCAGCACTGCGAACCGAAACCAGCCTGGCCTGAAGCCGCAGCTGTGCCCCGGGGGCGGCTGGACAGGAGGAGCGCCTGCACAGGAGGAGCGGAGGAGCCTCTCTGGTGAGCGGATTAGCGGCAGCTGCGAGCAGCGTTCAGAACAAGGTCAGTAGGACTTGAGAAATTGGGGGAGAAAAGCGTCCAGCCAAAACGCCTCCAAGATGGGAAAATGAAAGGCAGAAGTTTTGCACCCGCCTCTGCATTGCAGCTTCTGTGCCCACGGCCTACAGACAGCAGGGGGACTAAGCGATTGTTCAGAGGCCGAGTGTTCTGGCGTGGAGCAGCCTGGATCTGGATCGCGGTCTTGGGCTTTCGGTTCTGGAGTCTTCATTATCCAGTGAGCCGGAAGTAAGTAGGAAGTGACCCAGCACCTTCCTG
>CM053591.1:166071194-166098612 GCA_028646515.1 Pseudochirops corinnae
CCTACCGAAAAGTCAGAGGGGTGAGGGGGGAAGACATAGGAGAGAATAGATTGGGGGCGAGGCGATACACTGGGATGGCTGTTTTGGGACGGTGGGTAGGGGAAAGATGGGGAGAAAATATGTAACTCAAAATTTTGTGGAAATGAATGATGCAAACTAAAATAAAATTAAAAAAAAAAAAAGAAATAGGGATGGGATCTGTAATTTCATTCGTATGTGGGACTCCTAAGTAAAAAGTGACTCTCTCAACAACTTTGTATTAGGAAGTTAAAGCACTGAGAAGTGAAATAAATTTATTTACCCAGAGTCACAGAGTGTCAGGACCTGAACTCAGGTTTCTGGTTCTGAGCCTAGCTCTCCACTACATCATACTGCTCTGACAGACAGTAATAGAACATGCAAAGAAAAAAAACAACTCAAAAACACAAAAGCCCCACTTTAAAAAAGGCCACTTTTTTCCTCTTCTTTCCAAATGACCCCAAAACCACTCTTTTATTTTTACTGGCAAACTTCATTTTTGGAGCTGAAAACTGAAACTAAAGAAAAAAAATGGTTTGTCTATTTAAAAAAATAAGCCAGATAAAGCTTGGAGGTATCAACTACTGCATTGTTTTATGTAATCTGCAAGAAAAATAATGTTCCAAAGGCCAGTAAAAGGATGGATTTTGGAAACTTATGGCATAGTCCGATGGATATGATACTAATCTCATTTTCTTTGGAGCTGCTAAGTCTGCTCCAATAATGAATTTGATTGGCATTCTGCCTAGTATAATGTTTGGATTGGGAGAAAAATAAAATACTCAGCCAACTGGAGAATAACTTTGTCCTAGAGCTTACCTAAGAGAAACTCTGCTTTGTCCTTTCTAACACTTATTTGGGAAGAGAATAATAAAATGTCATCTCTAGAAATGCTCTATGAAGTCCTTCAAAGTGTATCTACCAAAGAATTTACCTTCCAGCTTTCTAAAGATGTACCAGGGCAATTCCAAAGCAATACAAGAATAAGAACAAATCACTGATTTCATGGAGAGAAAAGGCTTTAGGAGGAAAGGACTGGCAGAGAACTTTAGGGAGAGACAGCATTCAGATGAAAGCCATGGAATTTGGTATTGTCTAAAGGAAGATCAAAAAAGAAAACAACAGAGATAGGAATTTTTTTGTTTTTAATGAGACTTGAAAGCTTGAAATGTGGCTCTGTTTCAGGCCATCCTGCTACCACACCAGAGTAAAACAAAACCATTTTAGCCTGATAAATGGAGCGCAGCTCATAGGACCAGATCTAATTGCTGAAAGGGACCTCTGAGGCCATTTCATCCAAACCACTCATTTTGTAGATTAGGAAATTATGGCCTGGGAGGTTAAATAATCCAAGGGCATAAAGGTAGTATTAGGGACAGAAACTTGGTCCTCTTACTTGGGGGGCAGAGCTCCAGGCACTGAACCATATTACTTCCCTAATGTTCAAGGACATTAATTTTTTCTCGAGTGGCAGAGAATTATTACTTATGACTCTCCTTGCCTTCTCCTTCCCTATAGCTTCTTTAAAATGAATTATGAATCTCTAAAAGCAATTAATCCCATTTAATAGATTAATATTTAATTTTTACATCATATTAATTTTCAAATATATCCCTTCTTCCCTTCTCCAGTCTAGCAAACTTTGCCTCATAACAAAGATCAAAAAAGAAACAGGTTCTGCAAAATCTACCAACACATCAAATGAGAAGACCATTTAATCATTCTGTAGCACTGAACATAGTTTTGTCATGTAAACTGTAAAACAAAACCTCTTGTGATATGTGAACCACTCACACTTATCCCAGTCAGGTTTAATGGCCTGTGGTGGATTCTATTCCTCATTCTCTGAATTTTAATCTGGTTTGTCTTTAGTGTTTTAGTTAACTAGGAAACCTGAGTTCTGTGAACTAAGCACATTCCTTTCTAACCACAGGCATCCACTTCTCATTGGAGTTGTGACAATCACAATACTGGCATGCAGGTAAATGAGAACACAATTTGCTTTTTCCATCACAACTTCAGTTACCTCAGGGTACCCTACTACAATATAAAAAGTTTAATTGAATTCTCTTCTTTCCTAATAAGTGTGAAATACTTTGTAATTCTATTCGTTCTCTCCACAACATCTGCACAACTCTGGACACTGAATCACATGGGTGTTTTAGCCCTGGAAGAAATATGAAAGGATCTTTGCAGGGTTGGACTTGGAAGAAAAACAGCTCTGGTTGATATGAAACTATAGGAATTCTTCTTGGGCAAAAGGCCCTTTCTGCAATCTCATTCCCTTTAGACTAAACTGTTAAGACTATTGGTCTGGCTCTAAGTCTGGAAACCCCCAAAAGGTAAGGACTTCATTCCTTATTCTGTAGGGCATTTATTCCCCAAAATGTTCTTAATAATTGTTTTTTTAAAACGAATCTTAATTAGGTATCAGGAAGAGTACTTTTAAATTTGCTTTTCTTGTCAACATAATTAAAGAGATGATGGTCCTGTCATTGAATTAAAGAGAAAGGCCTTTTATGGTTGATGAAAGAGCAAAAGGGCCTCTCTACTGTTTTTTCTCTCTGGTTGGTTGCTGCAGGGACTGCTCTGTGCATAACAGCAAGAGATGGAAATGAATAATGGTTTAGTCTTTGAAAGAAGAAAACGTTCTACAAGGCTCCAGCTTGAATGAAGGAATGTGCACTCAATCACTAATAACCATGTAAATGACTACAGCTAGTTACATTCCTAATTATAGCAACACCATTTGTGCTCTAACTGCTGGAAATTCATCACCTTTTATCCCACAAGTCAGAAACAATTGCTTTAATTTAAAATGTCAAAAGTCTTAACTCTAAAATTAAAAACAAACAACTGAGAGCCCAGACAGGGCTAAGCCCAAGTTTCTGTTTGTACTGACTTGCGTTCTCCAGCATTAAGCCCATAATGGAACTAAACTACTTATTTTTCTATTTTTACTTTTCTGCCACATAGAGTTTTCCAGATTTATAATTATCAAACACACTTAAGTTCTTTTGCACCACCTTGGGAGCAAGGCGGTGCAAAAATACAACCAAACATTATAAATGGCTCTCCTGTTTCTTCTTCTTAAGTTTATCACTATTTTCTCTTAATTATGCTCATAAGCATACTGTTATTACCCTCATAAAGGCTAGGGAAAAAAGGACTATACTTTCACACTCAAACATCATTGGCCTCCTAGACTTAGCTGGTACAACTAGCCAGGAGAGGACATTTTAAAAAAAATATATGTGGTGGTGAAGCAAATACTTTATGAAAGAAAGTGACTGAAATACTACAACAGGTTAAATAGTTTAAAGAGGGGTGGAATCAATCCAGCCTAACCCAAGTTCTCAAGCTGAAGTGGGGGGGGGGGTGGGGGTGGGAGACTCAATCCCACTGAGGGCTTGTGTCATGGAAGGAATTCAAATGAGGTCAACCTTAAGAGAGAAATGTGTTGCTGTATTATATACAAAAGAATAAGGATTAGAGAAATTCGAGATGATTCAGCCTTAAGAAGAGTAATCTGAGTAGTGATTTTAGTACATATAGGGATATTCCATACAAAAGATGGGAAACGTGAACTCACATTATGTCATGGCTATCGGTTAGAAAGCGGGAAGAACTTTTTGAAATGTAAGGGCTGAAAGATTGTGAAATATTCCAAGAGGTATTTTAGATTGTCCTTTGGAGACTTAAAAACGGGATAGATAATGGATAGTTTTGGTGCAATTGTACCTACAAACAGTGGAATGGTAGATGGGCTTTTGAGGTTTCCATGAAAAGGAAAATTAAGTGTATTATTCTATATATGGTATGTATGTATTGATGGATGAGAAATGTCAACTTCAAACGTAAGAGCTGAGATCATGTTTGATTTAAAAAACACTCCTTAGGTGAGTTTGAGTATCGCAATCTAAGAGAACAACACAGTCATGAAGCCCCAAATTATCCTTTCTGTTGTACTGTGTTAGCTAGGTGCTTAGGGTTAGCCTCTCATCAGCAAGATGGCTTTGCAATACAGCGAGGAGGGATTCTAACACCACCACACTTCTTTGTCAAACCTCATTACTAAAGAAAGAAGGCAGCAAGACCAATAAAGAGGAAGAATGAACTGAAAACAATTGCTAAACTAACAATCTCAACAATCTTGGGGCACAAGGATGGAAATGGCAGCCTCCTCCCACCTGGGTAAGGATCCTATTCATGCTCAGGTAGGAGGAACATGGGGCCTGCTGGATGACCTAGGCTAGAGCACAATGTATTTGAAGTTTTAAAATAAGCCAGTGGCAAAAGGACACATTCATATCTCTACCTAGCAAGACTACCTGAAGGTCCCAAAAGAGCTGTCAGTGAACTGGGGAAGAAGATGCCAAAAGACAACTGGAAAAACATTTAACTGATGCTTTCTGTTTGCACAGCAGGAATGAGCCAGATAACAAGGCGGCAAATGAAAAGGATGAGACTGGAAGGGAATTTTGCCTAGGACTAGTCCTGTTGAACTTCAACTATAGGTGAACAAATGCAAGTTGTGCACGGAGTTATTTTTGACACGGCTCAGTCATGTATATGAGACTATTATTACATGCTATAAAGATTATTTTTCAAACACAGCTTGATGGCTATCAAGGAACTTTGTTGTTAAAATATCTATCAAATAATTCCTGCTTTTTCATTTCTAATCACAATGGTTAAATATTAAAATAAACACACTCTCTGGATACATACTGACAATGGAAATAAGCATATTCTACAAACGTGTGAAATAAAAAAAATATATTTTCCACTGGCCATTCATGGAAGATGAATGAGGCTTGGCTGTCCTACTCCAGCCTCTTATTTCAAGGTTGACTGAAGCCTAGTAAAAGATGACATATACATCATCCAACAACCAGAGGATCAGCGTTCAGAGGCTGACAGAACTCACAAGAACAGTCTCCCGAGGCATAAAGTGATTGCATTCCTCGTGGGGACAAGTCTACCAACACCAAAGAGAGGATAGATATTTCAAAGTCCTCAAGTACTGACCTTGAAATCCTGACCCTGAAAATTTACTAACTATATATATGGGGAGGGAGACAGAGAGTGCGTACACCAGTTTTAAAGTTGGAAGATCTGAATTTAAGTCCCAGTAATTAATGTACCAGCTATTTGACCAAAGAGAAGTTACTCAATTTTTTTTTTTTACTTTTTTAAAGGTTTTATTGATATCTTCTGTTTCTTACATCATCATAGCTATCCCAAGTGTCCTTGCTCTTCCTAGAGGATTAACCCATATAACAAATAGTATTCTTTTGAGAAGAAAATGAGCACGACCGATCCATACACCAGGAAATAAAAGTATAATGTGTAAGATCAGCAGACCTCGCACCTCCACGAAAGGATGGTGATGTAACATTTTCATTTGTAAAATGGGGTAATAATGCTTGCAGTACTTACCTCAGAGGGCTGTGGCTAGGAAGGTGCTCTTTAAACTTTAAAGCACTACATAAATGTGAATTACATCAGAGGCAGTGTCCTGATGTGGTTAAAGTCAGCAGGCCAGTTCTGATGCTTGTGCCACCCTGGGCACCTCTTTGAGGCTGTGGAATGCTATTATAGTGTCACTTAACTCACAAAATTGTTCTGAGGACAGTCATTTGTAACCCATCAAGTGCAACAGAAGCAGTAACTTCATGAGATGGTTATAACTACCACACTAGAAAAAATGGAGGTTCAGTTCAGACAGACATGACTTGCCCAAGGTCACTTTTACTAATTATCACTAAATGTCAGAGCTAGGACTTGAACCCAGGCAAGTTTTTCTGGCCTCAAATGGAGTCTTCTTTCCATTATAATGCGGCTTCAGACATTTTTAAAGGTATTTTTAAGTACTTGGAAGAATCTGAAGTATAATAAATGATACATAACAACTTCAGGGTCATAATGATGCCATAGCAAGATTATTTCCATTTTACAAATGTGCTGGAAACAAGGCAAGGTAGGATCACCCTTATATAGGAGCAACATAGGAACCTCATCAATCCACAATATTCTGAAAACTAAATCTCGAGACAGCTTTATGAGTTTCTTTAAAAGAAAACTTTAGTTTTGAATAATTAAGGTATCATGGATTTTTATTTTAGATATAATTCAAGTATTATTTTTAGATATCAGGACATAAGGAAAATAATGAAAAACAATTAGAAGTTCAAAAAATCAAAAAATATCCTAAAAGACATTGATATGTACAAAAACCATGAATATAAATTCATTTCCAGCTGACCTATCATCATACATACACATGTATTTATATAAAATAAAACTCATTTTATACCAATAAAAAGCTGGGCATAGGAAGCCCCATGAAAGGAACTTTAGCTTCTAATTAATGCATCAGTGTTATGGCAGAGGAAAACAAAGTCCATCTATTTCAGATGTTTAACCTTCTTAATTACAAGAAAGAGGAATTCCAACCAATGCTTGTTCTTTAACATTGCTTTATAAATCATCTGAACAGATTTACAACACAAATCCAATACTATTTGATATTTCGAACAATTCTCCTGCAGTGGTTTGTTTTCATTTCTCCTAAAGCTTGTTCCAGTTGCTGAATCAAGTGGAGCAATGTAGCTGGGTCAGTCTGCAAAACCTGGCTGCTATGCTCTCCATCCTGACTTAGGTGCAGCTTTAGAGTCATTGCTGGTTTAATCTGTTGTCTTAGACATCTGCTAGCAAGCTAGATATTGAAATGGAAGGGAAGCAGAATTAACCATTCACACATATTAAAATGAATGCAAAATACACACAAGAAAACATGTAGAAATCTTTTCACTCCCAAGTACTTAAAATAAACACTTCAAAATATATTATTTGATCCTACTAACAACTCTTAGTCCAGAAAGTACTACTATAATAATACAGACAAAAAATGAGTAAAGGAATAAAAAAAAATCAATTTAATGAGAAAATTAAAAATTAAATGAACTAGGGGGTTAAGTCTAGGAAAAGAAGAGTAAGAGACAACAATATTGTCCTTTAAATGTATGAAAGGTTGTTTGTTTAATGAGGGATATGTCAATCCATTCTTTTATTCCATTTTTGTGCAGGACTAAACAAGAGAAAATTGGCTTAAACTAAAAGAGATAAATCTTTAGTTGGATGTAAAAAAACCAACCATCCAGTAGATAAAATGTTAGAATGGGACATCAAATGACCCTGAGGACTCTTTAGCTCTCAAGGTCTTCAAGCAGAGACAGAAATTATTTCAGAGTTAGAAAGGATATTAGATTAAAAGTCATCCAAGTTCAAATGTTATCTGAAAAAAAGCCTCTTCTTCTACACCAGTGGTGTCAAACTCATTTAGAAATGGGGCCACTAGACCATACATAAAGATCCTGGTCAACTGTTTTTCAGTCAAGTATCTAATACCTCTGCTCTACAATACAACCTATAGGAGAAGACTCCACTATGCCTGAGCTGAGTAGGACCATTCTATTAATGAATGGATAGCACTAACTGCCTAAATTTGCCTCTTTTAAACCTTTGATCAACTGCTCCTAGTTTAGTCTTCTGAGGCTGAGGTGGACAAGTCTAATCTTTCTTTCAATTCCCAGCTCTTCAGATACTTGAAAACAACTACCATGTCCCCCATGAATCTTATCCAGAATAAAGACCTCCCCCCCCCTTTTTTTCAAACAATTATCTCATGGCATGAATGCAAGGCCCTTCCCCATCCTGGCTGTCCTCTGGAGGACATCTGTCCCACTTATCAATGGCTTCCTAAACTGTAGTCTGGCCAGAGAAAAGTACTCAGGTTCTATTATCTCCGTATTCCTGGACACTTTGTCTCTCTCAACACCTGCTAAAATCACATCTGCTTTCCTGGCCTGCCATGTCACACTGCTGACTCATAAGGAGTCTGAATTTCATTAGACTGGCTAGATCTTTTTCAGAAGAATTGCTGTCTAGCAATGCTTCCCTCATTTTGTACATGCAAAGCCGATTTTTGACATAAGGGAAATTTCCAGGTAACTGAAATCTCTTTCTTCAAAAGCATCACACTTTAACAAGTTTTTTTTCTCCAAAGAAATGTATTATTCATTTGCTTTTATTCTTAAAAATACCACTTTCTTGATAACTTATGGTCATCATTATAAATTATCAAACTACTTACAACTCCTTATGTGCTTTTTAATTTTTCTATCTCTTCCCTAGAAGATACAGGATAAACTGTTCCTTTTCTCTTTTTCTCTCCCTCTAACAGTTCTTAAGTCCCCTTTGCCTCATCCTCTTTTAGTTTACTGTTCCTAATCTCCAGCACAACATATACACTTGGTAAAATTTTTATGCTAAAATAGTCAGAAACAGTCTGAGTTTATAACCTCGGGGGCTTGCCACAAGCTCTGAAAGCCAAGCAGAGGAATTAAACCAGATGACTTACAAATCCAAACTTTTCCTAGCTGGTGAAAGTTTCCAATTCTTTCAGAATACACCATGCCTAGTATTATATTTTTATGTCTTTCATCAATTCAAATAGTTTGCTAATACTTAAGAGAGCAGGTACTATATCCTACACCATTTTCTTGCATCCCTAGCACTTAGCACAGTTCCTACACGTAATAAATAGGCAATAAATATAGTAATGACAATGTAACATGGCTTTAGTGAAGATGATTTGAGAGTACTGTTTTAGGTACTCTAGAACTGGCAAGAAGTTTAGGTTGACTAAAAATAGATTTATAAGTAAAGAGCCTGGATTTTGTTCAATAGGTACTGAAGAGATACTGAAGATTTGGGAATTCCCAGGATACCCTGCTAGAAAACACTGGATTGAATTCCACAGGCAGACTACATCTTAATTTTTTTAACTAAAATTTTTTTCAATAATCAAACATTTTTTTCCTCTCTCCCTTCCCCCCCCAAAAAGAAATGAAAAATTAAGTCTAATAACAAATACGCATAGTCAAGTAATATCACATTCCCATACTGGCCATGTCCAAAAACATAACACCTTAACTATATGACTAAACATGGCCCATGTTAAAGGAGTATTAAATTAAAATATTACTAACTCTGCACACAATGTTTTATAAAATAATTTCCCTGAGTTTTTAATCATAATATAGAAGTCAGAGATTCAATGTATTTTATATTGTTCTATGAATCAGGCAATTTAATTTTACTTCCCCTGTTTCCATTCACTTTCTTTCATGTCTCTAATTATACACATGTACCAACATAATTCTTTCTTTTTTGGAGCTAATTAATAAAATTCTATCAATAAGACGGGCCAGACACCTTGAATTAAAGTGAGAGCTATAGAAGTAGTAAGGAGTCAGCAGTAAGAAATGTGGAAGACATAGAAACTACAAGATTTGGGAAATTACTGCATATGTGCTGTGAAGGACAATGAAGAGTAAAGGATGATACTGAGGTGATGAACTTGGGAGACAGGAAGATGGTGACAGCTTTGACAGAAATAAGGAAGTCTGAAAGTGGGGCAGGGTTGGGAGGTGGGAAAGAAGATAACGAGTTCAGTGCTGGACATGTTTAGATGGCATACCTAAGAGGCAACTGGTGATGGGGGGCTGAAGCTCAGGGGAGACACTGGGACTAGATACAACACTCTATAACACATGTGCATCAAAGTGATGGTCAGACTAATGGAACTGAGGTTACTGAGAGAATGTAGAAAGAAAAGAGGGTCTGTAATAGAATCTTAGCAAACACCACAGTTATGGGAGACAGCAAAGGAGACTGCAAAGGAGGATAACCAGGAGCAGCAGTATTACAAAAACTTAAGAGATTTCGGAGAGAGTGATTTGCAATGCTAAATGCAGCAGACTGGGAAGGACGAGTACTGAGAAAAGACCAAAAAGATCTGGCAATTAAAGGATTGTTGGTAACTCTGGAGAGAGGCGATTCAGATGAATGAGGAGACTGGAAACTAGAATATAAAAGGCTGAAGACTGGGAAGACAGAAAGTGGAAGACATGGGCACAGAGTTTTTTCAAGGAGTAAAGTCAAAAAAGAAGAAAGAAGTTCTCAGCTTGAGGGGAGGATAGGTTCCAGTGAAAGGTTTTAAAGGATGGGTGAGACTTGGGCATGTTGGAAAGCTCTAGGAAAGGAACCAAAAAAGGAAAGAGGATGAAGATGTGAGAGACTGGGGATGACTAAGGATGCAATCTAACAAGGGGATGGGATCAAACAGATATACAGAAGGGCTGTCTGTGCAGGAAAGGCCACTTATCAGACACCAGGGGAAGGGAAAGAATGGAGGATAATGTGAGGGTGTTTTAACACAGAGGGAATAGAAGAAGCAGGAGCTGACACAAATGGTCTCAATATTCTCTTTAAAACAAGGCTCTCATCTAAGAAGAGAGGAGAAGACATATAAGAGGCTTGAGAAAGGATGAGGAGGTTTCAAATAACCTCTGTGGAGTGTGGAATAGGGAACCAATTAGGGAAGAATAAAAGGCCTGCCATGCTGTTATGAAGGTACAATTGACTTTGGATGACATGAATTTAGAATAGTCCCAGTCAGCATGGCTGTAAACTTTCTCTAGTTCCATTCAGTAGTTTGTAATCCAAGGCTGAAGCATGGCAAGAGATTATCAGCAGCAGGACAAAGGGGCAGGGATTTCCTGAGCAGAGTTCATATCGAATCGAAATGACTAACTAGAGGGATTTAATTTAGAAAGGGAGGAAAGTTGGAGGAGTTAATGTCATGGAAAAGTACTTAGGCGTAGGAAAATTAGACATCTCAATGACGGCGAAGAACATGTTTAGGAAGGGTGAGGCACAAGAAGAGAGGGATGAAGAGGTCATTTTCAGATAGAGGACCACCAGAGTTTCTAACCAAGAAAGTGGTACATTTATGCGTAATGGTGAGATCCAGTATGTGACAATTTCTAAGTGTGGCTGAGATGGAATGAAACAGATCATGAGATTTAAGACACCTACAGAATGTGGAGTTAAGGGACTTGAGGGAGTATCATCAATATGAAGGAGTTGAGGACAGGAAGATGGCAAGCCAGAGGCTGAACTCTTTGAGAAAAGAGAGTGACCTGGGGGCTACCATGACCAACAGCCACCATGATATGGATTGGTTGGGAAATTTTGATTGAGTGGATATGTACCAATGTGTTCTTAATGATTATTAAGATTTAAGGCTAGTAAAAAATTCAAAGATCATTTGAGTAAAGGTCCTGAGCAAAAAATGAGGGCCCAAGAGACAAGGTGACTTCCAAGATGACACAGACAGTAAACAAGAGATCTAAGATTTGAACCCAAGTATTAATGGCCCTTCTACATCATACTGTCTCATTACTTCCTTTGTTAAACTTTCAGAGTCAAATAAAACATATTATTGTACCTCTCATTTATTAATTTAGTCTGAGAAAAAAGCTCAGTCATACCCATACTTGTAGGATGCAGGAAAATAACAAAAATAATAGTTAATAGCACGCAGTACCATATTTGACCTTGCTTTTCTAAGAGGAAAAATTATTTTGCTCCACCCTACAATAATTTCTCATAATTTGAAAAATCTTTAAATGAAATTAGATGCATCAGGGCCAACTTTAGAATAGTATTTACACTTGCAGGGCTATAAGGTGGAAGAGGTAGTGTAACCTGATAAGGGATACAAAATAGAAGACAATTTTATTTGACACTAGGTTAGGTTAATTTTTAGGTTAATTTCATGAAAGATAGCACATATTAAAAGCTCTGGAATAAGTTTTCTATTTAACCACAGCAGAGGACAGAGTTAATTTAAACAAGAGTAGTATGTTTTTAGGCTGTCTAATGCTGACCACCCCTGAAGTAACAGGGAAGCTCAGTCTGAAACATTCAATTTAATGTTATTAACAAGGGCATAAATTGTACTCTTGATTTATTCTGGGCATCTTTCCCCTAGAAACTAGGCTGACCATTACCTCGTTCCACATAAGCTACTGCACATTAATTAAATAGTAAAAGTTTACTCATTACCAACTTCAGTGAAGCCAAGCCAGTCACTTAGAAATGAAAGCTCTGTACTTGTTACTGAGCTTTTGACCCATTTCCTTCTACTTCAGTGGAAGAGTCCATTTCAGCTCAACTCTCTCAAAGGGTTTTAACTAAGTAAATTTAAGAACTCAATTATCTCTTTGAAGCATTTTAGCATTAAAAAATAAAAAATCATCACAGCAGATTTTCAATTTTGAACTGCAATAATCCTCACCTTACACAATTTAGACTTGGGTCTTATTTAATCAGCTCTGCATCTGTCTCCATTTCAGAAACTTTTTACTTTTTTTCTTTGTAGCTGTGGCACCTCAAATAGTGCCTGGCCCATAAGACATGGATAGAGACTAGACCTTGTGATTTCACTGAACTAGGAAACTATCCAGCGAGGAGACTCCATCTCCCAAAGCAGATCAGCATTTTCTCCCCAACTTTGTCTTGGAGAACTCCCTAGAACACTCAGTGATTTGTTCAGGGTCAGACAGGCAGAATGTGTCAGAGGCAAGGCTTAAACGTAGGTCATTCCGGCTGAGGTTAGCTCTCTGTCCACTACACCAAAGGTGCCAAATTCACTGCCCATAGAACTCTCCAGTACTGCTTGAACAAGAATAAAATTTAACTGGGAAACGTTTAACAAAATAAATTAAAATACAATAGAACAAAAATAATGTTAATTGGAGGTTTTCTAAGTCAGTATGTGGTCTGCAAGGGTGGCATATAGCAAGTGCTCCCTAAATACTTGCTGACTGACTGGAACTGTTACCCTGCAGGCTACTAATAAAGGCATAATCATTAAGTCATCACTTATTTAAATAAAAGAAGCTACTTTTATTCTGTGCAAAGGAGAGAAATAAAGAAAAGGAAGATCATTCTGCTTAAGAGAGCTACAATTCCATTATTAAGCTATAAATTTGCTCAATGCTGCATGTCTCCACAATTCCATTTAAATGAAAAATCAAGGTTTAAAATAAAAGCTGAAATTTAGAGAGCATATGATTTGAGTTAAAAGGGACCTTTAATAAAGATCTGGTTCAACCCTCTCACTCAACATTTGAAGAGAGGGTCCAATAAACAGAAGGGACATATCCAGGGTCAGACTGTGAAAAAACAGAGCAAAAATTGAAACTGAGGTCCTCTGAATCCCAAAATTATGCTCTTTCCAACTCCATCATGACATTTTTCTACAGAATTAGATGACTTAAGGAGTCAAAGCTACAAAAAAATGACATTATCAAGCCAAATATACGAAAGCTCCCCCCTCAAGACCTTTCACCTGAACCCCAGATTCTCTATTTAATGCTACCCTCTCTCCACCACGTGAGCTAAAGCTGGCATCATTCCAGGACCCCTACCACCTGCTGCCCTCTGGCAGGAGGACTTTGCCTTTTCCTTGACTGAATGCATCTGAAGGCACTTCCCTCCCCACTACTCTACAAATACCAGATTGTGTTCTCTCTCCTCCACCTCCGGAGTCCAGGCATCGATCAGGTTCTACTGTTACTTCTTCCCAATATTCACTGCCTCTAACCTGAAAGCAGACCCTAAGAGGTGGAAGGAGCTGATATAGGCCTCATTTACATGCCTGCACTGACTCTGAATACTTCCTCAGGCTTCTAGTCTCCCTTCACTTTGCTCCCTTCTGTGCCCTCCTGTCACCTGAGCCATCCCCAACCATGGCCTTGACATCATTCTCATAGTGGGAACACACCTATCATCTACATCAAGCACAACAACTCGTCTCTGTAGACTTTCTAGGATCTAAAAGGTTCTTATCCAGTTTTGCGGCTCTGGTAATCCGGCAATCCAGTGAAACTGATGGCCCTCATTCTCAGAATAATAATTTTATTTTTGTTTTAAGATTAAGTTTCTCCATCTTGTTCAGGTTGGAAATGCAGAGGCTAATCATGGGGTTGATCCCACTGCTAACAGACAAGGAAGCTTTGACCTGCTCTCGGTTTTCAACTAAGGCTGGTTTGCCCCTCCTAAAGCAACCTACTGATCCTCCTGCTCCCAGGGGCTTCCAATCTGCATTTATTCATTCAGTCATGTATGATTCTTTGACCCTGTGAACCAGAGTTCTCCAATACTGTCCGTAGGGTTTTCTTGACAAAGATACTGGAATAATTTGCCATTTCCTTCTCTAGTCAGATTAAGGCAAAAAAAAGGTTAAGCGATTTGCCCAGGGTCACAGGACAAATGTCTGAGGCTGGATTTAAACTCGAGTCTTCCTGACTCTAAGCCCAGGGCTTTACCCACTGAGCCACCTAGCTGCCTCCTCAATCTGCAAAGCCCCCTGTAACTCAGAACTTCGGAGCTCAAGAGCTGTCCGTCTCAGCTTTCTAACAGCCAAAATTATAGGCAAGCCACCGTGCCCAGATCAAAATGTTTTCAAATGCAAAAAATACAGAGCATTGCAAATGAGCACTCCTTTTAATTTGGTGTCTATTTCTATTAATCAAACAATTAACACTTAGTTATTCAGTCTTTTTTGCACTGGTACTATAAAATAAGCATTCTACTGATTAAAGTTTTATCTTCTAACAAAATATTTCCAACTGTCTTCAAAACAATTTTTAGACTGTCACAAATTTTTTTTCTTAAAGTTCACCTTAAAAAATTTTGCAATTACATTTTCATATTAATCAATTTTCCTAATTTGAATACACAAAGAGGATGACCTAAAATTGAAGTCACTATTCACCAATTAATTATTTACAAATCAGCCTCAAAATAAACATGACAAAATACACTACTGTTTCAAAATAAATATAATAAAGGTATTTAAAGAATGAAGCAAAGGAAGATAAACCCAGAACAGTTGTTAATTCTCCAACACATCATAAATGATCCTACCTGTACATCTAATCTCCACTCGAGATTGTGGTAACTTGGGAACACTGGTGCCAACTCACTCAGAATTGTTCTGATTTCCTTTCTGTTGTCAAGATAAAGCTGAAGCAATAATTTATTCAAGTCTTCAGTGAATCCCAAAACAAGCACAGAATCTTGGAAATCCAGTTCAGAAATCTGGAAGAATACAGAGAAATATTATATAGAGACAAACAGCATATATTAAATATGTAAATATAATATATACAACCTCTTTAGCTTCTTTCTGTTAAAGAAAGTATTCTGCGATCAATTAAAAACCCAAATGATAATAATCACAATTCCTGACCATCCCTACACAAAACTTAAGTGAATAATACAAGTGCTTCTTGAATTTTTGGAATGAAGAGGAAAGAATTCTACTACGCATAACATGTCCCACAATGAAAAGTTCTCCCTATTGTTTTACATATTAGAAAGAAAATTAAATCAATTCACTAGTTACTTCCTCTTGAATACGCTGTGATATTGTTTCAGTAAAACTCATAATTAGGATAATTTTAAATGAACAAATACAGGTCAGTCTGTTTTCCTGAACACATCATTCTTACTGCTCTATTATCAAATTTGGGATCGGATATAGATCCAAAGCCAATACCTTTCCCCAAAGCAGTTGGAGAACATGCCAGAATCACCCCATTCCACAACGGGGTTGAGAAGGTGTTCTGGGGTGACCACCTCCTCTATTAGGACTCAGACGTTTTCTTTGAATAGTACCACTATTGACCAACCATAAATCTATCTCTCCAACTTCAGCAGTTACTTGAAGGAAATATTATACACAATACAAGCTTCTTACCACTTCCACAATAAAAATATGAATGGTTCACACCTTACCAACTCAGCCTTACCATGAGTTTTGAGCTTTCAGTGAGTAGGTATGTTAATCCCTCAACTCCATGCTGGACTGTGTTACTACTAACATTGAGTTTTCCTGAGGGCAGAAGAAAAGGCAACCACAATACAAGTTATTTTCCTGTAAAATATTTCCTTTTACAATTTCATTAAACCTCCTAATTTTAAGTCATATATCTATTATCCAAGGCCCTGAATTTTACACTCACTGAGGAAAACTGTAAATTATACAGGCTTTTACAAAGCTAAACTTAGGTGGCTCCATTTTTTCTTCTCTCACTCTCTTACTTCTTACTCTTCCTTTTTTATTCTTCAAATAGCTGTTCCTACATCATCACTGACATAAAACTACTCCCTCAAAGTTGCCAATGATCTTTCAACAGCTAAATCTTCATTCTTCTTGAACTTTCATTAATATCTGATACTGTTGATCCACCACCCTCTCCATGGTTATTAATTTTTTTGAGTGTTCTCTCTTGGTTCTCCTACCTACCCAACTGCTACTTCTCACTGCCCTTTCCTGGATCACTGCCCAAATCACGTCCTCCTAACTATGAGTGCACTGGCAGGGCCTGATTCCAGGCCCTCTCCTTTCTTTCAACCCCCTCTCTTGGGGGCCTCATCAGCTACCACATGCTCCCATCTCTATGTACGCCGTCCTCACCTCTCCTCATAGCTCCAGTCCTGTATCACTAGCTGTACATTTCCAACTACACATTCCTCTCTCAAACTCAATGTGTCCAAACAACCCTTCACACCATCCCCTCGCCACATCCTTTTCTCCTCTTACATCTATGTTGGGCAACACCATCCTTCTAGTCACTCAGGTTTATACTCTTAGAGTCCCCAGGTCTTCTCCTCCACGTTCCCCCATCACATCTTCTTGTAGAATGTACTTCCAAGCCATCTCTCACATGCATCCCATCCTCTCTAGTTCAGGGCCTCTTCACCTCTTGCCAAATGGACTGAAGTGGCCTCCTCACTGGCCTCCCTGCTCCAAGCCCACCACCTCTCCAATCTTTCCTCCACACAGCTTCTAAATCCACACCAGCTGCACCTCGTCTTACACCTCCTCAAGATTCTTCTCTCCAACACCTTCACTCACACCAGTTTTCCATCCAATCCACATTATGGCAGCTTACTATAACCCCTTCCTTCTTATTTCTCCTGCCATTCTCAAGGAATTCAGTAGTGACTTTCCATCTTCCTCTCCTGCCCAAATGTTGCCCTTATTACCGGAGGACTTAAAGTATGCACTTGATTGTCTCAAACTCCCTAATCTCCTAGTTCCTCAGACTCCTTAAATCCCACAAACTATTCCCTTTACCTTAACTCAGCCACACATTGGGAGGTCACACACTAGATTTCAACATTACTGAAAAATGTTCTACTTCCTTAATTAGAAACATTCAGATTCCCTTATCTGACCATAACCTATAATTCTTTCTTCCCTCCCTGTTTCACCCTCCTAAACTTGCCCTCAAGACCCCTCACCCCTAACTACTGACTTCCCCTTCCTCCTCCAACACGAACCCCACAGTTAGCTATCACATTGCTCCTGACTTACTAACCTTCTCTGGCTTTGAATCCCCACCCACCATCAGCAGTCCCAGTCATGCAGAGTGGGCACATTCTAAATGCCTTTTATTCCTTCCAAATGGATCCCTTACCTCTCTCTCCAAAGAAGCTCTTCCTCCCCCTCCAGCCTCCCACATCTCTTCCTTCCTCCTCGCCCAAGGACCTAGTCTCTTACTTTACAGAGAAAAATGAGACGTTTAATGTGAATTCCTCTTTTCCTCATCTGGAAACAACTTAAGTGTCATCGTCTACTCTCCTTTCTCCCAGTTTCTGAAAGAGGTGGTGGCCCTTCTCCTGGCAAAGGCAAAACCATCTAGACAAGTGCCTGGAGTCTGGAAGGCCTGAGTTCTAATCCTGCTCCAGCTGTGTGACCTGGGCAAATCCCTTAGCCTCTCTCAGCCTTAGTTTCCCCATGTATAAAATGGCAATGATAATACCCCCCACCTCCCAAAGTTGTTGAGAAAATGGTATCTGTAAGGGACCTTAAAGTGACATGGGGCATAAATGTAAGTATTTCATCCCATCTTCTCCAGTAGATTTCACTCTCAATTATCTCTCTCATGATAAACCTTTCCCTATTCCCCCTTGCCTTTGAGCCGCCTGTGTTCCCAATGCTTAAAAGCCTAAACCTGACCCCCCCTTCGAACTTTCATCCTCTATCTCCCCTTTCCGAACGCCCAAATTCCCTGAAAAAGCTCCCAGCGCACACGCTCCCTTCCCTCCTTCCTCAGCCAAAGACCCCAGACTGCCGGGTCTGATGGATGACCTCTTCCTAGTGCTCACCCTTCTCGGCCCCACGGACACGCGGCCCTCCGGGCTCCCCGACTGGCAGCCGCCCACCCCGGCTCTGCACCCACGCCTCACTTCCTTTCCCTCTCCCCATAATGTCATTAGCCCCAACGGGCTCTGACCCTCCCAGCTCCGCAGAGGACTGCCCCAAACCCAGTTCGGGATCACCCGCCTGACGGTCGTTTCAAACCGAAGGGCCGGACACACTTTAAACTTAATACAGGTTTTTCTTTAGAGGCAGATCTGAGCAGGCCAGTTAAAGAGAAGGGGGGAGAGGAGGGCAGGCAGCCACACCCTCCTCCGCTGCCCGGCACTTATTAAGTGCTTACAATGCACCCGACCCTCATTCGGGGGCTACTCTCGCAATCCGCGCGCCTCCCACATCGCCTCGAACTCAGGCATGGGAACCTCAAGCTCCTAAGGGGACTTCCAGGAGGCGCAGCCACGACGCCCAGGGAGGGTCCGGCCGCCTCAGGGAGGGCCCCGGGCGCTGCGCGCTCCTTACTGGCGGCTCCTTCGTAGACTTTCGGGTTGGACCCTTTCCTCAGAAACTCCAGGGCGATCCGGCCGAATTCGGCGACCACTGCGAAGTACAAGAGAAAGGGGAGTCGGGGTGAGGACGAGGACAAAGTGGGCGAGAATGTGCTCGGCCGGCGCGCGCCACTGGGAGTGTGCGCAGGCGCGAGTGAGGGGGCGGAGCGGGCCTGGAGCGCGAGGCTGAGAGCGCGCAAGCGCGAGAAAGGGGAGGGAGGGGAGGGGAGGAGAGGGGAGGGGAAAAGAGGAAAGGGGAGGGGAGAAGACGAGGCGTATCGAGCACTGGGGACGGGGGAGGTAGGGAGGGGAAACCAACAATAGGGGGCGCGCGAGGTTTGGAGCACGGAAACGCAAGCGGAGCGAAGGAGAGAAAAGGGGGCAGCTCTCTGGGTACTGAAGGGCGGGGGCAGAGGAAAGGAACAAAAGGGTGAGGAGCGCACGAAGTTGGGTGTGGTCGAGAGAACTGGAGGGAAGTGGGCGCGAGACCCGGGCAAGATGGGGAAAGCGTGCGAGCACAGCGCTTCCGGAAGCGAGAGGAGAGGGAAGGAGGCTTGAGGAAGCACTACAGGTTACACTAAGCAGAAAAAGAGCAGGCGCATTTGGGTCGATAAGAGGCGCGCAAGCGCAATCACTGCTCGAGGGCGCGTGATGCAGGGCACGTTGTCTGGGTGGGAGAAGGCGCCCGCTCCCCCCTGGCCTCTGTACGCACGCACGCGCGCGGGCGGCTACACTCACCGGCATAGTCCACCTTGGGCAGGAAGCTTAGGTGCTCGCGGTGCTCCCCGGACAGCTCCAGAAGCATCTTTCCAGCCCCGCCCTCCGCGGGCTGAATCCCGGCTGATGAAGGCCTGCCTTCTCTAGAGAACGCTTCCGGAGGCCGGGTCCACCGAGGACCGCTCCGGCGATGCTCCGTCCTCCCGAGGCTGGGGGTTCCGCCCGACGACGTTTCCTTCCCAGCCCCGCCCCCGCGCGGCCCCGCCCCCCGACTGCGTGCCCCCTCCCTGCAAGCCGAGGCTCTATCTGGGTGTCCTTCGGAGAGGCCTCGAGGGAGGAGTGACCTGCCTCAAGCCCTTGGACTCCGAGGCCAGGGCGCTTGTATTACCCGGCCCCTGGCGCAGGTCGTCATTCGGGCCTGGACTCTCGCGATAGCAGTCCATCCCTCGCTGAGCTGCCAAAGAATGATCCTCTTAAGTCACGCCTCCCCTGGAGGAGTTAAGTGCCTACTGTGTGCCAACCTCTGCTGAGCATTTCACAAATAGTATCTCGTTTGGTCTTCAGCTTGAGGAGGAGGGGCAGAAAGGTTAAATGCCCAGGTCAGGGTCGCAGCTTCTAAGGCTCTGAGGCAGGGTTTGAACTTGATCTAGATGTCCAGCCCCTGAGCTCCAACTCCCTCTAATTAGCGTGACTTCCTTTACCTTCCGGTCCCGATATGAATTCTGGTTTTCAGAGCCTAGTACTAAAGAAGGAGCTCTTTAGTGCTTGTTGCCAAGGGCCATGCCAGCTTTCTCCTGGGGATGAAGTGGGGTGGGGATGGAAGAGGGGAGACTCTTACACTCTCGGGCTCTTCTGAGTTATTGAGGAATAAGCAGGAATACCAGAGACTGCCCCCCCCCCCACCCCCCCGCCTTTTCCCCCTCTTGTATTTCTGCTGCCCTTAATCTCTTTCTCTTTGCAATTTCAGGTCCCCGACTCTCATTTCCCTGTCTGCATCCTAATGGCATGTAAAACATCTTTTTCTTTTTCACCTCTTATCATAATCACAACTTGAGTCACTGCCCTGACAAGGAGACAAAAGTACAGTGACATCCTCATACATGTGTGCCACCCTCTTGGTGAAAGTGCCTGAGATTGGCTCCTAATAGCATGAATTAGTAGTGGAGATATTAAAAGAATAAATAAATACTTCTAGTACTGAATCCCAGCTGTGAAAGCTGGAATAATATTTAGTAATGTTTGGAGCACTCTGGGTAGAGGTGATTGAATTTCCAGCATATCACGGGAGATTAAAATTTTATTAAGAATTAGGACGTTCCTTTTTGTCTGTGTAAAATACAGTAACAACACTTAGAAGTCATGGTGCATCTCCTTAAATAAACTTAATAAATATTAGCTAATTAATCATCAGAAGACTCCAGTAGTGTGAAGTAAGGTTATTTCACTTATGCAGATAGTGAGGGAGCGCTCTAAAGTTTCCCTCGCAGCATTTTCTATGGATAAAAAAAGGAGGAGAATTAGATTCTTATCTTGCTCTGTAGGGGTGCATAGCTGCAATGTATCTACTTGGAATCTAATTTATTTTATGCAGTCATGTATTTCACACACTAGAGAGGACTGAAAAGATTTATGAACAAAATGTTTAATAGACTTAAGGAAATATTTTTCTTTAAGATATGTGATCCAAGCAATACATGGATTGGGAGTTTTCTTTAAGCAGAGACCTAATCCTACACAAATATTGTATTATATGGGTTAATGGTAATCTTTGAAAGATTTTATTTAGCACATATGTATGCCACATTTTGTAAATACAGTTTTTAAATTGTTTTAGAATCAGAAAAAATATATTTTAAATTACATTTCTGATTGCAGTTCTTTTAAAAAAAAATTTGCTTGAAAGTTTTTGTTTTCCTTGTCAATCAATAAACATTTATTAGACACTGAATGATGTCCCAGGCACTGTGCTAGGCATGGGGATACAAATGTGAAAGCAAAAATCTCTCCCTTGAAGGAGTATAATGCCATGGAGGGAGATAAGACAGAAAAACTGAAGGGGGGTGGAAAGGGAAAAAGATGAGAGTAAATAAAAGAAAAGTCCGAAGGAAAGCAGCTGGGTGGAAAATGAAGAAACAGCTGGCCTAGGCTCTCTCCTTAAATGGAGGTTTGGGGAGTAGCTCTCCCCTCTGGCCTCCAGAAATACCTTTATATCCTGTTAGAAACATTTATATACTCTCTTCAATTTTAAGCTGCTCATTCCTCGCTTAGAAGGATAAACTGCTGCTAATGTAATCCTGTACTTGAGCACATAGGTAACAGTACCCTTTGCAAGTAACTCCTTTGCCTAAGTTTAATGGCCACTTACTTGAAAGATGACAAAATGTCATGTTCAAATGAAATAGGTCAGATGGCCACATAGACCAAAGCTCTCAAGTCCTCTCCTCTCTTGTAATTTGCTTGCATTTCAGAGCATGCTTTATATATGTGTTAATTTCACATTAAATAATAAATCTAAGTAAAACTGAATGTCTCTTTGTAGCAATATAAGATAAACCATAAGTCACTCTCCTCTAAGATAACCGATTGAGTTGAAATTCTTTTAACACAAAACAGAAAATGTTTATATCAACCTCACTAAATGACAGAATTATATCCTGGTTTCACAAATCCTCAAAGCTTTGTCTAATTATTGCCATACCATTGTGAGATATTTGAAGGACTTTATCTTATACAGGAATACAGAACCACCAGCAGGGCAGACAACAAGCCCAAGTACTCATCTGCCCAGTTGTTTGAGATATGGAAAGGACTGTAATTTCAGGTTGAATAGCTAGGATTTTACATGCTTGCATTTTGTTATAGTAACTTAGATGTTCCAGACTTACTCCATGAGATAAAGATACAATATTGTGTTCATATTGTATTCTATTGATCATCTACTACAATTAGATAAATTTGCCACAAAAGGAAAAGAAGGACATAGCTAGTAGAGGAAAAATTGCTCCCCTAGCTTGATGTTGATTCTAGACAAGAGTTAATAAATAGGCACAGGTGGTACTGACAGAATGTCATAGCCAGGCTTGGAGTAAGACTGGATAATCTTTCAGAAGGAAATGTCATACTGGGGAAACTGTGTTAGGAGACTCCTACCTCAGCCCATGCCAAAAGTGGCTCTCCCAGCTTTCCCATGAGACAGAATTGGCACAATAGCATTTCCTCCCTCAGCCCATGCCAAAAGTGGCTCTCCCAGCTTTCCCATGAGACAGAATTGGCACAATAGCATTTCTTGATGATCATATCTAGAATCAGCCTCAGAATAACATCAGTTATAGTCCCTTAAGATTCCACTTTAAACACCAAGTTTGACGGAGCATGCTTAGGGCCTGACATCAGTTATTCTCACATTGCTATAATAAACTAGCTTGCAAGTAAAAAGTGTCTGTCTTTCCAGAAGTCACACAGCATCATTTTCTGCAGCTTATTCTATTTCTCTAGTTTAAATTCTTCCTGGTATAAAAGCAATCAATAACATAATTATAATCTGTAATTCCACACGTAAACAATGAACAAAGGAAAGTTTATTCAAACAATCTCTCAAAAGAAACTCAGTTATTTGCAGACTAACACGTGATCATCTCTCAAGGTATATTAAGGCCTACATCAAAATCTCTAAGAATGGGGTCTGTAAGACTAAGCTGGTTATAGAGAGAACCAATATAAGCTATTCCAGCTATAACTTCGTAATTCATGATAAACAGTCCTATAAGTAAATTTCTAATTACCCTCCCCCTCTTAGCATGGAATGTTTGCAATGGGGAAAGGTATTCAGGTTTCTAAGTAGGTAGCCAATCATTTCAGATAAAACAGCATATTTGATACAGTAGTTCACCAAATTTTATAACATTATAGATCTGAAATTTGAAACAAAAGTCATTACTAGTCAAGTGACTTCAGTTAAATGCATTTCCAAATTACCTTACGTTGAAATTACGCATGGCTTTAATAGAGCAGAACAAATTGAGGTGGAACTTAACTTCCTGTAAAAAGATTGGCTGCCACAAGCCAATCATCTCTGTGGCAACTTGTCTAACACCTGCATAAAACCACAAAATTGCTAGGTAAACAGTCCAGTGCTTGGTGAATTGTTTCACAATGATAGAAAGATTTGACATGAAAAGATATCTTATAATTCTCAGATTTAATCATTACAAAATGTATGCCATATCAACAGCATAGCTAACCCAAACTGAGAGCAAGCCTCACATGTATTACCAGGTAAAATAACAAAGATTTTTTTAATACATTCAACAAAAATTATTAGCAGCTTTGAGACAACGCTTCAACAGCTGAGTTTATATCTGAATTCCAAGAGAGGCCATTCTGTGTTAATGATACTAAATTTCACACTATAAGCATGTAATTAATTTTATGTTAATGGTACTAGGAAATATATATATAAAGCTTTACTAATTTTGGTCTCATAACTGTTACCATCAGGATAGTTCAAGCTATGTTAGGCTAAGTATTATTGTTAGAATTATTTTAGGTGCAGAGCAGATTTTTGGCCCAAGCAAAAACTCTATGGAGTTTAGTTTGATGCTGGTAGGGGATGCCCCATCTTGAGTCTTAGAGAGTTTTCATAAAGAGAGTTAATACAATGAATGGAGAACTTTTGAAAATCATAACAGCCAACATTTACACAGTACTTGATGTATGATATAGGCAAGATCTAATATTAAGTACTCTATAAACAAGAGCTTATTATAAACCATCCAGGAAGGTGAATGAGCAAAACTACTAGATGCTTATTTAACCTTACTACTAGCAGACTAACAAGTCAAAGCTTCAGAATCTTTTCCTTTTGTAATTTCTAGTTCTCAACTAAAATGAAATAAAAACATTACAAATATCTATTGCACTTTAAATGTACAGTTTCAAATATTTAAAATTGTGCTTTTAGCAATCGAATCCAATGATTAAATCTACATCCCAAAAGAACATAGCAATTTAATATATAGCTCTAAAGAATACTGGTATAAAAAGAATTTACCATTTTACCCAAAGTCCTAATACAGTAAACTATCAAATCATTGTGAGGTATGTAATGGCAAGCAAAGTAGTACTTTGCTGCTTGTTTCAGGTATTCAAGTGCTTTTGAGCCTCTCCTTGTATTGTATCCAGTCTTTGTTGGAAACGGTATACACTGTGTTGCCCTTTATAGGACTAATGTCATCACATGGAGCCCACAGTGGGAGGAGCTTGCTAAAAGAGTAGAATAGGAAGGAGCAGAGAGAAAAACTCAAGCGTGCCCTGGGACCAAGCAGAACTGAGAGGGAGAATGCTTGTGATTTTGGCATTCTATAGCACTCTGTTGGTCTGTCAGACAAAAGCATCTCCCTATTGTTTTAGACTGAAGCCCTGAAAGAGGACTTTACTGCTGTTTACAGAAGTCCTGGGACTTTCCTATTGATTTGTGTTTGATTTCTCAGACAGAAGCCTAGTCTGTTGAGTTGTGTTACTTTGTCAGACAGAAAGTGAATTGAGATGATAGTGCCAGCAGTGTGTGTAAATATTGTTTTAGCTCTATTAAGCTTTGTCTTCCTAGAAACAGAAACTTTAAAGAGCTTGGATAGGAGCAGTAAGCTGAGGAATGATACTGGAGCAGAGAGCTACCTACATGTGAATCCAGGCAAAAGCTGGGAGCTGTCAGTCCATTGAAGAGGAGCTGTGGGGTTTGGAAGTCATCCTTGAGTTAAGATGAAAGAAGACTTTAGTTTGGTACTCAGTATTGATTGATATGGTAACTTACTGTGACCTAGGGGTGGATAGTATTTGTACTTGCAGCTGCCCCTTAAGGATGATTGGCTTAAGAATGATTAGAAGTCAGTCTCAGTCAAGATGAAAGAAGACTTTACTTGGATACTCTATATTGATTGATGAGATTGTAACTTATTGAATGATATGTTTTGTTTAAGACTATGTGGCCATTTTAGTGACAAGTTGTCATGTTAAATTCTTGTGAATGTTGTGCTTTAATTTATTGAATGTTTTGCTTTAGTTTATTGTTGAATAAATAGAGAGTTCACTATACTATGAGGTTAGATCCTTAAAATATTCATAGCAGCAGTCCTCAGGAGAGATGCTCGTGATTGACTTTATATTTAAGGCAGAGTTGGCAGGGATCAAATTTCAGGATCCACAGCCATTTAGATTGTAAAGCCAAGGATCCTGGAGGGACTTTACAAGGTATTATCTTAATCCACATTACAGATTGGTAAACTGAGATAGCTTGCTTTAAGATCACACAATTAACAAATTTCTAGATCCATGTACTTTTAAAAACACTTCTGTCTTAATTCCAAATAGTACAATAAATTCTGACTTATCAAAAGCACCTTATTAAACGAGACATATTTCACTTAAAATGAGACCAGAATAAATTTAAGCACACCTGGATCTATTTCCCAAATGGTCGCACAGTTTTCCCATTGAAAGCCAAAACTTCCTTCAACCTTTTTTTCATCATCTTTTCTTGTGTATACATCTGTCCTGTGGTCTGAAATTACACACCTTTCTTATTTATTGTAATAGTATTTCAGACTAGGTGGCACAGTGGATAGAATGCTGTTCCTGGAGTCAGGTAAATGCATCTTACTAAGTTCAAATCTGGCCTCAGACACTTACTGTGTGACGTTATTCTCTAATCTGTACTGAACTCCTACATTGTTGTTAAACAAAAACAAAACCAATGACTTATTAAAGACTTTTACTTCACTTAGAACCCAACTGTCTACAATTCTGTTATTCCCTAAGAGATGGGAGCACCAAAAATCCTTTAAGATGTTCTTAGCAATTACAAAAACTTTAACAGCTTACAAAGACTTGGTCTATTCAAAAAACAATTAAGTTCTGGCATATTATTTAGAGAAGTAACATAAAGCAATTATCCAAATAAGTTCCACATAAATTTCATTTTGTTTTCTTAAATAAACTTTTCTTTTTGTGAGTAAGAAGCAAACCAGTCTTCAAACAATCAAATACATAAGCTATTATAAAAGTGGGTAGGAGTTTCATATAACTTATAGCAAAAGTTCTAAATTCAAAATATACCAATTCAAAAGTTATTTCTAAATTGATTTTTACTTCATTTTAATTTGTGAAATTCTCAAATATTCAATTATATTTTTTTAAATCAAATCATATTTATCTTTTGGTTGGTTCCCAACTTACAAAAACTTCTCTCTTTTCCATGGGTTAATACTTAAAACTAGAGGGCGGAGCCAAGATGGCGGCGTAGCAGCAGCAACATATCGCAGCTCTCACATAGCCACCCCAAAATACCCATAAAATAGGACTCTAAACCAATCCTAGAACTCCAAAACGCACACAAAGATACTTCCCACTAAAGTCAGCTCGGCTACGAGGAACCATATCAGCGCTGCGAACTGAAACCAGCCTGGCCTGAAGCCGCAGCTATGCCCGGGGGGCGGCTGGACGGGAGGAGCAGAGGAGCCTCTCAGGTGAGCAGATTAGCGGCAGCTGCGAACAGCATTCAGAACAAGGTCACTGGGAATTGCGAAAGGGGGAGATAAGCAGTCTGGCCGAAAGGCCTCCAGACTGGAAAAGCAAAAGGCAGAGGTTTTGCCCCCGCCTCTGCCTTGCAACTTCCTGCCCGCGGCCTGCAGACAGCAGGGGGACTGAGTGATTGTTCTGAGGCCAGTGCTCTCGTGTTGAGCGGCCTGGATCCGGATCACCGTCTTGGGCCTTGGTCTTGGAGTCTTCATTATCCAGTCAGCCAGAAGTAAGTAGGAAGAGTCCCAGCATCTTCCTGAGAGCTACGGCAGCCGGGAGGACTCCAGCGATTTGGGACAGAGCTTTCCCTTCTGGAAGCAGAGACCCACAGAGATTTTTAAAAAATAAAATAAAAAAAAAAATCACAGACTGAACAACTATGAGTAAGAATAAGAATAGGAAGTTAAGTAAGAACAGCTCCCAAAATCTAGACTCCTTCTTTCGGGAAAAGAAAGATCACGGGAGAGAGAGGGAG